>JAYESA010000001.1:163570950-163796217 GCA_036927795.1 Iris macrosiphon
TTTGGGCTAGCCTAGTAAAATTTGGGCTACCCTGAGTAAATTTTTTTCATAACTGGGCTAGCCCTAAGTGTACTTTGTAGTGCCCTTATCAACAACCCTTATTTTTTGGTCATTTCTAAAGGCACATCAAAAATTGCTCCATTAGGACTGTCAAAATTTTCTCGGCAACATTTTTCACAGTTCTAAATTTTTAGCACTATCTTAACTGTCAAAAAAATGGACAGAACTAAAACTTTAGGACTGTCAACAAAATTTGATAGTCCTTCTAATAGGTTTGACTGTCGAAATTTTTGACGGTCCTATCTATTTTTGACAGTCCTAAAAATTAGGCTATCCTGAAGTAACTTTTGATGTGCTTTAGAATTGATCTTTTCTTTTTCTAGCCGCTCAAATCTTGCCTAAGCCTCTTGAATTTCTAAAGGCACATCAAAACTTGTTCATGACAGTCCTATTTTTTCTTTTTATTTACAAGTTTGCCACCGAAAAAATTTACTCTGGATTGTCAAATTTTTTTATGACTGTCATATTTTTTGACAGTCCTAACAATTTGACAGGATGTATTCGTTAGGACTATCAAAAAATTTGACATGATGTATTCTTTAAGACTGTCAATATTTTTGATAGTCTTTTCAATACTGTCAAAAAATTTGACAGTCCTTAGAATAATATCTAGGTTGACGGAGCACGCGGCCGTGGACCAGAGCGAGGGCTGCTGCTACTGTGGAGGAGGAGCCGCTGCTGCGGCTGCGGAGGAGGCCGTCGACGAGACCCCCCTCCTCCGCCTGTCTCCTCCTCCTCCTCCTACCGCCTCGCCTCCTCCTACCTCCACGCCGCCGCCGCCTCCTCCTCCTCCTACCTCAGCCGTCGTCGCCGTAGTCTCCTCATCCGCCGCCGCCGTCTCCCGCCGCTGCCTACTTCTTCTCCTTTCATTTATGTTAGAGTTTTCGGAGGTACGGAAATGGGCAGTCTAAAATAATTTTTGGATTGTTCTGAATAAAATTTACAAAATTTTGGACTACTACTGAATAATAGACTGTCCTAAGCAGATATTGACGTGCATCTAGAAATGGTCAGTCTTAATTATGTTATTTGGGTTATCTTGCATCCAAATTTTTTTTTTTCCCGATGCACTTGCATCCTAAGTTAAAGCAACCATGTACAGGTGAATATCTTCTATGGCTTGTAGTCTGCTTGGCAATGGTATTTTATGGATTTTTAAGTAATTTTTGAGCCAACCGTTAATTAATTATTTAACGAAAATTGGTTGGTAATTTTTTCCGAGTCACTTAATTTGATTGGCTCAAAAAAATTTCAAAATAAGTGAAGTGTAATTTTGGATTTTTTTATAAACACCTCAAATCGAAACGTTTTGAGAGTTTTTTTTTTTCTATCTTATCAAAAAATATAATTACAACTACTAGTATTCTACCATATTTTTCTTTCTCATCTTCGTTTCTTTTGAGATCTCAGCTGACACATACTTTCTCCAAAAAGTGAGGGTTTTTTTTTTTTTTTGCAGTTCATTTGATGTGATAGTGAATGCTTTGCTCTCAGCATTTATGATTTACTACTTGCCAAATCATTTTATGTTGTCAAGTTATATGAGTGTGTAAGCCATTGTTTGGGAGGACAATTGTATAATCTTTCTTCGAGAGGGTTTTTGTTTTTGTATGTGCATATAAGTAATTTTATTGTTTTAGTAAGCTTATAGAACCGTTCGTTAATGAATTATCAAACATGTGTTAGAATGGTTTAAAACTCGCTACTTAAAATCTTCCTTAAAGTCCTTATAACAATTCATAATCGGTACTTAAAAATACCTCATAACCGCTATTCCAATAATTTTCAAGCATACCCCTAAAGATTTTATAAGGGGTTTGTATTTATTGGAATTGAGGTTCAAGGAGAGGAGGGAGGGAGGGTGGCTAAGAGAAGGAGGGTGGACGACCGAGGGACGAAGGGAGAGAAGAGGTAGTTGCAAGGATGGAACCATGATTTAATGATGTAAATGTGTCACACCGTAGAATCAGAGTAGTGGGGACGGGCTAAGACCATCTACGTCATAAAAAGTACTCCAATACCTTATAGCGAGCAAGGTTGTCTATAGACAAGTGGAATTATCTACAATCCATCAAACTGTTTTATGGCCAAGAACAGTTATATATTTCAATCCCAACAAACAAAAAATAAGTAGGATAATCACAATAATGAAAAACAATAAGAAGCCACAAACGCTAGTTCTGAAGATGATTATGAAGCTAATAAAATGAAGTTCATACTATAAAGAAGTCAAAATACATTATCAAAAGCTAGTCATGTTTAGTACATCATAATCATGACAGTCTGTAGACTGGAAAATAGGCTCCCGGACACAAGGGTTAACATGTGTCTTGGTCTAAACGTCACTAATAGAGTAGATACAAACTAGAGTGGAAGAGAAAGGAAATTCACTCAAGCTCCCGAGTGACTTCCTCCTAGTACGATCCACCAAGCGAAGATGGCAGACCCATAAACTCTGCTGTAAAATCTGGCCATACAAAACTAATAAAATTAATTCCAAATAGCAATACCAAAAACAAAGCTCTAAAGTAGACAAAAACCAGCACAAACAAAACAACAAGAAAATTTATACAACATAAATGAAAAACATGAACAAGAATATAGCATGTCAAGGCGAATATATAACAAAATAATATAAGTAGCTAAGCAGGGACAAGACAAGTTCATATAACTAACGACCAATCAAATTCTAAAACTGATTATTATTAACTAACTAGGATTATATCGCAATCATGATTACTACATGCCATGGTGAGGAATCCTTTCGTTTCATGTTACTACAAATAGCAAGGTCTACCAAGGTTCAAGCATATCATGATCAGGTGGGTAACATAAATAAACAACATGAGCAATATATGTATAAAAAAGGCGGAGAGTGAGCACCACGTGGAAAACCACAAACCTGAACAAGAATTCGCAGACTATCTATAAAGCAATATCTACACCTTTACACTAAATAAGGATAAGGGGTAAGAATGTCTCTAAAATAGTATTAATAGTTCTACGTCCACTGTGACTCCTTACACACACGTGCTTCAAGTATAATAATAACATGCAATATCATCTCATGTGCAGATTGTAATATAATATAGAGCATCCTATCTATCAAGGTCATATCTCATATCAGGTGCAGGTGTCCCTACGAACATATCACATATCAGAAACATTAGTCTCTACAAACTAACAACATATCAGGATTAAGAGTCCCTATGTACAGACATATAGTATATCAGGATCAAGAAAGATACAGGGCATGCGCCTAAGATGTCACTGAGTATTGAATATATATACACGCCATGGAGGTATCTAGTCTGGAAGCCTAGCCGACGAGGTTGCTTGAAACTAAGGATTCCTCCCTACACCATGGTCTACATGAATTTTTTTTGTTATTAACCCTGACAGTTTTAAGTTTCCATCGTCAGTGTCACGTTCCGGTTTCGCAGAACCGAACGTCCTCGTTTGGGCTTCGCACATTCCGGTTCTGCATAACCGCCTTTCTAGCTTGACGTGATATCGTACAAGCATGAGGTTGCGCTTGTACAAGGCATGCTCATACTTATTTTATAAAACAGATATTTGAAGATAAAGTTTACAGTATTCACTAAGAAAATGAATACACAATTGAAATGGAAATAACTTTTTATTGATAATTCTTTGAAATGAAACATAATGCCCTCAAACGGCCGAGATAAAAATGTCAGACTTGGCTTACAACTTGCAGAAATATTAAAATGAGATACGACGTTGCTCCATACATCATATTCCTTATTAAAATATTAAAACTCATGGACCACCTTCAGCTGGGGTCTTCTCCTCCACTTGCAAGCTTCAAGTGCAAGGCTTCTAAAGAGTCGGACCAAAACCTTCAATGTTTTCTCGCAGCAGCTAAATTTTCAGCACCTGAGGATGCCCATAAACGTGGGTCAGTACACAACTTGTACTGGTGAGTGGGCTCAACCAATCTTACCTAAAAATCCATCACTAAGTAAATATGTGAAAGCAACAGTTATTATAATGATCTTGCTATGTTGTCTTAAGTTCAGTTTAACAATTCATACTATCAGAAAATAATGATTATCATCATTTGGTGATTTCTTACCCATGGTCGTTCAGCCATTTCTGTATTTGAGTAATAACTTACTCAGCCTCCATAAGACATTAATTGTTAGCTATGACATACGTCTATATGAAGGTCATTGATTCAACATCAAACTTGGACTTAGAGTTGGTTAAGCGGCTCCCCTCCCCGAAGGGTAGCGAGCCCACTTGGAGGTTTCCGAATCACCATGCTACCTTGCACATGTTCTGATTTTTTCTAGGACTAACGGATCCGTGACCGCGGATTACCATCTGAGGAATTATATCTTGTGCACAAGTTGTCCATGACCATGCATATGATGCAACTTTACTAATAAAAGAAATACAATATATACGTATAAAAACTTCATAATTATCCCACAGTTCTCATTTGAGCAATAGCTCGCCATACTTACCGTCCGCATCGGGACTTGTATAATCTACCCTTCTATAATAACACAGGTTAATAGAATGTGATTATTTATCTTGCATTATCTTTCTGGGTTCTTGCTAGGTATCATTGATCGTTTTGTTAAGCATGATGACTAAAGGATTCATCGAAGGATCGAAGTCACTCACTAGTTGGTGAATTGCTGAGAAAGAGAGATCTTCTTCTTCAGGACTTCAGGTGCGGCTCACAAGCTCACCTGCATTGGCACCAACAATGATTCAGAACTTTACGTCTCTTTCTCTTAGTAATTCGATATGAAATATGAGACTGTGAAAGTAAGCAATGAAAATCATTCATCGAAAACAATCACGAAAACACAATAACAAAACCAACCGCGAAAACCCAATCAAAAATCAACAACGAAAACCAACAGCGCACGGATCTTGAGGCTTAGATCCTTATAGAGAGTTTACTCCCCAAGACACCATGCACTGCATCTTGGGAGCAACTTCTATTATCCCATAACGAGTAACAGCTCCCCGTTTCTTCGTCCCGATATCAATCGAACCAACAAGGTTTCTTCATTCTCTGATTCGACTTGGCCATTCCAGCCTCTAGCCCACACTGCGCTCGACAACGGAAACGGGACATTACAGTCAGAGCCGAAATAATATGGAACTTCCTTGGTACACGATGCACTGAGAAGTCCCTTAGACCGAACAATGCCAAGATGCAAGTAACCTATATTTGTAACACATCAATAGCACATCCAAGGTGACATAGAAAGAAATACATAATATGGGTAGGTATGAGTGCAAGTACAAGTACATATACATGAGCGGGTACATAAGTCCCTCCACATTATACTGGTATATCATGTACGGGTGCATATCATGTACATGTATGGGTACTACAGACTATAGGAGCATGTTGTGTACAAGGGACACAAAAACGAAGTGCAAAAATGAAATATGCAAGTATAACTCTGAAACCAAAATCAAAGCCGCTCGAAAAACCTCGAATGTATCCCTAAAGGGGAGTTCAAAGAACTGAAAATGTCGTGAAAACAAGGCACAAGTGTAAAACATCATCATATACATGATAACAATGATCATGACAAAGTTTGATTTAAATCGGAGTAAAACCCCACGCGAATACCAACATATAACATATGATTCATGTACCCAAAATATGAGTGCTCTCTCTCTCTCCCCCCCTCTCTCTCTCTCTCTCTCTCTCTCTCTCTCTCTTTTTATATATATATATATATATATATATATATATATATATATGTATTTTGTCATGTGTTCGATAAAGTCATAATTATAACACTTCAACACATTAGCCATAAATTTAAACTCATCATTTAGATGCTCTCTTTTTTTCTTATGAATTTTATGGAAATAAAGGATGAGAGAAACAGGGAAGAAGAAGAAACATGGTTTTAAACTTACTGGTCAATGGCTAGTTATTTTCTAGTTGTTGGATTCTCAACTAATCATGGTCGTGGATGCGACTCAAGTGAACTCACATGCCAATGCAAAAGGTGACGTGAGACCATAAAATTTGCACTGTTAATTAATTAAAATTATTTATTAATTAATTTTATTTTTCTAACAGTTTAGTTAGGTTTTGGACGGTCAACCACTAGTCATAGACCCAAACACTAATTATGCCTATTATGGAGGCCCAAATACAAAATTTATAAGCTATTTGAGGTTTAAAGTCTAAATATTTATTTTTCAAACAGATTTTGGATGGTTAACCGTTAGTCCAAAACCCCAACACTAATTATAGCTATTATGGAGATCCAAATACAAAATTTATAAGTTATTCGAGACCTAAAGTCTAAATATTCCTTTTAGTTTTGCAGTTTTTTCAGGACTAATCAAGAATAAGACCTATATATAACATTATTGTTTGCTTTCTATCATGATCTTAATTAGTTGCAAGCATTCCACAATGTGGTCCGGACGAGAGACATCTGACAATACACGATGTTCATGAAGTCATCTCCACTGAAACTGTCGACAGGAGAGTGGTGTGACTGCTGAGATCAGAAAAGAAGCAAACAACAATGTCACAATTCTTATTCTCGATTGGTCATAACAAAATTAAATAACCCAAGCTAAACAATTCCCACAATGCAAAACTAAATAACCCAATTCATACAACCCTTAAATATTTTCGTTTAGTTCTAGGGACTCGTATAATATTTAAATTTTACGTTTATATTTTTATTTTGGACAGTCATCTCAAATCAATCGTTAGAACGAAATTCTATTCCTATTCTAGACAATATGAAGACATAAATATATATTTTTAAATATTATACGAGTTTCTAAAACTATATAATCCAAAAAAATATTCCCAATAATCTTAACTTAGGTTTCCTTCCAAGTTCCAAATAACAAAACTGGTCTGAAAACGGACAAAATTACAAGGGCTTATATAAGTCGTGTTAAAGAACTCTTGTTTTGATAGTACTTTGTCCGCTGGTTGTTTGGAAACTGTTTAACCACTATGACATATATATACTATTTTTCTTAAAGCTTCGTCAATTGAGTGCAACCTTTGGTTTTATTTTATTATTATATCATTGCATAATTGCTCTTGCTTTCCTCAACTATTATTTTGTTATATGTAGAATTTTATTAGATGATACTTCTTATTTTGGGCTATCATATGATATAGTTTTTTATTTTTAGATGATTATGACATAGTTTTAGGGTTTGTTTAAATTAGTTACTAAATTTTATTATGTAACTGGCTTTATCATGCATATATAATGACATGACAATTGTAAATGATGATTGAGAAATAAAAGTGGAGTTTAATGCTATTGAGATTTGTCGTCCGTTAATTCAATATTTTTCGATCCGCTCATCAAAATGGTTTAACACAACTAAGTCTTCACTATTTCAATATGATGTCCCGGTACCTAAGATCGTAGAACTTAAACAAAATATAATCGTCATCATGGCGTCATGTCAACATCGGATTAGGTTTCAAGGGCAAAAACTTCCGAACGGTACACGACCCACACTCATTTTAAAATATCCATTTATATTATATTGATTGTAATAAAAATCGGCAATACTATACCTACAACCTTATGCTTAGAATCTTCTTACAACAGCCACGTGACGGTCGTCCATTGGAGGAGGGAGGAGAGGTGGGACCTGGTGGCTGCCTGGATGGTCGCCACGTGACAGAAATGCTATGTGACGATCGTTCATTGGGAGAGAGAGTGGGGTCGGAGTGGCCCACATAGCAGGGGAGAGAGAGGGTTGTAAGCATTTGGTAGTAAACTTAGCATTATTGAATAAAAATAGTAATAATGCTAAGTTTACAACCAAAGCTTTACAACATTCTGGCAACCTCTCTCTCTCCCCTCCTTACATATGGGTCCCATCCGGCCCCACCTACCCTCTAACCCCTCCTACTATATGGGTCCCACCCGACCCCACCTCTTCCCCCCTCCCCTAATGGAAGTCGGCAATGTGGTGCCACGTGGCAGGTTGTAAGCATTTGGTTATAACTGTAGCATTGTAATAGTTGTCCACATAGTCATTGAAGTTATTAGTCATGTTCATCTGCGTTAAAAAATCGATGTTACTATTAAAAAGATTAGATGGAAATTTAAATTATATTAGAATATTTAAAATATAATTTGAAAGTATTTTAATTATGATTTGTTATAAATTTTTTTTTTAAAATTTTGGATATGTGTTTAATTAGATAATATCATGTAGTTATTTTAAATATAATTAAAATTTTAAATATATTTTAAGATTTGTTATATATTCATGTGGTTTTAATTCTTTTAACTAGACGAGAAAAAAACTATCCGGTAGTTATTTTTTTAATTTTTATATATTGATAATTAATGATATACATACGACTTAGACGGTCTATTTATAAGCCATTTCTAAGTTGTATTATAATAGTAGAAATATTATAATAGTAGAGATAAATAGTATGTTTTCTTCGAAACTCATCCTACAACTTATGAGCCTTTCCCTTCATCTTCAATCTTCCGCTCACACTCCTAACCTTAACCCAATCCTTAACCTACTCTTATCCGACAATTCCCCCCTCCCCGTTTTACCCTCCCATCGTTCCTGTTCAAGAACACTATTTTCCTAAATGAATTCCTTCGTTGATTTTTTTTATAGCTAAATTGAATGATTTTTTTTTTCATTTTTGCTTGTATTATAGTGTAAAATTTAAATTTTACTTGTAAATATGTAGAGTTTATTTGTTACCTTCAATTTGACTAGGCTCTTCATAAAATATAATAATTTTAAATTAAGAGTTTACTAGTAAACGTGCGTTGCACGTCAAATTTTTTTTTTTGATATTATTGAAAATTAATTTAAATATTTAAATATATTTGAATTAAGATTTGTTATATACATATCTATATTTTGATCAAGATTTGTTAAAGTTTTAGTTATATTTTAATTATAATTTATTATGGATATATGTAAATAAAAAAGAAGGTATTCGATTATACAGAAGAAAAAAAAAAGTTTAAAATTATAATTTTTCGTATTTTTTTAATTAAATGGTTGAGAATTTACAAACAACTTGAACAGATCATTTTTGAGCCGTTTTCAAGCTGCATAATAATCGTAGAGATATATTGATAATTAATGATATACATTCGACTTACATGACTCATTTATGAGCCATTTCTAAGTAATATTATAATAGTAGATATATTATAATAGTAGAGATAAGTAGTATGTTTCCTTCGGATCTCATCCTACAACTTATGAGCCTTTACCTTCATCTTAAATCTTCCGCTCACACTCCTAACCCTAACCCAATCCTAAACCTACTCTTAGCTGACAATTTTCCCTCCCCATATTACCCTCCCATCGTTTACTATTCAAGAACACTATTTTCCTACAAAACTGGAAGGGACGAATGGATTCCTACGCTGATATTTTTTATAGATTGAATGTTTTTTTCCCTTCATTTTTGCTTGCATTATATATAAAATTTAAAATTTTCTTGTAAAAATGTAGAGTTTATTGTTAGAAATAATTCAAATTCATACAAAAATCAAATCCCTATTATTATGGGATTGTATATATATATATATATATATATATATATATATATATATATATATATATATATATATATATATATATATATATATATATATATATATATATATATATCCCTATTATTATGGTATTGTGTATATCTCGAATTTATTTCATAAAGACCCCTTCATTATTGTCACGTCCCAGTACCAGAATACGGAGACGGACATGGCCAGCTACCCCGTATAAGGTACTATACGTCATACGATGTTCGCGGCTGTAACTAGACAAGGGGGTGCATGCTACAATCAGGTCACTTAAAGTCACACGAACATCTATGTCTCAATCAATCAAACAAGAAATAATAACCATAGAGCATATTTGATAAAGCAATAAGGCGTCCCAAACGCTTTCTCAAAATATTCTGGAGACCAGCTGTACAAAATAAGAAGCTGATAGAATAACAAAAGTACATGATAGTATTATAGCTGCAACCTGATTTATATACAGTCATGAAAAAAAAACTAAATGTCTAGACATGCCGGCTAACATGTTCCTGTGGCTAAACGCCAAAAAGAGTAAAATGTACAATGACTAGTGGGGAATAAGGAAACCCACTCGTTATCTTCAGCGGCCATATTTCTGGTGCGTGCCATGAGTTAGAGAAAAGTACGCTTGATTCGGGTGCTGGCTCAAAATCTGGTCATGCAAAACCAGTGGGGTTAGGTCCCAAATAGCAAGTACCACAAAGGAGGAATGAAATGGAGAAACAAAAACCTAAGCAATATATATATATATATATATATATATATATATATATATATATATATAGGTTCTGTATCGTAATCTAGGTCCACAGCCTATCCTAGCACAATGGCCCAATCCTACAACCAAACAAGGACAATGGTTGAACCATCACACGATGATAGACCATCTCCTTAGAATACTAATAGAATAATACAATCACAACCAAGTCCGATTATTATAAACGACCAATCAATTGTACGGCTTGCTATTGTGGAGTCTAAGGCTATCTCAGAAATAATGCATAATAGGTATCCTCATTTGCCGAACATGGGCTAACCGAGCCAATAAATGATTATACACGCACTTTACGAATTACGTCAGTTCTCCGTAGGGCCACTGCGCTAGATCACGGTATTAGCGGTTCCAGTGCTCCTATAGGGAGACAATGGCTCGGCATATTTATAATAGGTCATATACTACACTCCAGTAATGCGGATGATATACATTATCTATGGTGGCCAGTCCGACGCCGAAAGGTTCGTTGGGATGATCTCGGGATATCGTTCTCTCCCCATGATCTACAGATTTTTGTTGCCTAATTTAACCCTATATTGCATTAAAATTTCAAGGCGTGGACGCATTAGAATTTTTCTTAAGATGTTGTACAGAGTATGGGCACGCTAGATACGAATCCATGTAAAGATCAAAAGTTTATTTTGGATTCACCCGAGCATATATGCAACATTCAACAATCAATGTCATAGCGACGCTTTGGTACTTGACTCGCATATCATGCCTGTGCACATTTAGATTATGTACACTTAGCACGCAATAATTGTATTATCACGGATACGAAAAATTGAGTCGAGGTTACCAAATTTAACAGTTGGTCACATGAATCATTATCACTTGTACAGGTAGATCATGTCATGCACATGGCTGGTAAGTCACTTATCACATAGTCTAGTTCCTCATAGGATCTTAGTTCACATGATTGCGTCAGGCGCATAGTCAATTCTCACAAATGGTCATGTCATGCGCATGGTTAATATAGCCACTTGGCGCATGGTCTAAGTCTTCACATGGTTGAGTCCAATACATGGTTAATTAAGCACATAGTTACACTTAGTCCATATACACTTGCAATTACCAAGATCAACACATGAAATCACAAGGTCCAATAAAAATTCCAAAATCAAGATTGACACATTTTAGAAAACTAGGCATAACTCTCTCATCCGAACTCCAAATGAGGTGATTCAAAAAGATTTGGAAAGGCAAGACAAATATCTATAACTTTTATATTTTGAGTTTTACAAGATTCTAGCTAAAAAATATGTTAAATAAGAAAAAAAACAGCCATCCTGGTCATTATGCGTCCGGCGCACTACGCGCGGCCAAATTTTATGTGCTGCGCACTGCGTGGGCAGAAATCCATGTGCGGCGCACTTCTACGCGGCAAGGATTCTATGCACGGCGCATTGCATGCACGCGGCCAGAAATTCATGCGCGGTGCATTGCGCGTGGCAAGAATTCTATGCGCGACGTATTGCCGTGCCCAGAAATTCATGCGCGACGCATCAATGCGCGCGACAAGATGGTGCACACGACGCACTTCCATGTGCGGCCAGAAATCCATGCACGATACACTGTGTGCGGCCAGATTTTTGTGCATGGCACACTGTGCATGGCACTGCTCATCGTCCCTTTCAGGACATGTCCGAGAACGAAGCTCCAAAATTATTTTGGCCATAAAATCTTCATTTTAACTCCAAATGAGGTGATTCAAAAAGCAAAATCATATAAAATTTAATGCTCTAACTCATGAAACTACTAATTTTTGGAAATAACAAGTTTTAGTAAATCAAAACCAAGAAAAACTTATGGAACCCATGAAAAATCGAAGTTAGAAATGTAGATATACTCTAATCCATCCATCAAAACCAAAAGCTCAAAGTATTAAAAATGCTTAGAATCACACCACAAGCATAATGAACTAATAATATGGAGGGTTTCTCTATTTCTCATGCAATGTGTACTTGCCTATGGAGTGAGAGAGAAACCTAAGAGAAAGGAAGGAAATAAAATAATGAGGAGAGAGAGAGAGAGAGAGAGAGAGAGAGAGAGAGAGAGCGCTTGGTTTATATATAAGGAGGGTTGAGGTTTAGACCATGGGTTCAATTCCTAGCCAAACCAACCCACAAAATAAACCGTGAGCCAAATTAAACCAAAGAATGGGTCTAGTCTCCATGACATGCAATCTAATTATCTTGCAAACAAGAAATAATACGTTCAAAGTACGTATATCGAAAATGAGGAGTGACAATTATACGACCCATATTCCATATCCTAGTTTAATTAGGTAACTACTGAATAATAGGAGTCCGGTTAATTTAGAAGATCTTTGCTACAATTAAGCAACTTTGATAGACGGTTGAGATTAGATCTATAGGAAAATCCGGCCCCTCTCTATGCCTATATATATGAACCTTAATTCCATCATTAGGATCATCTCAAGAAACACAACATACGAAACATATCAAGAGAGAGAAGGTGAATTTTACATCTCCCTATGGATTCTGGTATGTTTATGATTTATAGTGACTAATTTTATGATAAAGATCCTATAGCGATTTACATGTTTTAGGTTTACATGCTCGAATTTGTGGAAGCCGTCTTCTGTCCTGCCTGCGTGGAACCCTTTCTTGATGAAAGCTTCCTCTGTCTTTACCCCAGCCCAGGCTTTTTTGCGGTTAAGGTTGTTGTACACGACCTCAATGGAGCATTCCGTTAGAGACGGCGATCGCAGGTTCGCCAGAGAAGAGGTGTTGCGAGCAACATTGCACAAAAAAAATAAGATTTGAATTAACATGTGGTATCAAAGCATCGTTAGGTCATATTTTTAGTTCTATGTATGAATAAATCAGATATATTATCATGTTCCGCAGTATCATAGATTGATTTATGTTTTTTGCTATTTAAATATTTATCATGATCGTTTCAATTGATGATATTTAGCTTAATCGTTTTTACAATCGACATAATCTTGTTGTATAAAAAAAAAAGATTTTGTCAATATTATTATTTTGTCAATATTAATGTTATATTTTGTATATGGTTTGAACTACAATATTAATATTATATTTAATTAATAATCACCACAGTTGTTTCAATTATGTACATGCATATTGTTGTATGACATTCATATTATTGGTTGGTGTTCACCATAATGGACTCAAATTATGTATTGAATCTTGGACTGAGTAATATCATCGTTGGTTTATTTACTTGCATCATGTGTTACCCACAGGTAGGCCATGTAGTATTAGTAAAATAAACATTAAGGAGTTGATTTATTTCTGTAATTAAGCAAGTATAGGTTATCCAAAGATACCATGCTTATTTGATTGTTATTTTTGATCACTCATTTATGTATAAATCTTAGTCATATTTGTTAATTATAGTGTTTATAACTCAAAGATTTATTTACTTGCATCATGTGTTACCCACAGGTAGGCCATGTAGTATTAGTAAAATAAACATTAAGGAGTTGATTTATTTCTGTAATTAAGCAAGTATAGGTTATCCAAAGATACCATGCTTATTTGATTGTTATTTTTGATCACTCATTTATGTATAAATCTTAGTCATATTTGTTAATTATAGTGTTTATAACTCAAAGATTAATAATAGTGAGCTTGTTTCTATGATGCAGTTTAATTTTCAGTTCAACTTAATTCTTTTGCCAACTTCGTTTTCGAACTGGATGGGACTAACTACTCAAAGTGGAAAGAGCATGTTAAATTATATTTGGGGGTTCTTGACATTGATTTAGCACTTGTTGTGGACAAGCCTGCTGATCTTACGACTTTGTCCACAACAAATGAGGCTAAGGTCTTTAACACATGAACTAGAGACAAAAAATTGTGCTTGAAATTCATGCGCTTAACCACTGCTACCAACAGACAGCCAAGGAATACTTATCTATAGTAACTGAACTCTTTAAGACCGCTGATGAAGCAATTGCTGAAAAACTTATGGCTGAACTTACGATAACCCGTTTTGATGGCACAAAACCATGCAACAACATGTACTTGACATAACTAATATGGCTGCAAAATTAGGTTAATTGGGCATGATAGTGGCTGATTCATTCCTAGTCTAATTTATCCTAAACTCGTTGCCTCAGCAATATGGTCCTTTTTAAATTCATTATAACACAATTAAGGATACGTGAAATGTGAATGAATTGACCAATAAGCTAGGTCAGGAAGAGGCTTGAATTAAGCAGCATAATGGTCATGTTGCTCAAGCAAATTACATGGATCATGGAAATGAGAAGAACAAATTCGAAAAGAAAAATTGGAAGGGCATAAAGAATGGTCCATCCAATAAGTCAGATCGATCCGCATCAAAGAAAGCTAAGAAGAGGATGATAAGTGTCACTTTTGTAAAAAATGATGGACACATTCAGAAAGATTGCTTGAAACACAAAGCTTGGTTCGAAAAGAAGGGTAAGCCTTTGGCTTTTGTATGTTTAGAATCAAATTTTGTTGAAGCACCTTTTAATACTTGGTGGATTGATTCTGGTTCTAATGTTCATGTTTCAAACTCAATGCATGGATTCCTTACAACTCGGACCACAAATCCAAATGAAGACTACATTTACATGAAAAATAGAGTGAAAGCTCCAGTAGAAGCCATTGGCACTTTTCGTTTAGTATTAGATTCTAGTTTTCACTTAGATTTAGAGCAAACTCTTTTTGTTCTTTCAGTTTCTCGTAATGTAATCTCCATGTTTAAACTTGATAAGATTGACTTCTCATTAAAAATAGGTAGTGGTTGTTTTAATTTATTTAAGAATAATGATTATGTAGGTTCACAATTTTTAGTCAATGGCTTATATCAAATTAAACTTGATAATTCATTTTCTGAATCTTTTTGTCACCTTGCATCCTAATGTTGGTTTGAAACGTAGGCGAATGAAAGTTCTTTCTTGTGGCATAAAAGACTGGATAACCGAACTCAACTGGCTCTTGTGGTCAGTGAGAAGAGGTATAACCTCCCTGGCTGGGCGGAGGTCTCGGGATCAAACCGCGGGAGAGGTGTGAAAAAAATAGTATGATGAATGAAAGTTCTTTCTTGTGGCATAAAAGACTGGGTAACCGAACTCAACTGGCACTTGTGGTCAGTGAGAAAAGGTATAACCTCCCTGGCTGGACGGAGGTCTCAAGATCAAACCGCAGGGAAGGTGTGGGGGCAGTGCGCCCAAATGGCATACAACGTAACGTGCGTAAAGTCCCATGCGTATCGCCGAGCATCTCAAAAAAAAAAAAAACTGGGTAATATATCCAGAGAAATAGTTAATTTATTAGTAAAAAAATGATATTCTTCTGAGTCTCGATTTTACTGACTTTGGTATTTGTGTGGATTGTATTAAAGACAAACAAACCAAACATACCAAGAAAGGAGCCACAAGAAGCACCGATCTTCTTGAGATAATACATACAGACATTTTGGATCGTTCGATGTTCCATCCATTGGTAGAGAAAAATATTTCATTACTTTTATTGACGATTTTTCACGTTATTGTTATCTTTACCTTTGCATAATAAATCTCAATCTGTAAATGCTATAGAAATTTATATTACTGAAGTTGAGAGACAGGTGAAAATTATTAGATCTGATAGAGGTGGTGAGTATTATGAAAAATATGATGAATCGAGATAACGTCCCGATCCTTTTGCTAAACTCTGAGAAAAATTAGGATCATCTCAAGAAATACAACTTACGAAATAGGTCAAGAGAGAGAAGACGAATTTCACATCTCACTATGGATTATTGTATATTTATGATTTATAGTTACTAATTTTATGATCAAGATCCTATATCGATTTACATGTTTTAGGTTTACATGTTCGAATTAAGATTTGAATTAACATTTGTTACCTTCAATTTGACTGGGCTCTTCAGAAAATATAATAATCTTATATTAAGATTAGCCCATTTTGCTTGGTTAATATCGGGGGTACGAGGAGGGGAGAAGGGGGTTGTGTTTTTTTTAACTATATCCTT
This sequence comes from Iris macrosiphon, assembly GCA_036927795.1. Classification (NCBI taxonomy): domain Eukaryota; kingdom Viridiplantae; phylum Streptophyta; class Magnoliopsida; order Asparagales; family Iridaceae; genus Iris; species Iris macrosiphon. The sequence goes on from JAYESA010000001.1 coordinate 163,587,361, forward strand.
AACAATGTTAAGGCAAACTGAAGTTCAAGGGAATTTTGGAAAAAAAAAAAAGTTTGGGAATATTTAAGTAAAAAAAGGGTCCAAAGATCATGGTATTTCATTGTAAATCAGCTGGCTACTTTTAGAGTTTTCTTGGGTATAGTCAAGTCATTATTGTAGTTAGCAACTTTATTATTGTTCGTATGAATGAGCCTGCAAGTAGGAAATTTTCCTTTGGTTATGATACAGTTTTTACAATATTTGAATTTGTGGTATTATAGTGAAGTTTTTATGATGGTTATTGTTTGACGATTTTTTGAATTTATTTGTTTTGGGCACTTTGAAGTTGTGAACTATTAGACTCTAGAGGAAAAACTCTTTATGTTCCTAACTATTTATTAGTTTGTTGGTGACCATGCTACAATGGTAATTCCTGATTAAAATAACTCCTCTCCCATGCTATATATGGCCATCCACATGAAAATGATCTAGCTGGGATCTCCTTGATCCCATCCTTCTTATCAAAAGAAATGTTATGTGGAAATGATAGTATTGAGACAAATATGTTTTAAAATGTTCTTAATGATGCTTAAACATGTCTAAAAATGTTACTCGATCGTATCCGAGTTGTATCTCCTCAACTTTGACCTTTATAAATGTCTCTAATATTCTAATTATTATAAGGTTCATAGTTAGTTTTGTGGCTGAATGTATTGTTTTACTGTAGCTATGCATGAAAATTGGGATGGGATATCCTTGTTCCCACCCTAATTAGTTTGTAAAAAGAAATTACTTATGTAACTTACTGAAAAGAGGTTAAAGTGTTCTAAACATCTTTATTTTTTTTTGTTTTCTCCTTCCCCCTTTCTGAAGAGTTGTCTAAAATACATCCATCGGGATGATAGATTTTATACTGAAGGATTATTTCTACCAGAGTTGCTCATCAAAAAGAGAGAGATCTCAAAGTTTATCTCCAGAAATCAGAAAGTTATTCTTTTGTTAGTTATGTGCAGGTCTTTTTGAGAGAAGATAACCTCTAAAATGTTATATATTCATGAATATTAAATGTAACGAGAAGAGAAAAAGGAAAACAATTATCTAGGCCTCTTACTGTTTTCCGCAGCCTCGTAAACGTTTTTGGTTGCTTCATGTTTTCCGAGAGAGACTGCCTTCTCTCAGGCCAGCAGTCGACTAGAAGTAGAAGACTGCTCTATGACGATCTGACCTATTTCCTGGATTCTGTTCGCTCATCTATGTTTCGACCAATGTTGTCAAAATGAAAAAAACCAATTCATATCTTACGTGTATTTTCCACAAATTATTCTATGGGCAAGGGTGTAAACTTTTAATCTTCTTAGCTAGTGTCAGGTGCATTTATTTTTATTTTTTATTTACTTTTGAGATAAGACATGTAATTAAATGATCATCCTTGTTTTGGACTAGCACCTAGTTAATCAAAACCAGCCCGGTCCATTAGTTGCACACAAGAAAACTACATATTCCACTTTCTAGTTAAGCAGTAAACACCACTAACTAATTTTGTGTGTGCCTATTTTATGATCATCCAACTTCTTTGCATTTATACTGCTTCTTTTGCTTCTTTGAACTCCAGTTGAAAATATCTGATTTATTTCTGTTCCTTCAACCGGGTTTTTCTTGCTCACTGACCCAACTTTTTTTTTTCGCTCTAAGGAGTCTCTCCAAGAAACTATTGCTACTTATCCTACACATTTGTAACATATTAGAGCTACAAGAACTCAATTGTTTCCTTGCTACTAGACTGTCCACTACATGTTACTTGTCTCCATGCACCCTTTAGCCAGTGATTCTGAAACTGCTATATTATTGAAGATCACTGTTAGCACTAGCTTGTCTTTATGCCATATTTTGTTTGACAGATTGGATTTCTTTGTCTAATATGTTGGCCATATATATATGTCTTAGGTATCTGCAAACATCAAGGTTGAAAGCTGAGTTAACTATATACATAGCTCTGTTTAAGTAAGAGAATATGTGAAGGCCTTGTATATATGAATTCACAAATGCACAAACCGAGGGGACTCGGACATTCTCAAAAAAATAATATATATATATATATATATATATATATATATATATATATATTATTCAAATCAATAGTTAAGATTAGATAACTTTAAACAAATCCAACAGTTTATAACATGAAGATGTTTGAGGACGCAAAAAATTGAATTTGTGGATCCCTCCTCAAACATCTTCATGTTATAAACTGTTGGATCTTGTTTAAGTTATCTAATCTTAACCATTGATTTAAATGATATATATATATATATATATATATATATATATATATATATATATAGGGTAAACGATATATGAACTGTCACGTCCCGACTCCGTAGAGTCAAAATGTATCCACTGGACGTGATGTCGTACAAGTCTAAGTTGCACTTGTACAAGGCGAGAAGATAAACAATCATTGGTATGTCTCAGAAACAACAACATTACAACAGAAGTAAGCAGACAAATTGAAGTCACACAAGATATAAGGAAAGTATATCTTTTTATTGATATTGAATGGATTACAAAGCTCTCAAATAGCCAACTTGAAGTACATGCCCTCTAGGCTTATAATAAACTTTGCCAACTAGGCTTACAACATCACAGGTACACCGAATGCCTTGTTTCATACATTATGCCATGTATAGCAGAAGTCATCGTCTCCAGGAAAAGAGCTTCTGCACACCCAACAGTCCTGCGATGCCTCAAGACTTGTTAAGCTGTGTCCTCGCACCCGTGAACCTGTAATTGTGCCCACATACGTGGGTCAGTACTCCACATGTATTGGCAAGAGGGATGACCCCACTCCCCTAAAATCAACACCAATTAATCATGTGATAGGAACATTATTAAGTGTGATCTTGATTTGTTGCCTTAGGGTCAATTACAGTTCATAGCGACAGAATGTAAAGCAAGCATGCAATAATTTGTAATAGGCAATAAACATCATATAGTTATTCATAACTAAGAGAAATCTGAAGCATGCATATTACTCATATCACACAGATATGTAAAATATGTATTGTTATCGCCCTTCGGTGATTCTTATCCACGGTCGTTTAGCCATCCCTATAAATGAGTAATAACTTACTTTGCCTTCATAAGACATTATTAGCATGCACCCTGTCTACATGAAGGTCACTAACTTCACATCAACTTGGACTAGAGTGGTTAGACGGCTCCCCTCCCCGTTGGGTAGTAAGCCCACTTGGAGGTTTTTGAATCACCGTGCAACTAGCACATATTCTTTTTCTCCCAGGTCGAACGAGTCTGTGGTCCCCGGATTGCCGTTCGAGGAATCTACCTTATGCACAGGTTGTCTATGACCATGCATACATATGCAACTTAGCTATAATGTAATATAGAATGCATTATAATAAAAACTTAATTGAAATACCACAGTTCTCATTTGTCTAATGTTATCCGACTCAGCCAATCCAACCGCTAGCCCATACCGCGCTCAGCAACGGGACCAGGACATTTACCTCCGTGTTACCAAAATCTCTTCGAGCCATAGCCTGACATAGTCACCGCCCAATCTTTGGGACTTAACATAATTGCCAACAAAAAGTTTCGACATTTGCTATCACGGTATATATATAATCCACATTCTGAAATAGAAGCAGGTTAATAGACATGTGATTATTATCTTTGTTATCTTTTGTGATTTCTTTCATGGCATCATTGTTACAATAAACTACGCAGCAGCAAGTAATCCTTTTATTAAGCGTGAAGATTAAGAATTGAAGAACTAACACCACTCACATTAATCTGAAGGGACTTTCCAGCACGATTTCATAGCCTCCTGAATTGATCATTTCGTATAACCCAAGTCCAACTGACTTTTTTGAGCCAACCCAGCCATCATAGTGCACCGTGCAGAGCGGGATACTACAATATATACCACTCAGTAAAAGTTTCGTTCTCAAAACTTAAAACCAAACTCATCCCACTTTCTCAACCAAATTCTCAAGCAACTTTTCAACTGGCTCTGCATCTACATCTCATGATAATGCTTGCACAATTTAGCATCTTGCTATATCATGCCGAACAATATGAATAATTAATCCCACCATCTCTTTCTTTGTCCAAACTCATGTATGTCCATTTTAGCCCACCTCGCTTCTCACCACAACTCTATTTGAATTCAGCTCACCACTTAGCCTGAATCGTACAACACACTTTAGGCGTCCCCGAAATATGGTGTACTCAGCCAATGCCAATGGTTAGAGGAATCAAACGGCTACCGATGGAACTTTATCCCAATATAAGGATCATTTACTGCGCTCGGCCAAACTTCTTCCTTAGCCACAATTCCCATAACTCTTTTTAAGTCCTCAGGTCAGTTCCGTTAGTATCTTTCTAACATAAATCTTTCCATCGCACAACTTGTATAACCAAGTTTCTGTCTAACCATTTCCAACATTCGTTTATACCATTTCGATCCCACAAATGCCTATTCCTTTGAACTTCTCTTACGGTTTGTCTCAAAGGATATTAATTTCATATAACCATGATCCTTTTAGCTGCCACTATATAGGCAACAAGGACTAACCACGTTACACTGTTCACTCTAGCACTTAACTTAATTTCTGCCAAACTCAAGGGACATCTTTTCTGAACCAAAATAATTGACGCTTTTCAACAAACTCTGAAACACAACTTTCCATCTCAATTTCATCAACATCCAACAAATCCAGAGTTCCCTTCAAACCATTTTCTGGTCCATTTCACAAGCTCAATAAAGCATACTAATAATAATTCCACCGACACAAATTTTATCTCGTTGTTGTAAGTTTCATTTCTTTATTCCAACTCGATATTCCAATATTCCAAGGTAATTCCAACCAACTGAACAATTTTCCAATCCGTCATTTTGTCAAAGGCAACCAATATGTTCCACAAAACTGTCAATTCCAACTTATTTCATCTTTCTGACATCACCCATTTTGATTCCCAACCAACTATCTATCACATGTTGACTTCCAACGCATACTGAGTAAATCTTACCGACGCTATATAACTCAGACAATATCTGTAGGGTCCTCCTATGGGTCTCCAACGATCAACTTAACTTTCGGTCAAGCCTCTAGGGTTAGCTACACTAACATCTAACCCTATGCATTATAAGTAACTCGCATAATACAGACGGCTGCTAGGGCATTGCCTATCTCTTATCTTAGGGACAACCAACCCAACCAATCTTAGGGACTCTACCCCACTCTCTTGACGTGCTCTCTTCCTTAATAACTGATGCACCACTGTCGTCTACCCTTGACCAATATTACCCATCCAATACTCCAGGTTCAATTCTTTATGCCAACATTCTTTTCTTAAGGTCGACATCCAACCTACTAAGGAACTCTACCTTAGACTATAAGCAACTTCTTAGTCCAACATCCGACAATCTAGGGTCATGTCTTATTGTCCATTAATCATTTTTTCGGGGTCAATCATCCAACCATCTAATTCTAGCCTTATCCTAGAATTGACGAAGTCACTCCCTTAACTTCAATATCCAATCCGAATCTACCATGTAAACTTTCGATAAACCATACCCAAATTTTTAGTTTGTCATTCTTGAAACCCATGGTCATGTGCTCACTCCAAATATTATTCTCTTATCAAATTCAAATTTCTTGCTATTTGATCCCATTCTACTTAACATGCTAACTAACCCGAATCCACACATCTCCAGCTTGTTACTTCAACTGTCTATCATATAAAATTCTTTCTCTTAATTTTTTTTCCAGTGTATCAGCAATTCCTATGCCTTCTCTGTCTGACACCGTCTGGGTCAACGTATTCACATTAACCATCAAGTTTATTTTGCACCCACTTATTAAGGTCTCATGCAGAATTATATTTTTGCTAAGCCACATTCAATGCATATCCACATGTTCTATACATTGATCTTTTCCTAATTCCAAATATCATCCACCTTCAACAATAGAACCATCCCGATCATTATGACCAAGTCATACGCTTACTTATAATTTGATATGTCAGGTCTGCTAACCGCTTGCTAGTTGTGCGCCCAATCTTTCTACCGATAATAGCTATCCCAAGTTGCCATTCCAACTTGCTATATCTCAGACTTTATTGGTATCCCATCACTCGCGGTCTCACAAGAACTTTCTTACAAATGCTCCAAGTACTCCAGTCTAATCCGACGGGTCTATAACTGGTCAACCAATATTCATGCAACCAATGTATCTAGGGTTGACATTTCTTATTTTATGAGGCATCTCGATCCTTCGAGTTCATGCACATGTATCCAACTGTTCCTCACCGTCAAGACATTCCCATATCATTGGTACTATCCTTGAACTAGATATGTTTTGCCATTACATACCTGAGGTCAAGGGCACCATTCTCCAAAATTCTTGTTTCATCTGTAACCGTCCTATATAATTCTCGTATGCCTCCAATAGATTTTATCCAACATAAATTTTATATCCTACAAAATACAAGTTTTCCAGTCACTATACGGTCAATATCATTTTCTCCATAAGTCTCCGACAATGTACCTCACTATCACTATCGAAACCAATTTTTTTACCCAACTGGTTGAAGCCACCCACTGAATATGTCAGACGTTATGCCACTATTCCCAACCAAGGGATCCATGTTTTATATTTCCTAATGTCTCGTTATCCTTTGAGTCTCTCGCAAAAGTCTAAGTAACTATCCCAACATGCAACTAATTATCAAAGTCCGTCGTAATTGCTCCAATCGTTATTCGCAACTATTTAAGCTCTCATCACCATTCAATACCCGTGTTCCAACCAAAATACCATTCCAACCTGATATCCATCTGACTAATTTACATCACCGTCTAACCTTTATACAATTTGTAGCATTGTTTCCAACCGAGTCATTCACTTATATTTTCCATTTTATTTGCCGTCTACTATAGTTCATATGAATCCAACTTATGAAGGAACATTCGAGTCATTTAACCACATAACATAATCACCCTATTATTTGGTTCTAACTCGGTAATTCTATCCGCTAGCCCACTCTGCGATCAGCAACAGGATCATCGCGCTCAACAATGGGACCGGGCAATAAATGATATACCACTCAGGAACCAAGCCATTTCTACGATTTTATTCTTGCACCGATTTAATATTTGTACTAAGCTATCCCTCCATTGGTGGCTCTGCCGACCACAAATACCATACCGATTGTCCCATTCTAAAATATCACCATACCCATGTGCTGATCAACTCAATTGTCGTTGATCCTAACATTGATGTTACTGTGCACTTCTTCCTGGAGTACGAAACCAGTACCCACTACTGATTTCCACACATCAATCATTTACTCTGAATCCCACTGACAAGCATCAATCACAGATTACTGGTTATTAATACATCGATTCATTGTTGGTGTTTGTAGGCATCATTACTATCAATAAATTCTTTTTATGGCCTCGTGGCATATTTAGACTTATTGCATGGAACATCTAGTGAGCGTAAGCGAGGGTCAAAGAACTTTCCACCGAAGCAACTAAGAATACAAACAGAAGCACTAAGAACAATCACGGAAGCAAATTTTGAATAATCGCAGAAGCGACTTTGAATACTTGCGGAAGCAATACTTGAACAAACACTGAAGCGACTGTGATTAATCGTGGTAGAAACTTTGAATAATCACTGAAGCAACTTTAAGTATTCGCAGAACCAACATTGAGTAATTGCGAAAGCAACTTTGATTGAAATGAATCGAATTCAGGGACATAAAGCCGTGCCCTGATACCATTTTGTCATGCCCCAACTTCGCAGAGTCGAAATATAGACACTGGACATGATATCGTACAAGTCTAAGTTGTACTTGTACAAGGCGAGAGGATAAACAATAATTGGTATGTCTCAGAAATAACAATATTACAGCAGATGTAAGCAGACAAATTGAAGTCACACAAGATATAAGGGAAATATCTCTTTTTATTGATATTGAATGGATTATAAAGCTCTCAAATAGCCAACTTGAAGTACATGCCCTCTAGACTTACAATGAACTTTGCCAACTCGGCTTACAATATCTCTGGTATAACGAATGTCTTGTTCCATACATTATGTCCTATATAGCAGAAGTCATCGTCTCCAGGAGAATAGCTTCTGCACACCCAACAGTCATGCGATGCCTCAAGACTTGTTAAGCTGTGTCCTCGCACATGCGAACCTGAAATTGTGCCCACATACATGGGTCAGTAATCCACATGTACTGGGGAGAGGTCTGACCCCACTCCCCTAAAATCAACACTTAGTAATCACGTGTTAGGAAAATTATTAAGTGTGATCTTGATTGGTTGTCTTAGGGTTAATTACAGTTCATAGCGACATAATGTAAAGCAAGCATACAGTAATTTGTAAGGGGAAATAAAGCATCATATAGTTATTCATAACTAAGAGAAATCTGAAGCATGCATATTACTCATATCCCATAAATATGTAAAATATGTATTGTTATCACCCTTCAATGATTCTTACCCACGGCCGTTTAACCATCCCTGTAAATGAGTAATAACTTACTCTGCCTGCATAAGACATTATTAGCATGTACCATGTCTACGTGAAGGTCACTGACTTTGCGTCAACTTGGACTAGAGTGGTTAGACGACTCCCCTCCCCTTTGGGTAGCGAGCCCACTAGGTGGTTTCCGAATCACCGTGCAACTAGCACATGTTCTTATTCCCCCCAAGTCTCTCGTGTTCGTGGCCCCAGATTGCCGTTCGAGAAATCTACCTTGTGCACAGGTTGTCCATGACCATGCATACATATGCAACTTAGCTATAAAAAACATAGAATGCATGATAATAGAAACTTAATTGAAATCCCATAGTTCTCATTTGCCTAATGTTATCCGACTCGGCTAATCCAGTCGCTAGCCTATACCGTACTCAATATCGGTTTCATCGTGCTCAGCAATAGGACCGGGGCATTTACCTTTGTATTACCGAAATCTCTTTGAGCCATAGCCCGACATACTCATCGCTCAATCTTTGGGACTTAACATAATTTCTATCACAAAGTTCTGATATTTGCTATCACAGTATATGTAACGACCTGCTCCGCGTCAATACGAAGAGCCAATTCAAACGACACAAGTGCGATGACCCATTCCGCCTAGCTCAGCGAGATGACTCGCTTGTGTCAAAGGAATTCAGACTTAGACTTTCAATGCGCGCTCGGAGTTCAGACTTAAACTTTCAAAGGCGCACTCGAAAGTATCGCTCGACCGATACGAATCATCGCTAAGGTGAGTGGCTATGATAAACCTATCTTTGCTTAGCCGACATACTTAAAAATATGGACGATATATGCTAGTCGCTAGACAAATCACCCCTTTCATGCTAATAAATGAAGTCAATGCATCTAGCTAAGGGAATAAATCCTATCTTATATCTCTTTGCATAGAACTTGGAAGTAAATCGGTTGAACAAAATATTATGCTCGCCTTACGGTTGTTATAGTCTTGTTTGCATAGCATCATTTATGTTTCCTATAATGCTTATGTTTCATAGTGTTTGAATGCTTGCTTGCTTTACATGCTAACTAATACTCGCTCGTTTTGTTCCCATGCATATCACGTAAGTTTATGCCACAATCAAGTAACACGAATTATGTCTTGCATTCATCTAGTTTAGCCGGAAGACTATCGAATAGTCATTCCATGCAAGTATGAACCTGAAAGTATTTGGGACCGTTAGGTCGCCAAGTCAGTTCCCGAAACAGGGGACTGCATCATGTCAAGTTAAGCTATGAACAAGAATCATGTCAAGTTAAGCAACATTCGTTCTCTTCTGAATCTGACGACTCGGGGAGTTGATATGTTTGTGAACAAGATCCTGACTTGAACCTGAATCTGACTTGAATCTATACCTGATAAAAGATTTGGAAGACTAGCATGGTTATGGAGAACTCGTGCACGAGGTATATAGATTTCTCGGACCATCACCGGGGCACTGGGATTATACCGGCTTGGGAGGAATCATGGGATTACAGGAGACTTGCCATGAGGGTCTAGCCATGGAAGCGACATAATACCCGGTAAGTTGTATCCTATCAGGGTGTACTGGCCATCACTTGTGGTAGGTAGAAAATTATGAATGCCGTATGAGTCCTTTATGGCTATGCCAGTGACTATTTTATGTCATAGTAGTCTCAAGTACTGTGCACGAGGGGCCTAGCTCCAAATAACCATGTGGAGGCTACAATTGACATGTTAATATAGATTAAGTCATCTCGCTTAGCGGCAATCCGCTATGACGACGTTATAAGCCGCTTGACATGCCTTTATTATTTTAAGAGAGAGCTTGAGTGACTTGCAATCTCGGGTAAGCGTCGGTTGTAACATCATTTCAATATCAATAAAGAGCTTATTTTTGTTTTATACTTGTGTTCATTTCAATGCTTCCGCTATGACGACGTTGTGAACTAGTTATCGATCGGCTGTTTGCTTGTGTCGTTCAAATTTCTACTACATTGGAGACTATATGTGCGACTCTGTGGCTTAACTATTTTATTGCCTGTTCAGTACCTGGCCTTGTGCGAGAGTAGCTTGTGCTCGCATGATATCACATCCTGATGGAAACGATCATCCTGCGGGAGAGTTGGCATAGTGATTCGCGTTCAGCAGGGACGGTCGATCCTGCGAAAGATCGAGGTGTTACATATTGGTATCAGAGCACGCTTTATGTTCTTGGACTTCGTATCGATTCTCTCAGTTTTGAAAGATCGTTCGTAGGTTATATATATACGCTCTCTCTTGCTGTCCCATTGGGATATTCCATACAATGAGTCTAAATATTTTTAAAAAGTGCATGTGAAAGATATGATTGCTTGAACGGAATAGTTATGCGAAGGCCTTTGTGACGAACTATGTCAGACTTTACGGAAATGGACTCATGCTAGAATTATCAATTTACGTGCGATCCAGAATGAACTTACCTTAATGCTAGTGGGTTTGTGTGTGAAACTAATAACGGGATATATAGCTATGCACACAGCCTTTTGGCTAAGTTGTGTTGAGTATTCCGCGCTAAGACCCTTTGGTGCAAGCGATTTTGCGAGCGAGATTGAAAATCGTTCGGATAAGTGTAAGTCAGACTTAGAATATGAATTGATAGAGACCTCATCAGACCATTGCTAAGGCAAATAGAGAAAATTATATTTGGATTTTGAGGAATGGTTCGAATGGATAATTGTGTCAATAAGTTACGAATCAAATTATGGTTTACGTGGATGACTATCAATAAAAGTATATACGAAATTAAGATTTTTGTGGCGATGCCAGGGGATCGTGTAGGAGTTCTAAGGAACGAATTGGATGGGCATGCGAGCGATACGAACACGATTGATGATTTATTTAAATGACTTAATTCCCGAGGGGTATATGCGATAGCTCAGGAACGAATAAAATATTTGTGGATAGAATGAGTTTTGAAGATTCGTAGAGTATAGCTCAAACCCTGAGTGGTGTATTGATCATCTTGGAAACGTTCGAGCGAATCAAGGATTTCGGAATAACAAACGAGTCCATCAGCAAGCGACGTGATTGTGCAAAGACTTAGTATAAGTAATGCCTAGCTAGTAGTGAATTCAAAGGTCTTATATGAGATTTGGTTCAAATGAATAAGAATACGATAAATAAGTGATAAGGCTTATATCGGATAGGAATTCAGAGTATTAGAATCAATATCTTGGTCGAGAAAATTTAGTGGATCATACGAACGATTGTGAATTGAATCAAGCGGATTAAGACTTGAGTTTGAGATGGAATAATCTAGGATGCGACCGGAGTAGCGCGATGGAAGATAGCGCTAGTCAAAAATTTGAATTGAGTAGGATATCGGTCGATAGTATTTATCTTGAGTACGGATGTTATGGTTTCTAATTTTAATAAGACTTGATATGATATCGATAGTTAGCACATATTGATACAAGTTAGAAAATTATGGTTCGATATTTGAGGTAGACGATAACAAACTTAATCTTGAATTTGAACGAACGATCCTGAATCTTGTTCAAAAGATAACATTCGACATCAGGCCCAGATGATAACGATTATCCTGTAAGAGCGTTGGCGTGATGATTTCACGTCTAGCGAGGATGCTCGAACTCGCAGGAGATCAGGGCCTAACATGTTCGATGATTATGTATACAAACTCGATAAAATGGAACGTAACGAAGGTGAATAGACTTTGGCTTTAGGATTTGAACTTAGTTGTTTGAGAAATGCTAGAAGTAGACTACGAATATATCGAGCGGTAACATTAAAGTTCGATAATTTGGCTAGGCGAATTATGATCACGACATGAACAATTATTAGATGGGCATGACTTGATGGATTAATATATAACTTGGATGAAACGAAGTGTAACGATAAGGTGTCTTGGTCATTTCGATATTAACCATAATATTTGACGTTCTTATTTTGTGTGAGCGCAACTCTAGACTCGCACATGCGTTATGTCCAATTGAGGACGATTATACCACGGGAGCCTTGGCATGGTAATATCACATCTAACGGGGGTGATTGAACTTGTGGGAGACCGTAGCATGACAAATGAAGAATCTGTTCGATTTGATAAAGCATAATTGAGGATATAAGAGAATCAAATGTGTTTCAAGGATGAGTTAGTCTAGAACGTGAATCATGTTGGATGAATATAATAATTTGGGTAAGTTATCCTCAGCCTAAGATTTTTCTACATGATAGATTATATCATACCCTGCGTTAAGCGATATATGTTCTACGCTAAGGCGCAATAGAGATTGATTTAGAGAACGCGATAATCAAATGTATATAGTTAGCTTGGATTGAGTGATAGAGTCATTCAATGAAATAAGTTAGCACGTATGCAACACAAAATGAGGAAAATGAGTAAAAACTTGTATTTGAAAAGGGTCTAAGTGATACGGAGTAATATGCTTGAGTTTGATTTGATAGTGTACGATAGAACAATTTATGCTAAGGAAGTCTCGAGGATGAGACTTATTCTAAGTGGTGTATTATGTAACGACCCGCTCTGAGTCAACCTGAGTTTTTTGGCTAGAGTTATTTGGTGATTATGATGTGGCACTTCAGTACCATCCAGGTAAGGCAAATGTGGTGGTAGATGCTCTAAGTAGGAGAGGCATCACATTCATCTTGATAACTTAGAATCATATTCTAGAAGATCTTCAAGAGATGGGCATCAAGGTGGTGTTACCTTAAGAGACGAGAGTGTTAGTCAGTCTTCTGATACAGTCAACTTTGGTGGAGAGGATCAAGTCAGAATAGACGTAAGACGTCCAGATTTAGAAGCTTAGGAAAGAATATTAGTCAGGTCTTAGGAAGAAATTAAGAACTTACGAAGATAGAACACTCATATTTGGAAACCATCTTTCTGTGCCAAGTGAAGATATCCGACAAGAAGTCATGACCGAGGCACACAGTTCCTATTATTCTATTCATCCCGGAGGCATAAAGATATACCATGATGTCAAGCAATATTTCTGGTGGAACGGAATAAAAAGAGAGATAGCTCGATTTATTTTATGATGTCTCGTATGTCAGCAAGTGAAGGCAGAACAACAGAGACCAGCAAGATTATTACAACCCCTGCCTATTCCAGAGTGGAAGTGAAAATACATTACGATAGACTTTGTGACCGATTACCTAGATCCCCTACTGGACGTGATGCAATTTGGGTGATAGTATATCGACTGACAAAAGTGGCACATTTTCTTCCATCCCGAATAGGGCAGTCCACAGAGCAGTTAGCAGAGATGTACATGTGGTAGATAGTGAGGCAGCACGAAGTCCCAATGAGTATAGGATCAGATCGTGATACTCGCTTTACATCTCATTATGGAAAAGCTTCCATGAGCGTTTAGGTACTAAGTTACGATTTAGTGTCGCGTATCATCCCCAGACATATGAGAAATCAGAGAGGACGTGTCACGACCCGCACCCAAAAAAATCGGGCATGAGTCATGGGTACGTCCAGCCTACGCCGCAGCATCGGCGGTAGAACGCTGTCTAGGTCAACTATCTAGCTAACAATCTCACGCAATCAATATATAAACCTATCAAGATCTCAACTCCAAACGGAGGAGCAATATCATAATGATAATCATAATGTACTCAATCACGAATCTAAGCACGATAAGATAACAAAGAAGTCTAACAACTATAAAGTCTAACCAACAACAACTACTACAACAACCACAACATCAATAATAATAATACAAAATCCAAAATTATATACAATACAAGGTCTCAAATCCAAAACCGGAGACAAATCCGGTACCAAAGGCTAATAAAAACAATAACAAGGTCCTAGTGATCCCGACTACCAACCCGAAAATTATCCCTAAACTAGAGGGTCCCTGTCTGCACCATCAACAGGCTCAGGTCCATAAAACGTTGGACACCAATCCTCCGGATACTCTGAAAAAATATATCCAGTCAGGACTAGAGCAAGTACATCTCTAACAGCAGTTCCAGTTAAATGACAAAAACTATAAAATAGTTGTAGCAAGTAGCAAGGTGAAGGAAATAAAGTATGAAACAAGGAAATATACATATCACTGGTGCATAAAGGTAAAGATGCATGAATATCAGAGCAATATAGTAATAATTGTAAGATATAAAAAATCTAAACCAAGATCAAGTCTGTGCACAAGAACGTGTAGTGAGTCTAGCATGAATACATGTAGTGAGTCAAGTCCAGAAACTATAAGTGAGACAAACAAGAAATGCAAGAGAGTCCAGACTATAAAGAATAAACTCGTATCTTTAAAATACTTGTTTCAACATGTAAACAGCTTGGGGTAAGTACGGTTCACCGCGCACTGGGTGCGCGGCTGTTATCATTACATATTAGACCAGAGGGGGTGATTCCTGATGATTCCAGATGGGAATGTTTACATGTCTACTCGAGTATTTTGCTGCCCCGACTAGTACAAGTGAATCCAAGACTCGACACGTAAATCAAGTATGAGTCCAGCCAGAAACATAAGTGATGCCTGTAGGTGATGCTACTAGGTGATTCCAGAATAGAGGCCAGAAACATAAAATATACGTGTCGCAAGTAAATAAATCCAGAAATACCAGTCCGTGTCCCGTGTTGTGCCAGAAAAATCAGATGATACTATACTAGAAGATGAATCATAATAATCATCAGATAATAAAAACTATCAGAGAATGTACTCGCCTGACGTCCTGAGCAACTGGCGATCCGAACTGGTGTCGCAAGGAACTATTGCAAAAAGCAAGATTAAATAGGTTTTTAATGAGTTAAACAGATATAAAATAACTAAAAACAGGCTTCTAAGGTTGTTCTAGGTCAAACGGGTCAAACCGGTAAAATCTGGGTCAAAAAGTCAACTTTGGGTCCAAAAAGTCAATCCTGGGTCAAATCTAGGTCAAAAGTTGACTTTGGCGGTCAACCGAGTCAACTACGGTCAACTCTAGGTCAAACTAGGGTGTCCCTAAAATTCTAGGTCAAAACTAGGTCATTAAGCTAATAAACCCTCAAACTCGCATCCTTGAGATACCGGGATACCCTCGGTATCCGATACCTCACCCTACGCTATACGCCCCGTCTATACCCTCTAAAACCTATGCTAGCATGCGTAAATATATATAACTATATATATAAAAGCAATTCTAATCTCAATCCTAGGCTAAAACCCAATACCTTGCCCCGATGCCCAATACCTTGAGTATCTCAAGGTATCGAGATACTCAAGCCTTACCCCTTACTAACACTAAGCTAGCTAACTAACTAGCTATAATATATACTACCATATACTAATATATATAACATATATCTAACTATATAGATATATATATATACAACCTAGTGTATAGGTAAACACCTCAATACCTTACCCCCGATACCCAACTTATCTCAATACCTTGGTATCTCAAGGTATTCAGATACCTTACCCTCTAATTCTAGGTAACTTAGCTAGCTATCTATATATATATATATATATATATATATATATATATATATATATATATATATATATATATATAATACTATATATAATATCAATATAGATATATATATATATATATATATATATATATATACACACACACACACACACACACACATATAACCTAGTATTATGCTACCTTAATATCTTACCTCTCTTACCTTACTACCCTCAATGCCTTGGGTATTGAGATACCCAACTATCCCTCTCTCTAACACTAACCATAGCTAATTATCTAGCATATATATATATATACCTAGCTATATATCTAGGCTAACATATATATATAAACACATATGTATATATATATATCTACATATATATATATATATATATATATATATATATATATATATATATATATATATATATATATATATATATATATATATATCCATCTCACATATCATATATATATATCTATACTAATATCTATGTATCTATCTATCTATCTATATATACATATATACATCTTTATATATATATATACACTCATACACATATGAAAAAAAGGGGGGGAGGGATAAACAAGCTCGCGCGCGCGCATGGCTGAAACGCGCTCGCGCTGCTGCTGCCGTGGCGCATTGTCGCTCTGCCGCGGTGTGCTGCTACGCCTACAGCTGCTGCTGCCGCGGCGTGCTGCGCCTGCAGCTGATGCTGCTGCTGCCGCGGCGTGCTGCCACTCGAGCGAGCTGTTGCCGCGGCGCTGCGGCGCCTGCAGCGGCTGCTGCTGCTCTGCTGTGCAGTCCTCCCCCTCGCTGCCTCACTGCGCAACCCTCAACGCTCCACACACACACATGAACACGCACACACAAACACGCACACACATATAAACACACACACACATGTATACATACATATATATATATATATATATATATATATATATATATATATATATATATACAACTATATATATATATATATATATATACAACTATATATATATATATATACACACACTCACACACACACACTCACACACGCTCACAAACACACACTCACTCTCACACTCTCACACACGCTCACAAACACACACTCACACACACAAAAACATATATATATATACACACACAAATATATATATATATATAAAAACACACACACATATCTATATATACATATACATATACCTATAAAACAACACACACAACACACAACACAACGCACAACGCCCCACCAACGCACGCCCAATGACCCCTACACGCACAAACACAAATATATATATATATATATATATATATATATATATATATATATATATAAAATATAACCCGAGAACTCTAGCACACACTCTCCGAAGCTAACCCAACGCGCGCACAAGCCCGAAACTAAGAAACCAAGTCGAAATGGCCGTTCGATCATTTCGACGAACACGCGATGTGCGGTTCGGAAAACCTCCTGAAACGCACACCAAACCAACTCGGAATCGGCCCAAAATTTATCCACGGGTTCTAAATGATGTCTAGATCCTAGAAAAAAAAATACTAACTCGTTGATTCTAGGCCCGTGGCAAAAACGCGCACGCACTTAGAACCGGCGACGACAAAAACCCCAAAAATGCCCGAAACGCCCATTTTTCCGTGACACGATTTCATGTGTCCGAACGGAGACACACACTAACCCTCAAGACACCCGAGCACGTCTACCTAGGTCCGTCTAACCTAGGGCATCACCCAAAATTGGGCCAATTTTGGATTTCACCCGAAATTGACACAAAATCTAGTGTTAAAGTCTCAAAACACAACCAAACTAGTTCCAACTTCCTCCCACGGGTAGCCCTAAGGTCTAGGAAGGTTCTAAACCACTAATTATAGGATGATCCATATTTTGGAAGATATGTTACGGGCTTGTACCTTAGACTTTGGTGGATCTTGGGAGAATTATCTTCGCTTAGTAGAATTCTCGTATAATAAAAGTTATCAGGCCAGCATACAGATGGCTCCTTTCGAGGCATTGTACGAAAGAAAGTACATATCATCATTGGCATGGGATTACATTGGTGAACGAAAGATGTTGGAGCCTGAAATGATCACTCAAATAATTAGAGTAGTTAAGAAGATCAGAGAGTGGCTTCGGGTTGCACAAGATCATCATCGTCACTGGGCAGATCAGTATCGTAGGCCGTTAGAGTTTTCTGTCGGCGACCACGTATTTTTGTGAATTTTTCCTAACCGTGGAGTCATTAGATTCGGGGTTCGCATGAAGCTTAGACCGCGATATGTCAGACCTTTTGATATTCTCGAGAGGGTAGGGGATGTTGCTTATCTTCTTGCCCTTCCTTCTTCGTTTCGTGAAGTACATGATGTATTTCATATGTCTCAGTTGCGTAGGTATGTCCCAGACCCAAGTCATGTCCTCGATCACTCTGAGTTAGTCATTGGTACCGACTTAACTTACGAGGAACAACCCGTATCTATTCTGGATCAGAGAGAGAAGGTACTCAAGAACCGGACTATCCGTCTTGTTCATGTTGCTTTGGGCCATTAATTCTTGGGGGAGTAGGCGTGGGAGCGCGAGGATGATATTCGATCTTGGTACCCGTACCTATTCGACTCATAAGGTATATTTTCTTTGTATGCCTTTGCATCTTTCTTTCTGTGATCAACAAGCACTCGTATGAGGTGATGTTGCTTTGCTTCATTATTTGTGTTGTTATTTATTTGTATGTGTATATTGCTTTTAGTTAGTTTAATGCTTGTCTTGATATCTCTAGGTAGCCTTGAGTTTGAATTTCGAGGACGAAAATTTTCAAAGGTGGGTAGAGATGTCATCTTCCTTTTTTGACGCACTTTAGCTCATATTGTTTTCTAGCCCGACCATTGTTTAGATCGAACCCGAGAGTTATGGAGAGAGTGGGCTTGGTTGTGTTGGTGGAATGTGTGGCTTGGATGGGTTTGAGTGATCCAATGGTCCACATCTCAAACCTAAACCTATTATATTTTTATTTCTCTTTCTGTGCTCATTATTTCTTTTCCATTTTTCTCTCTTAGGTTTTCTCTCTCCCTCCGTAGGCAAGTACATCTTGCACAAGAGAAGAACTATGGATTTATACATGCTTTTAGTTCTTAATATTTTTTGTTTATTTCTAGCTCATATTGTTGGGACCGAGCACCCCTTCATCTTTAATACTTGTTGTTCTTGATTTTCTTGGTTGGAATTGCATGGACCTGAGTTTGGGTATATGGGTTCACTTTTATTTTTTTGGGATTTAATCTTGTAAAACTTTGTATTTTACAAAACTAATTAAGTCATAGTGTAGAGAACCATTTTTTATGTAACTTTGCTTTTGGTCGTGTTTGATTTCGAGTCCAGCTAAGTTCAGTGTTGAAACTTGATACAATAAGTATACCAAAATGGCTGACTGGAGAACAAGAATAGTGCTCTGTGAAGAGTATACAAGAGAGCCCCTTTGACATATAAATATGTATATTTTACTTTGGGTGCATTGGTATGCTGTCCCAACTCTTCGTGCGTACTAATCATACTGCACTATGTCTCCTAACAAAAGTGCGCCAGTCACACTCCTTGAGCCAGTGGCGTACTTTCGAGAGGAAACCTAGTTGGCGCACTTTGGTGCGTATTCAATCAAAGTTATCCTTGAAAAACCTAGAGAAAGTGTGCCACAGTCAGTCAGTACACTTTTTTTGCGTTTGGTAATCTTGCGCAATTTTTCCTATATTTTGTCAGCCGGCGCACTTTTTTTACGTTTGGTCTACTCGTGCCTTCCCTCTTTGTTTTCTTAGGGATGAAGCTTTGTTTGGTTTCTCGATTTCTGTGTTATTGATTTGAGTGCTCCTTGACTATCGAGCTTTGACCTCGGATTGTGTGTTTTATCTTTTAGCTAGCTTGCTCGCGCACTTTCTTTGAAAGCACACCTTATTCTTGCCCACGCACTTTTGTCAAGTGCGATGTGTTGGTTAACTTGACAAAGTATGCCACCCCTTTGTAGCTTGCGCACTTTATCTGTCATGTCCCAATTTTTGTTAAATCGATAATCGTCCTCCGAACATGATACCGTGCGAGCATAAGGCACGCACGCACGCACGCACGCAGAAGGCCTTTGCATATGTAACCCCCTGATTTTTCAGAAATTTTTAATATGGATTTTTCACAATTTTCTGTAATTTTCTAAGATTTTCAAGAATTTATTTTAGATTCAAATATAATTAAAAATATCCCAAACATTTATTTTAGGTTCTAAATAATAAAATATATTTTCTAGAAGTTTTTGAGAATTTTCTGAGTATTTTTAGTATTTATTGGGAGTTATTTAGGCTAAAACTAATTTTTTTAGGATTTGTAGAATTTATGGTGCAAGCCCAGGAATATAGAATGGACCCATGTTATTTTCTAAGGTTTATAATATTATTATATATTTTCTGGAATTATTTCAGAATTTTTGGAATAATGTTAGTATTTATTTTTAGTTTTATGGCAAAACTAATTTTTAGAGTTTCTCCTAATTATAGTAGAAAATCTATTATATAATTATCCCAAATATTGTTTTAGGGTTTTTAGGTTCAAAATATATTTCTGTAATTTTTTCAGATTTTTATGATTATTTTTATTGTTTATTTTGAGTTATTTAGATTTAAAATGACTTAAATAATATTTTGATAAAGGCAAATCAAAAAAACAAAAATATAACCAAAACCATCCAATCAAATTATGACACGTGTCACCCTATCAACTTTCATTCAGCCTCTCAACTTCCCTATATATATATATATTATTATAACCCTAATTATCCTATTATTTTTTTAGAGAGAGAGATTTTGGAGAATTGCCATCTAGGGTTACTTCATCTTCCAGAAGCCATTGCGCATAGCTCTGGACTCCAAACGAGGCCTAATTTCTTGCGTTAGAACGATATTGAGGTTAAATTTCTGATTATATAATTTTTTTACAAAATTATGAGTATTAAATTCTGGAAAATTCGTAGAGCACAACATGTCCGAAAATAGACGTGTTTCAATATTTTCACAATTTCGGGAGAACCAGGAATCTGAATCATGAACCGTTTAAAGTTTTGGAAAGCTAATGTCGAGATCATCGACATATATTTTTCTAGAATTTAATTAAAAGTATTTATATACTGTTAATTCTGTAGAACTTCTAGGTTAGAATTTAACCATCGGTGCACAATACAAAATTTGTATGTACCATAATTCCCAAACGAATTTGAATTCGGACGAGCCATAAATTCTAGTATATTTTTAATGCTGAAATCTACAGGAAATCATGCATGAAAGTCAAGTTTGTGTCGGTTGCTTTTTGGTCAACAGATTGCCTCGATTTGCGTGCCATGAGTCTCGAGTTGATAAAATTCAGTTTCTTTGGACAAAATTTAGGAATTAACATAAAAATCAGAATAATAAGATTAAAATAGGATTTTAGAGTAATTATTCCAGAATTAAATAAATTAAAATAAATTATCTTTTGACGTGATAAATTTGTAATACATAGGCTATTTGGACTGTGACTTGGACTCTGATTCATACCAGCAACAGGACCCCAGGCAAGTGTACCTTGCCAAACTCTGCAGTATTGTTACATATTTTCCTTGCTTCATTATATTGCTGTGCATGCTTAACCTAGGACCGTGTGACGTACTTAGCGTCCGATTATTAGTCGGGTGCTAACACCGTACGCGGTGTTGGGTATTGTCATCTAGAGATGAACATTCGTGACACTTTATATTCTCGTACTTGTCTTATCAAGTACCATATGACCCAGGACACTTGATACTACTCATGAGACAGGATTTTCCTGAGATATTCATGGTGATTCTGTATAGGATACAAGACTTGACAAAGATACTATATTCATAGATACTTATGACTTGTTGCATTAGCTATGATCCCGCTTGACATGGACATGAGACGTTATGGTCATGATATGCGTGGTTACATTGGATGGGGAGAGACACACAGGCTACAGGCTGTTTTCTATATATATCTACTACTATTTTGAGGCCGTAGACTCTCATAGCAGAGCTAGGCACATTACGTATTATCACCGCTACCGGCTCCTCGACACAGAGCTTGTAGTGGCTCATCCTGAGTACTCATGCTGCTCTCACTTGCATTTCACTTAGATGGTTACTTACTTGCCCTATTTATTCCATTTATTTTCTGTACTGCATTTATTTTGGCATGAGATTTCTTGTACCTTGGTATGTCTCCTGAGGACCTGGATCCGGATTATGTCCCCAGGATTTGAGGACGAGATCTATCCCGAGGTATACGGGACCGGAGCAGGAGCTGATCCAGGAGCTGTACCGCCATCCGAGGACGAGGTGTTAGCCGAAGATTTCTCCTGAGCATCAATGTTTCATGCTCAGTATTTATTATTTATTTCAGTCATTTACTTTCTGGTCTGTTGAACCATTGTATTAGATATTTATCGGGTTGTTCCCCGAAGCATTTTGTTGAGACTAGCTGATGATTTATATTCCTTATTATTCTGTGGATCATATTTTATATCTTGTGTGGATGAGATTAGTTGTGCCATGATTATCGTAGACTTTGTTTTACAGCTTAAGTATGTCCTGATGGATCCATTAAATTGGGTTTGTCCATCGGTGTGTGCTGCTGGCCATTGCCACGTGGCTAGTCCCTCGATATTTTGGGATTGGGGCGTGACATGGTTTTTGTGGTGGCCCATGCAGGTCTACGACTAAATTGCTTTGGTTTCAACTTAGGGACCGAGCAAGCCTGCACCTAGGATTAGAGTATAGGATCTCATCCACACTGACTATGACTTATCCTCCTTCCAATCCATTTCGTTGAATAATTGCATCTTGCTTGATTCATGTGCCTTCTCATTAGTTCCTTGAGTGTAGCTTTCTCCTAGAATATAGAAGTCCCTGTTGATAGAATGATAGGTAGGGTATTCTTCCTATTAAGAGTACAGCAAGGATACTGACACACCCCTAAGTAGAACACTTAATGAACCCTAGCGTCCCTCACCTATAGAATAATTTACCATTATTTCTTGTTATAGTCATGAATGACCAAAGAGTAGTATAGGCACTGCTAAGAGCTAGTTAGAGATTGGACCCTAATGTTTGACCCTAGTGGTTGACCCCAGTTTTGAGGAACCAATAGAAATCTGAGATCGAATGTTAGAACAGAACCTAGTGTGCATAGTGAGATAGTGTTAGGATATAGGTTCTTGTCGTGATATTAGCAGACGGTACCTCAGGAAGCCCAGATCAACGAGTATGACATTCCCCATGAGATCATACCTCAAACACGGAGAATTGCTCGCCACCTTCACCTTAGGAAACTATGATATTATCTAGAGCCCCATATTTCAATTTCACATGTTGTTCATCTGCGACCTTAACGTTCGCTAATGTGCAACGACTAAAATATGTTCTTCTTTCCTCCGTCTTTCAGTTCGTGCCACCTGACACTTCTGATGGTAGGCCAAGTAATTTTATTCCTTGTTAAGGACCCATAGTTTGCTAGGATTATAGCTGTAGTTTTGAATTTGAAAATTTTGTGCTTGATAGTTAGAGTTCGATAAGTTTGAGTTAATCTTGTAGATTGTGACCCGATGATTATCCCTTAGTGTTAAATCACATAATTTGTACCCCCACCTCGATACAAGTTATATTCCCTTTCCCTTGAGACTAGTACCACATAGTCCACTTGACCCATCAAGGCGGTGTAACTGAATGTCAATAATTGTATGCTAGCATAAGATGACAGTGTTTATTCAGACAATAGAATTTAGAGGTTCATGCCCTATTGGGTCGACTAGCAACTTAGACAAGGAGGTTGTATGATAACTGTAGAGATTGTAGAGTCTTTTATTATTGTTGCTCATTTTTGTTTGTTTTGTGAACTTGAATAATTTGTACCTCCTTTCATCATCATCTAGCGTGCTTATATTTCATATACTACCTTGACTTATTGTGCTATTTTATAGCCTAGTTTTGCAAGCTTATTCTTTATCTAGCTTGTTCATGACATATGTATTATTGGGGAGGCCCACAATAATATATTTCAGAATCAGTATATTATGGTCTGATCAACCATAGTACGCTTGATTCACCCTCGCAATAATACCTTACGTGGATTGAGATATGTAGTGATTAGTAGACGAATATACTTGCCCTAGACATGTCTGACATATCGTATCGGTTACATAACTGTACTAATACGAGCAGGCGAACAAAGGATTACCAAAATAGGATTTCAATCCACAACTGCTTTGACAATGCCTAATTGAATTCTTTAAACGCCTTGTTCCCAATACTTCTATTCTATTACGCTGCCCTTGAACTCTTTATTATTGGTCTCCGTCTTCCCTTATTTCGGAAAGACGAAACATCGTGCTTGGTATAAATTGATACACAGAGAATACTAGATATACCCCATGGATCGATCACATACTTGAGGATTATTCTTCGTAATTAAGGACATATCATATGTGATATGATCGGCATTGAAGTTCGAGGATTGAATGACATGAGTAAACATATTAAGGAATATTCTTTTAAGGTATATAGCCTTATGTGATAGATGGGTAAATTCTAAGTTGGGTAGTAGTGCATTGTCAACTCGAGAGAAATTTCTTTTAGATTGTGATCGAGCAAGATTAAATTGGGAGAGGTTCAAGCCATTTTAATTTTGAGAATTTTAGAAGAATGACTAAGATGATGAGAATTAATGAATTGATATTGAGGACCCGATATTTATACCTTAAGTACATGATTTAAACAATGAAGGTAAAATCATCAACTTAAAATTTAGAGGATAAAAAGATGAAATTTCATACTTGAACAATGGTGGACTGCATTTAAATTATTTTTTTCAAGTTGATGATTTGAGTTAAAATAAAAAACTTGATGGTTGGACTACCTATTTGAAATATTAAGGATGTTAATGGAATTTAAGAAGTTGAAGCATACACAAATTTATAAGTAAAAATAAGAATAATATTGGACTCGAATTACTTCTAGAGGAGATTATGATAATTGAAGATCGTGAGGTAAAATTGATATGCGTATTTAAATCTTGAAGATGATATATGGATTTAATTTAAATTTGGATATGGATAATTTGAAAAAGCGAGAAGAGATAACCATAGGTTAAATTTGATTGGATCAGTGGTCATCTTAACCTAGAAGTGATTGCAATGGATATGATTAGGATTTTAATTGTCGCAAGGAGATTGCGATTGACTTGCCTTATGTACACGAAGGATTAACAAATTATGCCTTATTTTAATTTTGAGGACGACATTGTCTTAAGTTGGCTGGATTGTGAAACCCCCTCACCTAAGAAGTAAACCTACTTGGCTTAGATAGTGAGACTGAGGCTAGCTTGAATCCACTTAGGAATAGAACACGATATTTTTTATTTAGTTTTACAACATGGTATCCCTCGGCGCGCCTTACCATTGCTTCGATAATTGGAGCACTTTCCTAGTCACTGCCTTCCTACAAATTCTATACCTTGTCCTAGACATGCCCATCCTCCAATTTCCATCTTTGTGCAATATTTTAATTGTTGGGCACTTTTATGCAAAAGAGCATTTAGGTGTCCACACTATTGGACATGACACACGAAGAAACCTATTTTCACTCATGTGAATTTCTCCCATGATTTTTGGAATATGCAACGTGCAACATCGTCCACTCCGTTAAACCTAGCCTTGCATTTTAACCAATGCAAATCTTAGACCATCCTTGACTTCTACCATGGCTTAATTTTAATTTTGAGGACGAAATTTTTATAAGTTGGGTAGATTGTAACCCCCTGATTTTTCAAAATTTTTAATTTGGATTTTTCACAATTTTCTGTAATTTTCTAGGATTTTCAAGAATTTATTTTAGATACAAATATAATTAAAAATATCCCAAACTTTTATTTTAGGTTCTAAATAATAAAATATATTTTCTAGAAGTTTTTGGAAATTTTTTGAGTATTTTAGTATTTATTGGGAGTTATTTAGGCTAAAACTAATTTTTTAGGATTTGTAGAATTTATGGTGCAAGCCCAGGAATATAGAATGGACCCACGTTATTTTCTAAGGTTTATAATATTATTATATATTTTTTCAAATTATTTCAGAATTTTTGGAATAATGTTAGTATTTATTTTTAGTTTTATGGCAAAACTAATTTTTAGAGTTTCTCCTAATTATAGTAGGAAATCTATGAATATATAATTATCCCAAATATTTTTCTAGGGTTTTTAGGTTCAAAATATATTTTTTGTAATTTTTTCAGATTTTTATGATTATTTTTAATGTTTATTTTGAGTTATTTAGATTTAAAATGACTTAAATAATGTTTTGATAAAGGCAAATCAAAAAAATAAATAATATAACCAAAACCATCCAATCAAATCATGACACGTGTCACCCTATCAACTTTCATTCAGCCTCTCAACATCCCTATATATATATATATATATTATTATAACCCTAATTATCCCATTATTTTTTTAGAGAGAGAGATTTTGGAGAATTGCCATCTAGGGTTCCTTCATCTTCCAGAAGCCATTGCACATAGCTCTGGACTCCAAACGAGGCCTAATTTTTTGCGTTAGAACGATATTGAGGTTAGATTTCTGATTATATAATTTGTTTTACAAAATTATGAGTATTAAATTCTGGAAAATTCGTAGAGCATAATATGTCCAAAAATGGACGTGTTTCAATATTTTTGCAATTTCGGGAGAACCAGGAATCAGAATCATGAACCGTTTAAAGTTTTGGAAAGCTAATATCGAGATCATCGACATATATTTTTCCAAAATTTAATTAAAAGTATTTATATACTGTTAATTCTGTAGAACTTCTAGGTTAGAATTTAACCATCGGTGCACAATACAAAATTTGTATGCGCCATAATTCCCAAATGAATTTGAATTCGAACGAGCCATAAATTCTAATATATTTTTGATACTGAAATCTACAAGAAATCATGCATGAAAGTCGAGTTTGTGTCGGTTGACTTTTTGGTCAACAGATCGCCTCGATTTACGTGCCATGAGTCTCGAGTTGATAAAATTCAGTTTCTTTGGACAAAATTTAGGAATTAACATAAAAATCAGAATAATAAGATTAAAATAGTATTTTAGAGTAATTATTCTAGAATTAAATAAATTAAAATAAATTATCTTTTGACGTGATAAATTTGTAATACATAGGCTATTTGGACTGTGACTTGGACTCTGATTCATACCAGCAACAGGACCCCAGGCAAGTGTACCTTGCCCAACTCTGCAGTATTATTACATATTTTCCTTGCTTTATTATATTGCTGCGCATGCTTAACCTAGGACCGTGTGACGTACTTAGCGTCCGATTATTAGTCGGGTGCCAACACCGTACGCGGTGTTGGGTATTGTCATCTAGAGATGGACATTCGTAACACTTTATATTCTCGTACTTGTCTTATCAAGTACCATATGACCCAGGACACTTGACACTACTCATGAGACAGGATTTTCCTGAGATATTCGTGGTGATTCTGTATAGGATACATGACTTGACAAAGATACTATATTCATAGATACTTATGACTTGTTGCATTAGCTATGATCCCGCTTGATATGGACATGAGACGTTATGGTCATGATATGCGTGGTTACATTGGGTGGGGAGAGACACACAGGCTACAGGCTATTTTTTATATATATCTACTACTATTGTGAGGCCGTAGACTCTCGTAGCAGAGCTAGGCACATTACGTGTTATCACCGCTACCGGCTCCCCGACACAGAGCTTGTAGTGGCTCAGCCTGAGTACTCGTGCTGCTCTCACTTGCATTTCACTTAGATGGTTACTTACTTGCCCTATTTATTCAATTTATTTTCTGCACTGCATTTATTTTGGCATGAGTTTTCTTGTACCTTGCTATGTCTCCTGAGGACCTGGATCCGGATTATATCCCCAGGATTTGAGGACGAGATCTATCCCGAGGTATACGGGACCGGAGCAGGAGCTGATCCAGGAGCTGTACCGCCATCCGAGGACGAGGTGTTAGCCGAAGACTTCTCCTGAGTATCCATGCTCAGTATTTATTATTTATTTCAGTCATTTACTTTCTGGTCTGTTGAACCATTGTATTAGATATTTATCGGGTTGTTCCCCGAAGTATTTTGTTGAGACTAGCTGATGATTTATATTCCTTATTATTCTGTGGATCATATTTTATATCTTGTGTGGATGAGATTAGTTGTGCCATGATTGTCGTAGACTTTGTTTTACAGCTTAAGTATGCCCTGATGGATCCATTAAATTGGGTTTGTCCATCGGTGTGTGCTGCTGGCCATTGCCACGTGGCTAGTCCCTCGATATTTTGGGACTGGGGCGTGACAACATAATGATATACTTTAGAAATATATACAACCGAGTACGCAAATGAGATATCATACATTAGAATATAGAAAAGTTCTCTTTATTGATAATGAACATCTTATTACAGACTCTTGACTGAAAAGTAAAAAGGATGTCGCACGGGCTTACAATATGGACGCAAAATGAGATAGCCAATCCATACATTACATCCCTTACTAATATTTCAAAAAAGTAAACCACCTTTGGTACGTTTTAGCACCATCGCCTATGAGCTTCAAAAGGGTATGTGCGAGCTCCTTGAGATTATGTACTTGTGCTCTAAAAAGTCATGAATACGAATGCGCTAGATCAGTGAAAGGTTGGGGGGGGGGAGCTTCAGCTCCTCGCTCGTT
The DNA here is from genome assembly GCA_036927795.1 of Iris macrosiphon. Taxonomy (NCBI): domain Eukaryota; kingdom Viridiplantae; phylum Streptophyta; class Magnoliopsida; order Asparagales; family Iridaceae; genus Iris; species Iris macrosiphon. The sequence goes on from JAYESA010000001.1 coordinate 163,616,102, forward strand.
GCCATGGCTTGGGGAACCTGCTGCAATGAGGGCCAGTACTTCAAAAAGTGCCCCGACGACCGTTCGCAGAAACCATATACCTTGTGCACAAGTTGTCTATGACCATTGACGATCTAACACTAAGTTAACATATAAAGCATTTCAAGATATCAGAATGAACATCACTACTTTAGCACATTGCGATGGCAAAGTCTACCTGCTGATGCAATCATATTTTAAGTTATGTACTACCCATTGAACAGTTATAGATGAATAAGTTCTAGCTATAACTGAAACATAAAATAGATACATGCATAGCGGACAATCATGCAACAATATGATCGTATAATAATTTTAGGTGACCAGCATAAATTCAAGTCTACTTTTTCTTTTTATCTTGACTTAATTTTATTTTTATGGTATCATCGATTGGACCACATAAATGAGCCAAGTTATGAAGAATGAAGACTTGAAAGAAGGGTGCTAATTGGAAGTTTAGTCACTCACTAGTTGGTGAATTGGAAGAAGGAAAGGGGAGATCTTTAAGACTCCGCTTGTGTATCACCTACACGATCACCTGCACGCACCAAGAGATGATAAATATCTCCTGCCTCGGTCTCCAAGGATTTGATACGAAATACAAAATTCAAAGAACGAAGACAATGAAATCCATCGAAACCGTGCAAGAATATGCAAGTCACAAAACCAACAAGAAAGAAACCAAACAGCATCAAAAATGGGCAAAAAAACCAGCGCAACAAAAATTCCCCTCTTGACTTTGCCTCGAGTCATTCCTTGAGGCACGATCCGCTGAATGTGAGACCTGATTCCGAAGAAAATAATCCATAACGAGAAAAAAATAATCTTGATTCAATCTGTCCCGATCGAACAATACCAAGTATTTCTTAGCCACGCTCCTCGAATAGGGGGAACGGGGCACTACATCTTAACCAACTAATAAAAAGTTTTATCTTTGAAACTTAGGAATAGAACCTATCCCTAAGAAAATAATGAGAGAAACTTTTCCTTCATGTCCGATTCGAGTTCCCAGGTCGACTCCTCGATCGCGTGGTTCCGCCAAAGAACGCGCACAAGCGAGACTGCACGATTCCTTAGCTGCTTCTCTTTTCGATCCAAGATTTGAACGGGCTCTTCGATGTACGACAAGTCTGCCTGCAGATCCAACAGACCAAAATCTACCATGTGTATCGAGTCATGCACATACTTTCTAAGCTGTGACACATAGAAAATATCATGCATGTCTGACAGGGATGATGGTAATATAATTTGATAGGCAACTGGAGCGACTCGCTTGAGGACTTTGAACGGGCTAACGAATATCGGACTTAATTCCCCCTTTACTCCAAATCTCATAACTCCTTGCATGGGCGAGACCTTCAAAAACATATGTGTCACACCCCAGATCCAGAATACTGGAGAGTGGAAGAATGATTCAGCCAACCACACCTTGCAGAATACCGAAGCAACCCGCAATATGATAAAGTTGTCTAGAGACATGGGGGTGCATACTACAATCAAGTCTTCTAGGGTCAACAACTTCTATATCTCAATCATTCAAACAAGTAGCAATAACATAGAATATTTCAAAATAAGCAGGTGTCCCTAACGCCGCATCAAAATATTCTAGAGATCTAGCAAATACAAGTGATATGCCAGATACACAATCAAAAGTATACATGAAAGCGAGTCAGTTGCAGTCTAAATATATTACAGTCATGTAGGGAACTAGTATCCAGATTATCCGGCTAACATGTGTCGGTTGGCTAAGCGCCCAAAAGATTATAGTTCATAAAAGACGAGCAGTGAATGAAGGAACCCACTCGTGACCCTTAGCAGTCATCCTTTTGGTGCATGCCATCAGTGAGGGTGAGATACGCTTGATCCTTAGGTGCTGGCTCTAAACTTAGCCATGCAAAACCAGTGGGGTCAGACCCCAATTAGCAAGTACCACAAAGGAAGCACGAAATAAAGAAACAAAACCATTTCTAGAGCATGAGATACTTAAACCAACAATCAATAGCATATGTCCCATCCATGACATGATGCGTTACCCCTTCACCAAACAAGGATATGAAGTGCCATATCACATCAAGGTAGGATATGTCCCTTGATTATGGTCAAGCTAGAATAAATCTGTGTCGTAGTTTCAGTCCACAGGCTATCGTAACACAATAGCGCAACCCAACAACCAAACAAGGACATGAGTTGAACTATCATGCCACAACAGTCTATGTCCCTAATTTCACTCAATAGAAGGCATAATACACAAGCAGGGATACAATATTAAGTAAAATAACCTAGTGATGACAAGTAGCTTCTATTCGTGTCCTATTGTAACACGACAATGCAACTAAACAACCAAACAAGGGCATGAGTTAAACTTTTATGCTGCAATGGTCCACTTCTCTAACTAAAACAGATTTAACGGCCAAACATGTGTTACGGCTTGATATATGATCTCTATATTATTTTATTAATGCAATATAAAAGTATCCTCAGATCGTGCCATAATCGAGCAGGGCTGGCTGAACCAATGATATACAAGCAAGAATATATGATGCACCAGTCCCTTGCAAGGGCCCCGAGCTAATTAATGACCAGTAGCAGTTCCAGACTTTCTATAGGAAAGACACTGGCTTGACTTATAATTAAGTCAGATATTGCACTCTACTAGTACGAATAATATATAGTATTCGTGGTGGCGAGCCTTTACTCCCAGCTAACTTAGGGTGGTTCGACATGCACGATCTCAAGATACCATTCTCTTCCAATGCTCTACAAATTAAGTTGCCTAGTTAACCCTAGGTGATTTAGAATCTCATGCCGTGGTCACATGAATATTCCTTCCTAAATGTCGTACTTTAAGTACGGGCATTCTTGATATGAATCTACGTTGTCTCTTAAAGTTAAATCTGGATTCACCCAAGTGTGATACAAAAATCAATACTATCTAGCCACGGCTAAAGTCACTGTCCAACTACCAGAACCGTGCAAGAAAATAATTACAAATATCACGTAGCAAATGTATGTGGCACGTCGGCTCACCATATATCAAGTGGCACTTTCGGTGCAATCAAGGGTATTAACACGGATACAATAGTCAGGGCATGAACAAGTTCTAGTATCAAGGTTGTGAATAAGTCATCAAGTAGCAAGTTATTCAGGATGGGACAAACAAATGATGGTCACAATAATTTGTCACTTAATTATATCGATATATAAAATAAGAGTAGTGTGGGAACCCCTCGATATCAGATCCACAATCCTTAAACCAAATAAGGATCGGGATTGCAGACCTTCCACCGAGTTGAACTACGCCACTTATTCTGTCTAATGTATAATAAGATGATTGAGGGAAAGTAATCTAGTTAGCAAGCAAGTGCATCAAGGGCCACATCTACAGAGCTCATGCCAGGTACTTAGTCATTAGTATATTGTCATAGCTGGGTCATATAAGTCATTTCTAAGTTTAACACTTAGTATCACAATCATTTAATCAAACAGAAACATTAAACCAAACATGTATCGAAGTGGACGCATGGGAACAGTTGACGCATGAGTCAGTTGGCCGCATGACCAAATGGACCGTATGAACCAACATGATGCATGAACCAACATGCCGCATGGGTCGAGACAAAGTCCACTCCTCGAGCCAAGTGCAACGTGATAACTAAAATACAAGTCAAGTCAAGTCAGAAAAGTGACTGATGTGACATGTGATAAATGTGACAGAAGAAAAGACAAAAGTAGAAAAAGTTGTGCCGAGTCAGTCAGTAGTTATGCATCTAGAAAAAGAGGGATGCATAATTCCTGGCCGCATGGTCGACTAGGCCGCGTGCTCTTCTGGGCCGCATGCACACGCCGCATGAAATCTTCTGGGACTTAGATAAGTTTTATTCGTTCAAGTTTCAAGCATTTGGCCAAGGAACACATGTGCAAAAATCTATTCCATGCGTCAAAGCAAGATGGCCGCATGAAATCTTTTGGACGAGAAGTCCAGGCCGCATATAATCCGTTGGGCACATGGAGCTCCTTCGTCCCATCCAGCAATTTTGGACACGAAAAAGCTCTGAAATCCAAACCTTGTTTCTTCCATAGAAACCTCAAACAAAGTCCAAATCCAGCAAAGTAAAGTTCTAAACTACTCAAAATCAAGTGCTCATCAACATAGAACAATAGTTTTTTTGAAAATATTAAGTTTTAAGAGATCAAAACCCAAGAACATTCAAGAACACATAAAAAATCCTAGAACTTAAAACTTAGATCTACACTAATCTATCCACCAAATCCAAAATTACCAAGTTCTAAATATATGGAAAATCATATAAGGAACATAATAGAACAAAAATATAAAGGGTTTCTCTATTTCTTGCAAGATGTATTTGCCTATGGAGGGGGAGAGAAAAACCTAAGAAAGAGATTGGAAGAGAAAAAAAAAATGAGAGGAGAGTGAGTGAAGTTGGGTTATATATGGAGGGTTTGAGGTTTGGACCATGGGTTCAACTCATGATAAAACCAAACCAAACAAATAAACCAAGAGCCCAGGGAACCAAAGAATGGATCTAGTCTTTCTACAACATATAACTACGCTAGCAAGAAAAATAATTACGCTCCAAATACGTATATTAGGAATGGGGAGTGACATCTCTATCCACCTTAGAAAAATTCTGTCCTCGGAATTCAAACTGATGGCTAGATAAAAATGTCAAAGCAAGCAACAACTATCTACAAGCAATCTACACGTACAAACAAGCAAGTATAACAATAACACCTATAATGAAGCAAATTATCTTCATTCCTTATGAGTGCTTGCCGACCACGGAATAAAAGATGTGAAGACATACGAAAAAAATATACCTTATGAGTCGAATATATGTGTGTATCGAGATCAAATATCGTCTTCGCGTTCCCACGCTGACTCTCCCCAAGAGTGATGTCCCCAAGCAACACGAACAAGACAAATAGTCCGATTCTTGAGTACCTTCTCTCTCTGATCCAAAATGGACACGGGTTATTCCTCGTAAGTCAAGTTGGTACCAACGACTAACTTAGAGTGATCGAGGATATGACTCAGATCCGGGACATACCTACATAACTTAGACATATGAAAGTCATCGTGCACCTCACATAGCGAAGGTGAAAGGGCAAGACGATAAGCAACATCCCTTACCCTCTCGAGAATATTGAACGATCGAACGTACCGCAAACGAAGCTTCCTGCGAACCCCGAACCTAATGACTCCACGGGTAGGCAAAATTCGTAAGAATACATAGTCGCCGACAGAAAACTCTAACAACCTTCGATGCTGATCTGCCCAATAACGATGACGATCTTGTGCAACTCGAAGCTGCTCTCTAATCTACTTAACCACTTCAATGGTTTGTGCGATCATCTCTGGCCCCAACATCTTCCGTTCACCAATGTTATCCTATGCTAAAGGTGGCATGCACTTCCTTTCGTACAATGCCTCAAATGGAGCCATTTGTATGCTGGCCTGATAACTGTTGTTGTATGAGAATTTCACTAAGTAAAGGCGATCTTCCTAAGACCCACCAAGGTCTAAAGTACAAGCCCACAGCATATCTTCCAATGTTTGTATTGTCCTCTCTGACTGGCCGTCTGTCGGAGGATGGTACGCAGTATTGAATCTCAACTTAGTAACCAAGTGCTCGTGTAAACTTTTCCAAAAAAGAGATATAAAACGGGTATCATGGTCTGACACTATACTTGCTGGAACTCCGTGCTGCCTCACTATATGCCGCATATCCATCTATGCTAACTGCTCCGTGGACTGCCCTACCCGGAAGGAAAGAAAATATGCCACCTTCGTGAGTCGATCTACTATTACCCAAACTCCATCACGTCAAGAAGGGGATATAGGTAAGCTGATCACAAAGTCCATCGTAATGTGTTTCCACTTCCACTTGGAATAGGCAGGGGTTGCCATAATTCTACTGGTCTCTACTGCTCTGCCTTTACCTGCTGACATATGAGACATCGTGAAACGAACTGAGCTATCTCTCTTTTTATTCTGTTCTACCAGAAATGTTGCTTGATATTATGGTACATCTTCGTGCCTCCTAGATGAATAGAATATTGAGAACTGTGTGCCTCAGGCATTACTTCCTATCTGATATCTCCATTTGGCACACAAAGACGATTTCCAAATCTAAGTGTTCCATCTTCGTGAATCCTTAATTCCTTCCTAAGGCCTGACTCATATCTGTCCTAAGCTTATGAATATGAGAATATTCTGCTTGAGCCACCTTGATCCTCTCCACCAAGGTTGACTGAATCTGAAGACTGGCTAGTATTCCCGCTCCTTAAGGTAACACTACCCCGATGCCCATCTCTCGAAGATCTTCTAATATATTCTTCTGAGTTGTCAAGATAAATGCGCTGCCTCTCCTAATTAGAGCATCTGCCACCATATTTGTCTTGCTTGGATGATACTGAAGTGCTACATTATAATTACTAAACAATTTTAGCCACCTTCTCTGCCTCATGTTCAGGTCCTTCTGGGTGAATATGTACTTTAAACTCTTATGATCTGTGAATATCTTCACCCGATCGCCATATATGTAGTGTCTCCATAGCTTGAGTGCAAATACTACTGTTGCTAAATCTAAATCATGTGTTGAATAAATTTTTTTATGATCTCAAAGCTGCCGAGACGCATAAGCTATCACTTTTTCGTGCTGCATCAACACACCATAGTCCCTTCCTAGATGCGTCACAATAAACTGTGAACCCACCTGATCCTACTGCAAGTGTAAGGATTGCTACTGATATCAGTTTCTCTTTCAACTTCTCGAATGCTGGTTGGCACTCTGCCGTCCAAACAAACTTCACCTTCTTGCGGGTTAGACGAGTCATTGGCACTAAAATTTGTGCAAAGTCTGCCACGAACCTCCGGTAATATCCTGCTAACCCCAAGAAACTTTGTACATCTGCTACTGTCTTCGGGACTAGCCAATTCTCTACTGCTTCGACCTTCTTGGGGTCCACTGATACTTCTACTCCTGAGATAATTTGTCCCAAGAATGATACATGACCTAACCAGAATTCACACTTACTGAGCTTGGCATACAACTGATGCTCCCTTAAAACTTGTAACACCCTCCGAAGATGTTCTTTATGGTCTTCTTCACTATTGGAGTAGACAAGAATATCGTCTATGAATACCACTACAAATTGACCTAGGTATGGCATGAAGATACGATTCATTAAATCCATGAATATTGCTGGCACATTTGTCAATCCGAATGACATAACTAAAAATTCATAATGCCTATATCGAGATCAAAATTCTGTCTTCGGTATATCTTGCTCCCGGACCCTTACTTGATAATATCCTGATCGAAGGTCTATCTTGGAAAATACTTTTGCTTCGCTCAATTGGTCAAACAAGTCATCAATCCTAGGCAATGGATACTTGTTCTTTATTTTTACTGTATTTAGCTGCCTGTAGTCGATACACAACCATGTCGTCCCGTCTTTTTTTCTTTACTAGAAGCTCTAGTGCTCCCTATAGTAATCTACTAGCCCGAATAAACTTTTTCGCCTTCAGTTCTTTCATATGTTGATATAGCTAGTTAAGTTTCATCTGTGACATCTGATAGACTTTGTTAGAAATTGGTTCTGCTCCTGGCCTCAATTTTATGCAGAATTTTACTTCTTTTACAGGTGGTAATCCTGGAAGATCTTTCGAAAATACATCAAGAAAATTTTTAATTATTCTGGAAAGCTGATCCCCAATTTCTGCTACTTCTGCTATGCCATCTTCATATTGGTCCCCCACCGTTCTGTTGAAGATAAACTCTTCCTTGTCCGGGATGTTAAACAACACTCTAACCCTACGGTAATCTATCGTCGCATAACTGTCTCTCAACTAGTCTATGCCTAGAATAACGTCAAAATTACCCATAGGGAACTCGATCAACCTTGCAGGTAATAAATTCCTATACACTACAATTGGACACGCTCGACATGCACTATCAACTCCTATGAGACCATTACCAGTGAGTATATTCAGCCTCTCTGGCAATGCCTTGAACTCCAATCCAATACGTGTCGTAAATCGTGTACATACAAATGAATATGATGCTCCTGAATCAAATAATGCTATAGCAAGAAAATATGTAACGAGGATGTTACATGCCACCACGTCACCTGATGCCAAAGCATCCTCCAGAGATAGGGTAAAAGTTTGCCCTTGGCCTTGTTGTGCTCCTTGTTGCTGCCTCCCTTGGATACGCAGTTGTGGCCTCTGCTGTCCATTTTGCTGATTCCTTTGCTGGTTGTACATCTAAGTTTGTATCAGTAATGGACGCTGAGCCAAAGGCCTGACTTCCAATGCTGGTCCCTTGTACTGAGCTATCCCTGGTGCTGGTAAGGTTAATCACTGTACTGGTCCTTCAATCCTCTGCATCATCGGACAATTGGCGATTTGATGGTCTAGACTACCATATTGTAGGCATAACACTTGTGCTGTCCTACACACATCCTTGGTATGGCCTCTCTTGCCATAATACGTACATCCGACTGGGGCTCCCAATCGTTGTTGTTATTGCTGCCTCGGCTGATATGGCCGAGATGGTGCTGCTGCTGCCGATGTCACTGGCCTCCTCGGTACTGTGTCATGAATGCAAACACCAGAAGATGGTGCTGATGTCGGTTGTGCTGGTCCTCCTCCTTCGCTCTGTGCATGAGACCCCTTCTGGCCTCCTGTCCTCGAAGCTAACCTCTGTATTTTCTGCTCATATAGCCTGGATGCGATCAATACTTCGTCGAAGGTCTGGTAGTTATGGCCCTCTATCAGTTGCTGAATTTCCAGATGAAGTCCATACTGAAACCTCATCGCCCGCTCTGGTTCTGTTGCCACCATTGTTGGGACAAATCTGCTAAGCCTGCAGACCTCTGCCGCATAGCCATCCACTATCCTCCCAGACTATTTAAGGTTGATAAACTTCTGTTGTAGCTCATACTACACTACGACTCCAAAATACTTGACCCTAAAATGGATTCTGAAGTTGTCCCATGAGATAAGTTGTCTTAAACCAACCTCTTCTGCTTTCCTCCAATCTATGGCGAGGTCCTGGAGTTGTAGTCGGAATTGATCAACTTGTTCCTCAGTTGGAACCCTTGCTACTATCACTATTGTCTCAATATTCTGCATCCAAGCATATACGGTAATGGCATCCTCTGTGCCATCAAAGTACCTAGGGTTAAGTTGACAGAACCTCACCGACGCCCCTGAGTTTGTTCTAACACTTCCAAGGTCGTCTGTAATCCTTGATGCAAGAAGACATTCTGCTCATGCTGCTGAAGCTGCTAATGTTGTTGAGCCGCCATTATTCCTCGAATAATCTCTAATAATGCTGGTGTATTAAGTGCTACTGGCACTGCTAGTATGACCGGGGGTACTGGAACTTCTGGTACATATTATTCCTCGTGCTCCTCTACGGGTTCTACCCTGATCCCTCCAGGAACACGTGATGTCTCTCGTTGTGGGCCAATGGATCCTTGTCCTGATGAAACTACTGGTGCGCCAACCATCGATTCTGGAGAAGCCCTAAAGAAAAGGACACAAGATAAATCAAGAACATGACAAGAAAGGAATGCATAAATGAGTCAGGTTATAAAGAATGAAGACTTGGAAGAAGGGCGCTAATCGGAAGTAAAGCCACTCACTAGTTGGTTAATCGGGGGAGGGAAAGGGAAGATCTTTAAGACTCCGCTTGCACGTCGCCTACACGATCACCTGCACGCACCAACAGATGATCAATATCTCTTGTCTCAGTATCCAAGGGTTCGATACGAAATACGAAATTCAAGAACGAAGATAATAAAATCCATCGAAACTGTTCAAGAAAATGCAAGTCATAAAACCAACAAGAAAGAAACCAAACGACATAAAAAATGGGCAAAGAAACCAGCACAACGGAAAGACCCCTCTCGACTCTGCCGTCGGGTCATTCCTTGAGGAACAATCTGCTGAATGTGGGACTAATTTTGAAGAAACCAATCCATAACGAGAAAATAATTTTGATTCAATCTGTCCCAATTGAACGATACCAAGTATTTATTAGCCGCGCTCCCCGAATAGGGGGAACGGGGCACTACATTATTATCCTCTATGTGGTTGATCCTGGTTATTACTTGTGTTATTGACTCTAGGGGAGAATGAACTCAGTAACTCGACCAAGTGCTAGAACTCATGCTTATAATCTTGGTAATTTGACTTGAATACTGTATCCATGCTGATACCATTATTCCCTGATATTGTTCATGATCTCATGTGCACTGAGGTACGACATACTGTGTTAAGTATTAAGTAATTTATATTTGGATTGTACATCGAGAATGCCTCCAAATTTCTGAACGCGTGATACTATAAATATACTTTCGCCCTCGTACGAGCATGATTTGCGAGTCAAGTACCAAAGTGTGGCTAGGATATCGATTTATTGAATGTTGCATACACGATCGGGTGAATTCGGATTGAACTTCCATGGATTCGTATCTAGCGTGCCCGTACTTTGTACAAAATCTTAAGGAAAGTTCTCATGTGGCCATGCCTTAAGATTTTAAAATAATATAGGGTTAATTAGGCAACTAAAAGTGGTAGTAATATTGGGAGGAAACAATATCCCGAGTTCATGCCAAGGAACCTTCCTACAGAGATTTATTCTAGTGCGCTATGGGCTAGCCCCTACAGATGCTGTATATCATCTGCCTTATTGAAGTACAGTATATGACCTATTATAAATAATGTCGAGCCACTGTTTCACTATAGAAATAATGGAACCGCTAATACCGTGATCTAGCGCAGTGGCCCTACGGGGAACTAGTGCAATTCGTGAAGTACATATATTGTTCATCTATTTGGCATGGTTAGCTCGTGTTAGGCAATAGCGTAATCTGAGGATACATATTATGCATTATTCTGAGATAACCTTAGACTCCATAAATAACAAGTCGTACAAGTGATTGGCCGATTTTATTAATTAGACTTGGTTGTGATTTTATTATTCTGTTAGTAGCATAGGGAAATGGACTATCATAGTATGATGGATTCAACCCTTGTACTTATTTGGTTATAGGGTTGGGCCTTTATGCTAGGATATATATGCCATGTTTAATGACCCATTCCATTCAAGCGGATAGCCGATTCAAACGGCACAAGTGCAACGACCCGACCCTCTTTGCTCAGCGAGAAGACTTGTTTGAGGCTAAGGATTTCTAGACTTAGCCCTTCAGGAGTTCAGACTTAGACTTTCAGAGGCTCGCTCGGAGTATCGCTCGACCGAAGCGAATCATCGCTTAGGTGGGTGGCTACGATGAACTTGTCTTTGCTTAGCCAGCACACTTAAAATATATATATGATAGTCGCTAGGTGAATGACCCCCTGCATGCTAATAAAGAATACAACGCACCTAGATAAGGGAATAATCCCAACTTATATTGCTTATGTTAGAACATGAAAATAAAACTTTGCTTATAAATGGACCATCGCATGCTACATTTGCCTTGTGCAACTAGACCCCGCTATGCCTCGAGTAGAACGATATTATACTCTTCGTTGTGCACTGTTCACCTATTTACACTATACGTCCCTAGACCATGTCGCTCGGTATGTCCCTTTACGGTTTTACTCCTCGCTTTACCCTTAGACCCGTGCCAAACGTGAATGCTTATGTTCCATGTAAATGCATGCTTGCCTGCTTACTTGTAGTTTGTATTTGTTACCTCGTTTCAATGCTTGTCATATAATCTATGCCACAAACAAGTAACACTATCCGTATCGTGCATGCATCAAGTTAACCAGAAGACTATCAAATAGTCCTTCTGTGTAATATGAACCTGCAAGTATATGAGACCGTTGGGTCGCCAAGGCAGTCCCCGAACCAGGAGAATGCATCAAGTCAAGTTAAAAACTGAATGAGAATCATGTCAAGCAAATAAAGAATCAAGAATCACAGCTCATGGAGCAATGCTCGTTTAGAACAAGAATCATGGATTATCATGTCAAGATTGTGAATCTGGAAGACCAAGACTTGCATATCGCGGACAACTTGGAAACAAGGGGATCTTCGGATCTCGTTCCATGAACGGTCTCCGGGGCACCGGGGCCGATCCGGATGGAACTCATGTAGCCTTCTTGTACGAGCTGGGTGGCATCTCCGCTAATGCTGTGCCACCTTTGCAGATAAAGGCTGATAGTCTCTTGTGCTTGGACATGATAGTTTGTAGCGCCTCTTGTGCTTTCGTTTTATTCCATCCTCGTCAACGACTATAACTCATCCTTTATGGCTATGCCAACGACCTCTTATTCATATAGATAAGTCATCCTCGCTTAGCGGTAATCTGCGTGCGAGTTATTGCATCATCCCTAGAAATCAAAAATACCTGAAAGGATATGAATTTAACACACTTGTACATATTGGAATACTTGAACATCTTTTGTAATACACTTGAGTAATTCAGTTAACTCGTGCACCCGAAACATAACCTTGTTCACGACACTTGTGTTGCTTATGCTATTTTTCTTGGATTTCATTATATATGCTCGTGTTTGATTTAACTTGGTTTGCCTTGGACAGGAAAGGACGGATGGTAAGTTGGTAAGTCTTGTCGTGTTCCTTTATATCGCACGTCGCACTGTCATACGAGTTAGGCTTTTCATCATTTCCATGAAACTGATCCTAAGGAAAGACTAGAAAGATAATTTAATAGATGGTGCACGGAACCTATATAACGTGTTTGGATTTGTCGAACGGGCGAGAAGCCTCCCCACCAGTGCATTTATGTACTGATAATCCGCCAGATTGCTTGCAGGGTACGGGAGAACCTCGTTCGGTGCGGATGCCTCCTTCGTGCGTGCTAAGGCGTGGAGTTCACTCTGGAGCCTTGGAGCGTTGCATCCGAAAGTGAAGCACATATACAGGACATAATGTTGGAACATTGCCTATGTATCATTCCATAATGTAGCCACTTGGCACGCTTTTACTTTTTCAGAGAGAGAGGCTTGAGCGACTTGTAATCTCGGCCTAGCGGGGACAGCCGATTGCCTGCGAAAGATCGGGTCGTGACACTATGGACCTAAGTTACAACGCAGAACCATTATATATTATTACATATTTATTGCTTGGGTTTTTATTTCTTTTTTTCGTGCTTCCTTTGTGGTACTTACTATTTGGGGTCTAACCCCACTGGTTTTGCATGGCCAGGTTAATAGGCAGCACATGAGGATCAAGCTTATCTTACCCTCACTGATAGCATGCACCAGAAGGATGACTGTCGAGGGTCACGAGTGTGTTACTTTATTCACTGCTCGTCTTTTATAAACTATATTCTTTTGGGAGTTTATCTAACCGACACTTGTTAGCCGACAAATCTGGACACTGGATCCTTACATGACTGTATATATTCAGACTGCATCTGACTCCCTGTCATGTATACTTTGATCTTGCATCTGGCACATCATTATGTACCGCCAGATCTCTAAAGAACATTCTGATGTGGCATTTGGGATGCCTTACTGTTTATTCTGAAATATTCTATATTATTGCTACTTGTTTGAATGATTGAGACATAGAAGTTCTTGAATCTAGGAGACTTGATTGTAGTATGCACCCCTTGTCTCTAGACAACCTTAACACATTGCTGGTTGCTTTAGTATTCCGTAAGGTTTGGTTGACTGAGTCATTCCCCGCTCTCCAGTATTCTGGATCTAGGGTGTGACATAAGTCGTAGCCTATCAGGATGTACTGGCCATCACTTGTGGTAGGTAGAAAATTAGGAATGTCTTATGAGTCCTTTATGGCCATGCCAGTGACCATTTCATGTCATAGTAGTCTTAAGTACTGCCCAAGGGGGGCCTAGCGTCCAATAACCATACGAAGGCCATAATTGACATGTTCATATAGATTAAGTTATCTCGCTTAGCGGCAATCCGCGTGCGAGTCATTGAATTACATTGAAACAAGTAATATGAATAATCTTAACAACATATCTGAAAGAGTTTGAGTAACACATATGAACCATCCTGAATCTGAGTATATCATACTTGAACAATCTGAGTATAAAAAATCTGGGAACAATCTGAGTATATCGTTCACTCGAGTTAAAAACACGCTCGCAACACCCATATTAGCTTATGCGATCCTTGATTCATTATATATTTATATTCGTGCTTGGTTAACTCGATTGCATCTTTGGACAGGGAAGGACGAATGGTAAGCTGGTAAAATTTGCCGTGTTACTCTTATATCGCACGACATACTATTACAAGGGTTAGACTTTATATTATTGCCACGAAACTGATCCTAAGGGAAGCCTAGAAAGTCAACTCAATAGATGGTGTACGAAACTAATATAACGTGTTTGGATTTGTTGAGCGGGCAAGAAGTCTCCCTACAAATGCATTCAATGTATTGATAACCCACCAGGTTGCTTGCAGGGTATGGGAGAACCTCGTTCGGTGCAAAGTTTTCCCTCGTGTGCGCTAAGGTATGGAGTTCGTTCTGGAGCCTTAGAGCGTTGCGTCATGATATATTTAGAGTTAAGCAAGTAAACGGAAAAGTTCGAGAAAATGAACCGAGCGCTCTGATACCAAATTATCACTCCTCAATCTTCCGCAAGTTCGATCGTCCACGCTGAACATGAATCACCACATTACAGCGCTCCCGCAGGAATATTGTTCTCATCGAGACGTGATACCGTGCGAGCCTATTATTCTCCAGTCCCAAAATACATGGAACTAGGCCACGTGGCATTGGCCAGCTACGTACCAAGTGGACTCCAGTCCAACTCCAATACATATAAGCTGTATATGCGGGTCACTATCTAGATAATACGGTATACATATCAATGTCTTATTCCACAAGAATTAAAATAAAGAAAGGACAACATGTAGCATGGTGTGCACTCCACACTATACTTGTCCGAATAGACTCGAAGGAAATAATTTGAGTCTACAAATACTGAGCTATACTAGCAGAAAATAAGCAAAAAGATCATAATAGCAGAATAATGAAGAAGTGATACAAATATCTAATGACGATACCTGCATATCAGTATTATACTCATCAGCAGCTCCAGACTTCCAACAACAATCGATCCTACAAACTGGCAGGGAACCAGGTCCTCAGAGGGACGTAACAAGATACATAGAAACATGCCATATGGAAAACAGTAAATCACATGCGAAGCAGTAAAAAGGGGAGGGGGGTTTATGTACAAATAACAACAACTAGTTCAACTAATCTATGTGATATGCAAACGAGGATAACATTTGACGCGAGGGTTATCTAAAAATAAAATACATATATCCGAAGCTCCAGACACGGAGTCTCCCAGTAAATAAAAGAGGCCCGTAGCTCCAGACACGGAATCTTCCGGTATGTAAAGAGGTCTGTAGCTCCAGACACGAAATCTCCCGGTAAATATGAGAGGCCTGTAACTCCAGATACGGGTCCTCTCGGTAACTATATGTAGTAATACGTAAATAGTGATATATGCGTATTAGCCCTCACGCCTAATAAGTGTTCTCCTCTCCCCATACGATCGCACGAGTCGTGTCCACGGCTCGCTTGACCTGATCCTCTAACTAAACAGTCGGGTCATACATAGAAGTAAATGTAATCCAATCGGGTACCTATAATCACTACATATTTCGGTCACTCTGACAATATCAGGATAGAAAGTCTGACAGATGAAAGTGTATGAAGTGTCCTAGGGTTCCGATGTAACAAAGTAGGTACATCTAAGGTATCAGAATAAATATCTAACAATCGATACTAGACGATTCTGAAGAACGTCTGCACCCGAATATACCCGGACGGTAAGTATCGATTACGGTCCAAGGACGTAACACAATGTACAAATAATAATATAAAATATATCTGGAAACTGAAATACAATATGGCAATGTACACTTGTCTGATTCTGGATACTGAAGATGAGAATTAGGTCCAGCTCCCAAGTTTGAAGAGTCCAAAGAACCTATAAAAATAATTTAGAACTAATTAATCATCTAAGCTAATAATTTCTTAAATTATTAATGGGGAGCCTAAAATACACCTATACTAAAATGTGACCATTTCCAAATGGTGACCCACATATGTCCATAAACACATGTAGTTGATTTCCTATATTACACAATTATAATCACTCATGCATGGTCATATCAGGTACACAGAGCACACCTACAGTTTACTACCTGAATTATACCAGAGTGGATTCTTATGTCCATGTGATCCTCCACAGTACGCTGCACGCTCAACTTAAGGCCGGACACACCATATCCTTCTGCACCAATACGAGAAATATTTTTCCCACCAATGGCCTATTATTATTTACTCACCCCACCCCCCCCCCCCCCCCCCCCCCCCCACACACACACACACACACACACCTCTTTCCTAACCCCCTTATATGGCCACCCAATGGCTAAACTAAAAATGCTTCCCTGGCCATTATATGGGAATCTACGCTTAAGGACAAAGCATAGGCTATAACACGCTAAACTAAAAATGCTTCCTGGCCATTATATGGAAATCTACGCTTAAGGACAAAGCATAGGCTATAACACACACAAAATGGAAAGGGCACACACAAACCATTCTATTGGATAATCTCGTGATTTTTTTCCGTCGTTTTATTAGTCATTATTAGAGATAATTTTTTGTTTTTATTTAGTTTTATTTTTAGTTAAGGTTCTTCTGGATTCAAGAATGGATATTAATTGTATTTCTTCTATTTAAATCAGCCTGGGACTGAAAAATAAATAAGAAGCATTCACCACTTGTTTTCTAATATGGTATCAGAGCCAGGTTTCCTAACCTAGAGTTTGTAAAATTTTTTTTCCCTAAACTTGTTTCTCCAACTCGGTTAGGCTCTCAATATATGACAGTAAGTCCTCATCGACTCAACAAACAACGACGACTCCTCCACAACAGAAGGCGGAGCAGGCCGCGGGAACAGCGCAGCAGGCCGTGGCAATGGTGGTGGTACTAGTCGCGGCATTGGCGGAAGCGCTGGTCGCGGTACTGGCCGTGGCGATGGCGGCGACAATGGAGACGGGAGTTCTTTCGGAGACATCGACTTCAACAGAGGTTTCAATGATCAGGAGGGATCCTCAAACTCCCTCAAGGTCAATGTTCCTAAGATGAATGATAAAAATTATAATAAATGGGCCCAAACCGTTCGTTTGGTATATGAAAGCAAAAGAAAGCTTAGTTTTTTGACAGGAGCAATAGAAGAACCGGCAATAAAAGACCCTTTTTTCAAATAATGAAAGTCTGAAAACTCCTTGATTATTGCCTGGTTAGTGATCTCTATGGAAATCGCAATAGGCAAGCCGTACGTGTTTTTCCCTTCTGCAAAAGCAGTGTGGGAAGCTGTCAAAGAAACATACTCTGATATCCAAAACTTCTTCCATATTTTTGGCTTAAAGTCAAAGTTGTGGCATGCTAAACAAGAAAACAAGGATGTAACTACTTATTATAATGAGATGTTGACTCTGTGGCAAGAGTTTGATCTCTGTTATGATGACAGTTGGAGGTGTGCAGAAGATAATGTTCTGTTCCTCAAGAGGCAAGAGAATGACCATGTCTTTGTGTTTCTTGCTGGGCTGAATAAAGACATTGATGAAGTAAGAGGCCAAATTTTGGGGAAGATACCACTGCCAACTCTTCGTGAAACCTTTTCAGAAATAGGAAGGGAGGAGGCACGACAAGAAATCATTATGGATAAGGCACCTCAAAGTTCAGAATCTGAAGGCTCGGCTCTAGCCACTAGAAAATTCAACAAAAGTAAGAAGTCGGACAAACCTTGGTGTGATCACTGCAAACGCACATGACATACGCGTGAAACATGTTGGAAGCTCCATGACAAGCCTCTGAACTGGAAGAAGAAAGGTGGTAATAAGGGTCGCGCATTCCAGGCTAGTAATTCAGATCAACGGCAGCAATCTTCTTCAACTCAGCTTTCACTCACGACGGAACAACTAGACAAACAGTTCAAACTTCTCGAATCTCAAAATCCTTCTTGCTCTATAGCACAAAAAGGTAATTCTGCTCTTCTTAGTGTCAGTCCCAACCACACTTGGATAGTAGATTCAGGTGCAACCAATCACATGACAAGTGAATCTACTCTATTTTTTTCATATAGTCCCTGTACAGGGAATCAAAAAATAATAGTCATAGATGGCTCTTTTTTAGCCGTTGCAGGTAAATATTCAGTTATGTTGTCTCCGATGTTGAATCTTAAAGATGTCCTTCATATTTGTCACGTCCCGCTCCCAGAATACTGTCACGACCCGTACCCGAAATAAGGGCACGGGTGGTGAATCACGCCCAGCCTACGTCGTAAGAACGACGTGGAACGCTGTTCCAGGTCAACAATATAATCTAAACATCTCACACAATATATAAGGTACCTGTCATGCCATCCCAACTCCCAACGGAGGAATAATATAATTACATGATAAATATAATCAATACTCAATCACAATATCAAACTAGAGGAAGAAATAGCACGATATGAAATAGGAATCAGAAAGAGTACAAGAGTCTCAAATACAATATCAAGCTACTAGTCTAAACTCCATAAAATACCAAAATACTAATACATGCCAAAAGAGTCTACAGAAATCAAATATAACTCATAATAACATCTAAGTGTCTGCAACAAGAGGATCTATAACAGGTGGCTCTACGGGCATAGGCTCAACTGGCTCACCCTCCTGCGGTCCGTAGTGCGTATAGGATACCAGTCCTCTAATGAATCATCTGAAAAATATATCCAGTCAGGATTGGAGCGAAGCAAACCTCTAACATCAGTTCCAATAATTGACAAAAACAATGAAACAATAAAAGAAATGAAAACAAATGATGAAAAGAAATAACTGGAATAGTAAACATCACGAAAGAAAATATCACGATAATGAATGGAAATAACTGAGCACAATATGGTAAGGAACACCACTATAATGAACTGGAATAAGAAAATACAATAATAACTTGTGCCTTAAAATATTAGCAATATATGTGATCGGCTTGGGCCTATCACGGTCTATAATCATAAAGGGGAGCTAGCGTAACCACACGTGAATTGTAATGGTCTGCTAGCTATCGCTGACTGCAACATAAATATATCACGAGCTATAAGGTATGATCACATATTCACTAATACTTCCTCCAACCCCCGAATCCAAATCACGACACGCTCTGACGTGGTAATCACTATGCACGGTCTGTAATATCACCCATACTGATCATGGTCTAATGTCATATAATTACGAAGTAGGTGATCACGAATGAGAATATCTCATGACAGGGATCCACGTATACCAATCTGTGTAAACATTATGTCAGGAATCAAATATCTCAATACTAAATACTTGAAACATAGAGACAATCAAATAAAAAAACTATCAGAGAATGTACTCGCCTCTGTTCGGTGCAAATGATGTCACTCGGTGCCGAGATGGTGTCATACACACCTATATAGGAATGTCATATCAATTGGGTGTAATAAAGAAGAATTAAGTTAAAGAATGCATTAACATGCTTTCTAGACAAATTCTAGCTAAACTAGGTCCAACAAGGTTAATTAGCTTATTTTTAGTCACTAACTAGCTAACACTAGTCAAACTTAGAAATACTAGGTTATTACCTATCTAAATGATTACTGAAACTAACTAACTGGTAACACTTATCATTCAGTCCTCTCCTCTTATTAACTTAGCTAATATATATATATATATATATATATATATATATATATATATATATATATATATATATATATATATATATACTACTACTACTACTACTACTGTTAATAGCTGATACACTAAGCTACTAACTGCTAACTATCACTAACCTTAATAACTAATAGCAGATATACTAACTAATACATCTGGTACTAACTCCTTCTCCCATTCCAATTACCTTAACCAATATCACTATCCTAATAACAACTAACATTATATATGTTAACTAACATTGTTAACACTTCACTCACAGATGTATGCTCTAACTTAACTAACTGCTAATACTGGCTGCTGCTTACTATTGATTTGAATCCCAAACAGTACACATTTTTGCACTGTTGTAGGCTTAACTCATATCCCAACTGACCAATATTGCCTAACCTCTGTGAAAAGCACAACAATTGATACTCCCAAGTCTGCTTACAGGCTTCCATGGCTCGAGGCTACACTATCTTCAAATTTAGCACTGTCCTCTCTTACTTACCCAACTCACTTAAACATTAATCTAACCTGGATATCTAACTCTTACAGTGTACTGATACACTTATCTACCATCACCAATTTCTTATACACAAGTGTATACAACTGATACTTATCTTAGTCATTAATTGATACCCTCGATCTCAGATAACAACTGCTATACACTTACATATTGATATCTCAAAGAAACTCTGATACTAGCTTACCAGAGACCAATAATTCTTTCATCCACCATTGATACCTAGATACACCCACTGCACATCCTTATCACCTGACACCGAACCTCACATAGTCCCCAACTGAGTATCTGCCCTTGTGCTTGTGTAACATCATGTCAGTAAGTAACCACGACTGCTACTAGCCCGAGCTCCACCTCACCGCACTCTCAGTTATCACCAACACACCACAAACACCCAACTATATAACACATTTTGCACAGACATTTCATCATGTTATACACTAACATAGTTCTTAAAATGAGAATACCACTTTCTTCAAATGACAATCACTTTAATTCCAAAACCCATACATACTACACTGCTCCCGGATAACTAATTATAGTGATAATCCAATTGCTTTGGCACTACATCTAACTCATTGATACCAAGGTATCAGTATACCCCATATCCAAGCGTGTTACTCTCGAGCTCCCCCATTCCTTTGTACTACAGTGCCAAGCCAAAGCTCGCACTGATCTGTGTCAGTCTCAATACACACACACACACACACACACACACACACACACACACACACACACACACACACACACACAGTATGTTTAAACCCACACACATAAACCATAATGAAGTATATACCAATATATACATATAAACATACACACTATAAAACTTTAGATCATACACTTGATAGGCTATGTATATATATACACTATGATACCTATTCAATTTGGAGTGTCATAAACCCAATTTACCACAACTAATCATTCCTACACACGAAGTATATATACAATAATATCTATTAGAACTAATTACAATAGGAATTAAGGAGAATTGCAAAAAATACGAAACAAATGAGTTCCGTATCACACGGTATCACACCGTATAGTGATATGGCCTTCTCGTGTCTAATTGTGGACACGTATCTAGTATTCCAACCCCGATCAGAGTCTAATTAAACCAAATTAGTGCCATAGCACACACTTGATGTGTCAATCCCGTAATTCCCCTAAAATACATATAAAAACCTATGTAGAGACCACAATACATTACCAAATCAAATAGAATTTATTCCTAATAGTAGCCCTATGCCATGTGGTGATTCCTGGTGGTCAAATGCTTGATTTAGAAGCTATAATGAGAGAAAATTCAGAATTTACCAATTGGAAGATGGATTTCTAATAAAAAATGCAATGGATGCGATCCAAACACGATTTCTCTACCAAAGTTTCTCCTCCTTGTGCTCCTTGCTTCTCCAAGCTCCAAATACTTTTTGAGGGATGAAATGAGAGAGAAATGGAGATGAATTGAGTAAAAATTCAATGGAGGGAATGATGGAGAATTGGGGGTTTAGAATTTGAGAGAAAATAAATGCAAATAAAAGAGAATAGAGAGAAGATGGGGGCTTTTATGTGGCCGACCCCTATTTTTCTCCTCCAAGTCATTGCAAAAGTCCAATATGCCCTATAATGGTTCATTATGAATAGTAATTAAGGCGAGTATATTAGGAAGGGTTCTAACTAATCCAAATTAGCTCTAATTCTCCTAATTAATTAATTAATAAAAATGGGTCTATTGGGCTTGGTCTATGTAGCACTCATTCGTTGTTATGACAATTCTAGTTGGGTCTACAAGTGTCAAGTTTAATTATTGGACTAGTCTCTCTAACTAAAATAAATGACACAAGTCCCTTTTTAATAATGTCACTCTACTAAATAAATAAATAGTACAAGCATTCAAATAAATATTTTAGGCACACAATTATTAATATAATAATCCTAAAATTAAATTTCTAGGCTAAATTACCAAACTACCCCTATTTGGAAAAATGAGGGTGACAAGTCTATCCTCAGAAAATTTTTGTCCTTGAAATTTAAGGAAGAAACTATCTATCAAAAACAATCAATACAAGTAAGAAGGAATTATACCTCACGACTCAAACATATAAGGATATTGCTCGCGCATCTCGGCCTCTCGCTCCCAGGTAGACTCCCCTGGAGAGTGATGCCTCCACGCGATGTGTACCAAAGGAATCGTTTGGTTCCGCTTCACCTTCTCCCTGTGATCCAAAATCTCCACGAGATGCTCTAGAGAACCGAGAGTCGGCCCCACCTGGATCTCCGAGTGATCTAATACATGGCTAGAATCTGACATATATCGTCTCAACTATGACACGTAAAATACGTTGTGTACTCCCTCTAGTGTAGGCGGAAAGTCTAGCCTGTAGGCCACTGCACCGACCCTCTCAAGAAAACTTAAGGGTCCGATGTACTGTGGACTAGGCTTTCGGCCTCCACCAAAGCGAATTGTGCCCCGTGTCAGAGAAATCCTCAAGGATGCTAGATCGCCAACCTAGCACAAAATACCACCTTAGCACTCTATCTAAAACAAGCAATCACAATCAATACAAACAAATCCTATACCTAAAATTTCAAAGGTCTCCGGTGGCTATCGGCCCAATGCCGTTGTCTGTCCCGCGCCATCCGAAGTCTATCCCTAATGAGCTTCACCTTCTTAGCTGCATCTACGACCATTTTTGGTCCCAATAAAACTCTTTTACCAACATTGTCCCATGATAATGGAGTGTGACATCTCCGTCCATAAAATGCCTCAAATGGTGACATCTCGATACTGGCCTGGTAGCTGTTGTTATAAGCAAACTCTACAAGGTGAAGGTGATCCTCCCAAGATCTTCTAAAATCTAATACACAAGTACGTAGCATATCCTCGAGAGTCTGAATAGTCCTCTCCGATTGTCCGTCCGTCTGAGGGTGATATGCGGTACTAAACTTGAGCTAAGTGCCCAAGCTAGCCTGTAAACTCGTCCAAAAATGGGAAGTAAAGTGACTATCCTGATCTGAGACTATGCTCACGAGAACCCCATGCAATCTGACTATCTGCAGCACATACATCTCTGCGAGCTTCTCCGTAGACGTACCCACTTTAAATGGCAAGAAATGGGCTGATTTGGTTAACCTGTCAACGATGACCCAAATTGCGTCTTTGTCTCCTGGAGAACGCGAAAGTCATGATACAAAGTCCATCGTCACATGCTCCTACTTTTACTCTATAATAGGTAAATGCTGAAGCAATCCACCCGGCCTCTGTCTCTCCGTCTTTACCTGCTGGCATACCAAGCATCTGGATACGAAGCTAGCTACCTCCCGCTTCATACCATACCGCCTAACATACTGTCTCATGTCTCTATACATCTTGTTCGCACCTGGATGCATAGAGTACTGAGATCGATGCGCCTCCTGAAGAACCTCCTCGCGCAATGCTCCATTCGGCACACATAACCTGGTACCGTGCCGCAATGAGCCATCCTCTGCAATATTGAAGTCCTTTGCCAATCCTATCCGAACCTGCGCTCTGATGCTCCTCAGAGACTCATCCTCGAACTGTGCCACTCTAATCTGGTCTATCAACTCAGACTGCACCTGAAGCCCCCATATTTGAGCCACAACTCTAGAAACTAACACCTCGATAGCCAAGCTATCAAGATCTAATAATAAGTGTTTGTCCTTCGTCAAGTATATAGTCATGGGATACCTACTCAAGGCATCCGCGACTACGTTGGCCTTTCCTGGATGATACTGCAATAAGATATCAAAGTCCTTCATCAACTCCAACCATCGCCGCTGACTTATGTTGAGCTCCTTCTGTATGAACACATACTTTAAGCTCTTATGGTCTATCAAGATCTCTACCCGCTCCCCATACAAGTAATGTTTCCACAGCTTAAGAGCAAAAATAATCGCTGCCAACTCCAAGTCATGTGTAGGATAATTCTTCTCATGTGGGCGTAATTGTCTAGAAGCATAGGTAATTACCTTCCTGTTCTATTGTAACACACATACCAAAACCTTACCTGATGCATCACTGTAGATGGTAAAATCTTCTGTCCCTAATGGCAACATCAATACTAGGGTTGTAGTTAACCTTTTCTTCAGCTCCTCGAATACGGCTTAACACTCCTCCGTCCAGACGAACTCCACGTCCTTCCGAGTCAACCTAGTCATCGGCTCTGCGATCCTAAAAAAATCCTGAACAAATCTCCGATAATAGCCCGCCAATCCAAGGAAACTCCTAATCTCTTCCACTGGGCTCGGGGTAGACCACAACTCAACTTCAAATATCTTCTTCGGGTCCATTGATATCCCATCTCCTGTAATCATATATCCGAGGAATTTAACCTTATCAAGGAAGAACTCACACTTCGAAAGCTTGCCATAAAGCTTTTTCTTCCTGAGGGTCTCCAGAACTATCCTCAGGTGTTCCTCATGCTCCTCTGGGTTCTTCGAATATATCAGTATGTCATCAATGAATACCACCATAAACTGATCTAGGTACTGATGAAATATCTTGTTCATCAAGTTCATGAATACTGCCGGGGCATTAGTCAACCCAAACGGCATCACCAAGAACTCGAACTTCCCATACCGAGTCCTGAAAGCTATCTTCGGTATGTCCTCCTTCTTCACTTTCACTTGGTGGTTCTCCGACCTCAAATCTATATTTGAGAATACTTTTGCCCCACTCAACTGATCAAACAAATCATTAATCCGCGATAATGGGTATTTATTCTTGATAGTGAGGTTGTTGAGTGTCCTATAGTCGATACACATGCGTACCGACCCATCCTTCTTTGTTACAAATAATACCGGAGTACCATATGGTGATGAACTGGAATGGATAAAGCCCTTGTCCTGTAACTCATCCACTTGTTTCTTCAATTCTATCAGTTTGCTATTGTTCACCCTATATATGTGCTGTGATATCGGCTTTGCGCCTTGCACCAAATTTATAAAGAACTCCATATCTCTGCCTGGTGGCAACCCTGGTAACTCCTCTGGAAATACGTCTATGAACTCTAAATCAATGGATGTGGCGGCTCCTGCTCTTCCACCAAAGCTCTACAGTAGACTTATTTATCCTGCTCTGTTGCTCCTCTGACGAACTGAAACTCTGACTCTCCTGTCGGCTGGAATACTACTCTGCCTCCACGATAATTGATCCTAGCATGATGCCTACTCAACCAATCCACCCCGAGTACTATATCGTAACTCAAAAGTGGCATTACAAGTAGACATGATGTCATGCCCCAGTCCCAAAATACGTGAGAACAGTCACGTGGCAATGGGTAGCTGGTACGACTCCGTAGGACTTTCTAATTTAATGGACCCGACGAAGTGCACTTACGCTGTCCAAGGTTAAGTGATCAAGATAAATATCTATTTCTAATATCCAACCGCTAAACTAAATCTCAATCCATGGTAAATAAATCTCAAGAAGAAATGATACGCGTCATTAGTCTGCAGCCAAATAATACATCCGTTCGAATAGGCAAAAGGAATAATATAGGCCTATAAATACTAGGCTATAAAACAAAATCAAAAAAATAGAAAGTAGTACATGACTGTAATAGCTGAAAGATGTAAAGATACCTGATATGATCTCCAATACTCTACTAGATCAAGCATCATGCAACATGCTCAAATAACCTGGAAGTGAACCAGGTCCTCAGAGGGACATAACAAGATACAAAAAGTATATGCCATAATATAAATACTGAGTAAAGTAAATCAGGGTGAACTATCCTCCTAAGTGAATACAATTTGAGGACAACTTAGTGCGTGTAGGTAAGTGTAGGCTAGACATATGCTGACGTAATTCACCAATCATTATGACTGGCTACTATAGGCCACATATGCCCCCCATCTTGGGGCAATCTGCATATATATAATAACGTCCAACGCTTCGAAGAGTGTGGTATCTGCATAAATAATAACGTCCAATGCTCAGAAGAGCGTGGTATCTGCATGACGTCCAACGCTCTGAAGAGAGTGGTATCTGCATAACATCCAACGCTCTGAAAATCGTAGTATCTGCATAAAGGAGGTGGTGTCCCATACGCCTACTAGTTGTCCTCCCCGTCCAATGCCAATGTACAAGTCTCAAGTATGACGTGGATATCTCATAACTATATGCAAGTCACTAAGAACTAAACAACTACGTAAATTACCATCACACATGCTACTCGCACCGATGGCTAGTCAAGTGCGTAAGCCCGTGTCCTATCATGAACTTACTCTATGATGTACAATGATACGTGTCAAGTCCTGGGGAGTCATAATAATAACTCCACAACTTTAGGTGCCTCCACTAGACACTAGGTCAAACACAAGTCATAACGTCAACGCCTTCGTCGACTGCACCCGAGTCATTTTCGAATGCGCACAGTTATATAATATTTAAAGCAGAAATATACAAACTATACTAACTGAATTTAAAAAGTATAATAAGGCAAGATATACTTGCCTGAAAGTAAGACGAAGATTCGAACACGATCTCGCCAAGGAAGCAGCAACACAAGAAGGGGACTGGAACAGATGTCTCCGGATGCTATCACAAATATCACCAACAGTTCTGAAATGAGTGAGATGCTCAAAAAAGCATAACCATACGTCCAATTTGGACACAGAGGCAAAAATACAGTTTCTAGTCCAAATGGGGTCCATAGGTGGGCCCCGCCTTGCACCAAAAAATGTGCCAGGAACAAAGGTCTATAAACTTAGCATATTATAGGTCAAACAAGTTCTAAACAATAATACAAACTCAACGGTATATCCATATTTGAATTCTGATGAGCCGATCATAAAAATGCTCGTTGGAACGGATCGTGGGGCCCACAAAACGGCGATCCGGACACTGCCTCAGAATCAGATGAAACTTGGGTCACAGGACAAGTCGAATCCCACGAATCCAATAGTGCCTGTTTCGTCATGATATGACGAGCGTGCACAAAGTAATTGGATAATTTGCAAAATATCGATACGGGGGACTTCCGACGGATATGGGTTGATTCCGGCGCACACACACGTCCGAATCGAGTTTCGTAAAAGCCCACACATTGGGAAATATCGTACGCGCATTTTGGTGAAATTAGCACGCAACGTGGTTGTCCGGTTTGACGGGACCAACTCCGTATCAGAGAATTTTAATGTTTTAAAAATTATTTTTCTCATGAATTGAAACTCAAATTACTAACAATAGAAATCAAATTAAATTATTCTAATTGAAGACATTGAAAAAGGGTTAATGGAGAGCATACCAGAGAAGGCATTTCAGGAATTAGTTGACCGTGGAGGAAGATATCTCATCGCGAAGACAGGTGGTTGAAACTCGATTCTGACTTGGGTGTGCTCGGGTCGGCTGTGCGACGGTCATGCGGTGGTTGGAGCCGCCACGGGAGAGTTTGTTGGAGGTCGCTGGAGGTCGGGGGTGTCCAGGAAGAAATTCGTCGGTGGCCTGAGAGCTCGGCAATAGCTGCAACAACAGTAAAACTGAGGCAACAACAACTAATAACGGCAGCAGCAGCAAGGTGGAGACAACAGTAGTAGGGTGGTCGGGTTGGCCGTTGGGAAGAGTAGAGGTGGTGGTGGTCGTATGGGGAATGGAGGTGGCTGTCATGGAGAAGGGGACAGTGGTGATGGTGGCAGGTTGAGAAGAAGAGGAGGAGGTGGTGGTGATGGCGGGTTGTCGAGAAGGATGAGGAGGTAGTGGTGGTGGTGGTAGGCTGTTGGTGGTGGTGGTGGTGGTGGTAATGTTCATCTATGGTAAGGGGAAAGAGAAGAGGAAGAAGGAGGTGGTGGAGGTGGCGGGTTGTCGAGAAGGAGGAGGAGGCAATGGTGGTGGTGGTAGGTTGATGGTGGTGGTGATGTTCAGCTATGGTAAGGGAAAGGACAAGAGGAAGAATGAGGTGGTGGAGGTGATGGTTTCGGTTTTTAATGGGAGGGAGAGGTGTGTTCGGCTGAAATTTGAGGGAGAGAGAGAGAGAGTGTGTATTAATGAAAGAGAGAGAGAGAGAGAGAGAGAGAGAAGAGGGATCTTTGAGATTAGGGCCGGTTACTCTTCCTATTTCTAGGGAAGTATGTGTTGGTTGTCATGAAGAATGAGTGGAGGTGATGGGTTAGAATTTGAATGGAGGGTTTAGATGGATTGTAGGTTTATATTCAATAGTCACATGCAAACAAAGGGGGAGAGGGTGAGGTGTATGACCGGTCAAGCATGACCAAGGGATTTTCTTCATTTTGTTTGTTCCTATAGGAGATTGCCACCTAGCATTATATTTGCACTTAGGTCCCTAATTATTTGGGTGTTTACAAATAGGGGTAAATAAGAATTTGATGAGGGTAGAAGCCATGTTTGGTGTGTTGTAGTAGAGAAAATTGGTATATGGTATTTTGTATGAGCCTTGAGGGTGTGAGTGTGGGTTTGGGTTGGTGTTTGGTCTAGTTTTGGTTTAGGTTGAGTCAGTTGCCCCAAAATAAATATAAATGGTGTCATTTGTAATTTAAATAAATTGGAAGTGCATGGAAATTCAATTGGGGGTGACAAAAGTATCATGGACGTAGTAGACTCGAAATAGATTATCGTTATATATTGGGTTGCAAGAAACGGGTTGATGTTGTGTCTCCAATTTTGATTGGAACAGACATAGGTGCAAAATTTGGGTTTAAACTTAGAAAATGTGTACGAATATTGTAAAATTAAAATGAAGCACAAGACAGTGCATTTACGAGTGACACAAAGGTCATGATTGAAGATTGGCTTGACTAGGTCAAGGATGTAAAATTTGTTGGAAGGCAAATGCTAGTGCATTGCTCTAAATAATTAAGAAATGCCAAGGTACAGCGAGGGAATAAAATAAATAGATAAATTTATAACTCTAGTTAATTAATCCAAAATAATTCTAAATTGATCCCTAATCTCTCACTAAGCTAAGTATACATTAAAATTGGGTGAGGGGGTTTACACACGTGCTCAACTCTCGGCCTCCCAAAGAAACTCTCCGATCTTTGCAAATATTACTGACCAGGATTATGTCACCCCCATCGTGATCTTGCAAGTCCTTGCCAACGGTTCAGAATCCAAATGATGTTTCAAAGCAAAAGATATAAAAACTAAATTGTGTGAAGAACCAGAATCAAATAAAATATGTGCTGGAAAAGAATCAAGATAGACTAAAACTGAGATAACATCACCAACTGGCTCCTCCGCCTCGACGGTCAAGGTAAAAGCTCGCCCCTGTCTCTGAGCACCTCTCTGCTACTGCTGGTGCTGAGCGAATTGCTGTTGTTGTGGTAGTAGGGGAGGTCCTTGCTGCTGTCCCGCCGAGTGCCTTGGTGGAATCCTCTTAATCTGTACTATATCCTGGCCTGCTCGAACGAGAGCTATAATACAATCTCGTAACTGATGTCCTGCCTGCCCACAATAGAGGCACACTCCAAGTCTCTTCCTGCAGACCTCTAGTGTATGTCAAACCTTCCCACAGTGAGTACACTATGGGCCTATCGTACGAGTCTTGGGGCATGATGTGCCTGCTGTACTAGTGGCCTGAATGGTGCCTGATACTGCTGTCTCGGCTGCTGCTGATGGAAAGGCCTCTACTGCTGCTGGAAATAAGGCCGCTTCGCTGGGCCCGCACTAGTACTTGCTCCGCTTGTGTCTCTCGGCCTCTTGAAGCCAAGCTCCATCTCATCCTTCGCCCGCTGTGCCTGCCTCAGAATATCCTCATAAGTAGCGGTGCGCTCTCCTTTGGTGTGAGACTTAATCTCACTATTCAGGCCCTTCCTAAATTTTATAGCCTTTTTCCTGGGGTTCTGCCCCTCAACAAACTGCCCTAATCTGCAATACTCGGTAGCATACTCGTCCATTATCATGTTCCCCTGGACGAGGTGCTCGAACGGACTCTCCAATGATGTTAGAGCCACATCAGGAGAATACTTTTCTTTGAAGAGTTCCTTAAAGGACTCTCAGGAAATTCCCGACACTCTGACCCTCAGATCAGTCCTGAACCAGGTCAAGGCTATATCATGGATCATACTGCCTGCTGCCTCTATTTACGAAGCCTTAGGAATCTGTGCTAGCAACAGGTTCCTTTCGATATCCTCTATCCAACCGTCCGCATAGATAATCCCCTCAATGCATCTGAACTCCTTAGACCCCATCCTCTTGAAGTCTACTAGACTGCCTGTGGCTGGACTGCTGCAACTCTCTCAACAGCGGCTAGTGCTAGCTGATGGGCGTGCTGAATGCCCTGTCGCATCACCTTAGACTACCGCTGCTGGGCCTCCTCCTGAGCCCTCTGCGCCTCTATCATCTTCTGAAAGAGGGCAAACATCTGTGCGGGGTCAACTGCTGGTGGTGGAGGTGGTAGCTCCTCCGATGCTGAAGGCACTATCCTCTGTGAAACTGTAGGTACGACCCTCTGGACTGGAGGTGGAGAACCCCCGAATCCTACTGCAGATACTCCCATTTGAACCGATAAAATGACCCTCTAAACTGGAGCTGATGGAGATGGGGTTGCTGCTGCTGCCCTCCTCGGAGGTGGTGAAGTGACTGACCTCAAAAAAATTATGCCAGAGCGCTTAGATTGAGTCGGCGGCATCCTGAAGACAGATTAAAGCAAATAAATCAATATTGATTAAGATACGATATCATCAAGGAAGGACATAATTATTCAAAGTATGCAATCATTTAATAGATAAGGATAGCAAAAGCAGTATTGATAAGTTTTTCCTAGTTGTGATTGAGTAACTCTTATCTTATATCATATTCCAAAAACAGGCTCGTAATAATACAACTAAGTCGTCACACTACTACGGAATCGCTCAACTTGTGAATCTTGACCTGCATGGGCCACCACTAAAAATGTGTCACGATCCGCACCCGGAATAAGGGCACGAGTGGTGAACCACGCCCAACCTTCATCGAAAGAACGATGTAGAATGCTGTTCTAGGTCAACAGTATAATCTAAATATCTCACACAATATATAAGGTACCTGTCATGCCATCTCAACTCCCAACGAAGGAATAATATAATGGCATGATAAATATAATCAATACTCAATCATAATATCAAACAAGAGAAATAAATGGCACGATATGAAATAGAAATTAGAAAGAGTACAAGAGTCTCAAATACAATATCAAGCTACTAGTCTAAACTCCATAAAATCCTAAAATACGAGCATATGCTCAACCTCCTACGGTCCGTAGTGCGTAGGACATCAGTCCTCTAATGAATCACCTAAAAAATATATCCAATCGGGATTGGAGTGAAGTACACCACTAACAGCAGTTCCAATAATTGATAAAAACTATGAAACAACAAAAGAGATAAAAATAAATGATGGAAAGAAATAACTGGAATAGTAAACATCAGGAAAAAAATATCACGATAATGAATGGAAATAACTGAGCACAATATGGTAAGGAACATCACTATAATGTACTATAATAAAAAATACAATAAAACTTGTGTCTTAAAATATTAGCAATATATGTGATCGGCTTGGGCCTAGCTTAGTCTATAATCCTAAAGGGGAGCTAGCGTGGCCACACGTAAATTGTAATGGTCTGCTAGCTATCACGGGCTGCAACATAAATATATTATGAGCTATAAGGTATGATCACATATTCACTAATACTCCTCCAACCCCCGACTAATACCCAGATCCAAATCATGACACGTTCTGACCCGGTAATCACTATGCATGGTATGTAATATCACGCATACTGATCACGGTCTAATATCATATAATCACGAAGTAGGTGATCACGATTGAGAACATCTCATAACGGGGATCCACGTATACCAATCCGTGTAAACATTGTGTCAGGAATCAAATATCTCAATACTAAATATATGAAACATAGAGACTGTCAAATAAGGTAACTATCAGAGAATGTACTCGCCTCTGTCCAGAGCAAATGATGTCACTCGATGCCGAGCTGGTGTCAGACACACCTATATAGGAATGTCATGTCAATTGGCTGTAATAAAGGAGAATTAAGTTAAAGAAAGCACTAACATGCTTTCTAGGCCAATTCTAGCTAAACTAGGTCCAACTAGGTTAATTAGCTTATTTTTAGTCACTAACTAGCTAACACTAGTCAAACTTAGCTATACTAGGTTATTTCCTATCTAAATGATTCCTGAAACTAACTAACTGGTAACACTTATCATTCAGTCCTCTTATTAACTTAGCTAATATATATATATATATATATATATATATATATATATATATATATATATATATATATATATATATATACTACTACTACTACTACTACTACTACTACTACTACTACTGTTAATAACTGATACACTAAGCTACTAACTGCTAACTACCACTAACCTTAATAACTAATGACAGCTATACTAACTGTCACGACCCGTACCCGATGTAAGGATACTAGTCGGAAACAACGCCCAGCCTACGCCGCAGAATCGGCGGTAGAACGCTGTCTAGATAGTCTATCTAAAGTAATGAACCACCAATAATGATAGAATACTCAATCACAGAACTAAGATAGAATGAGCACGAAATCAGATAAGAATAGAATAGTCACAATACAACTCATGAGTTTAAAATAATACATCAATGAGTCTGAAGAGTAACAAAATAAGCTGGAGACAAATCCAGTACAAAAGAATAAACTACTAGGCTACAACTCCTGGGTCAACTGTCTCAGTTGGGATAAGTCCCTCTTGAGCCAGGGTCTCAGAATCTAAACCCACAACATCCTGGGGTCCATAATAGGTAGGGTACTCCTCAGTGTCATCTAAAAAAATATATCCAGTCAGGAAAGGAGCAGAGTACATCTCTAACAGCAGTTCTAATCCATGATAAAAACTATGTAATAGTAAATAGCTGTGGATAAACAAGATGCACAAAATAGATACAAGAGATATATAGACAATAAGGAAATACTGGAAAGAAATACAATAATGAACAATATGCCAATGAAACAATAATACTAATGACTAAGTGTGTGAGTACTAGCTTAACATGTGATCGGCTTGGGCAAGATACAATGCGGCCTGGCTAATCATACGTGCGGTGCATGATCAACACTATTCGCTTACCAATACTGGGCGCCTTCGGTCGCCTCACTTCGATTACTCCCTATCGGTCGCCTTACTCCTTCCTTTTGAAAAGTGAGAAAAGGCAAACACTAGCGAAAGATGAAAGAATTCAAAAGCTGAGCGAGGCATCGGACTGGCTCGACATTTATAAAGACGAAAGATAGGGATTTGATCACATATCTATACTAATACTCCCCACCCCAACTGGTATAATAGATCCAACCCGGTATGCTATGGCACTAGATTCCCCAAGAAGAGAGCGACTCCTCCCGAAAATCGATGTCTGTATATGTACAAGATAACCAATGAAACAATACTTGCACCATATACACCATATACCAAGGAATAACATCTCATGACGAGATTCGGATATACCAATCCGTGTAACCATAGTGTCAAGAGAAACATGTATATCTATACTAGATACAACGAACATAGAGGATATCATAAATGAGAAACTATCAGAGAATGTACTCGCCTGAAGTCCAAAGAACAGTCTCACAGATGTCTGACTCGGTACCTCGAAGACCTAGATATAGAATACCACATTAATACAACGTCCCGGAAAGAGAACAAGTCAAACTAGTCAACTTCTAGGTCAATAAATCAATTCTAAGTCAAAAGTCAACTATGGTCAACTCTAAAGTCAACTAAAGTCAAACATGGTCAAACCAAGGTCAACCTCACAAGACATCTATATAAATAATATAGAAAATAAAATACAATAATTTAGGAATCAAAATTAGATCCCAATTGGTACCCACACAAAGTATACTAATAATACAATTAATGCACACTCTAAATAATGTATATACAAACCAATATTTATACAAATAAAATAATATATTATTATTAGTATTATACCTCACAAAAACACCTATATATATACATATATAAATCAAAATGCATATATATATATATAAAACAAATTTAATAACTATATACTTATATATACATACATATAAACTTACAAAATTAAAATACCAAACACATGCACATATTAATGTATGTATTTTATATGGCTAGAAGCACACATAAAAATACATTCATTAATATACAAATAATTATATAATAATTATAAATAATATAATCACACATTTTAAACACATAAATATATTTTACAAACCTTTATGTATAAATATTTTATTAACATAAGTACATATATAATTGCATGCAAGAAAGCTACATATCTATATTTATACATCATATTAAAATACATAAAAATATAGATCTATGCTACAACATCATAATAAATACACTAAAATGAATATATAATATCTATATATATTTACTAATTATAAATGAAGAATTTAAAGCATAAATAATTAGATCTACACATAAACACATCAAATTGGAAAGTTTCACACCGTATCCCACTAGATCTAGGATACGGATGTGACACGAGTCCAACACACAACCTAATGTACCCCGAAGGACACAAACAAGTCACAAATAATATTTATGAATAAATCAAAGTGTCAAAAGTAGATCTATGTGTCCGTGTCAAAATACGACATGTACAAAGTCCCGTGTCGGAGGAAAACCCCCAAAATGACACGTATCACCAAATAGTTAGGATACGAACCACATGTACCCAAATATGGACACGACATAAGCCCCAAACACATAAGTACATGTCCAATTGATCTATAGGATCAATTGACACACACAACAAAATATAAATTCGGAATTCCAACAAAATTGACACAAAAAGCACCATAACTTTCTCAATGGGTCTCCTATGAACACAAAACAAAGTCCTATGGGTAGTACATACATATAGGTTGATTTTACATGATTAAATCTCAGATTTAGAAGCTATTTTAATGGGAAAAATTGAATTATACCTATTGGGAGATGGATTCCCAATGAAACCTCCAATTGAGATGAACTTGCTTCCAATTTGTAGATCCTTGCTCCTCTTTCTAGATCCTTGCTTCCTCCTTCTAGATCCTTGCTTCTCAACTTTCTAATGATGAATTAGGAAGAATTTGGAATGAATTTGGTGGAGAATTGGAATGGGAATGAAAGGAATTTGGGAGTGGAGAATTCTAGATCTAGATTTGGAATGAGAATGAGAGGAGAGAGAAATTCCCCCCTCTAATATAGGCCGGTCATGCCCCCTTCCCCAAGCAATTGTAAAATGTCCAATGTACCCCTTGGGGCCTCTCATGAAGAAATAATTAAGGATGGAAGCTTCTAGTCTAATCACTTAATTAATTTAATCCATCTCCTTAACCATGGGCCTTCTAAATGGGCCAAGTCTAACTATTTAATTCATGTTGGTCCATGGGTCCAAACTAAACTAGTTGGGTCCACTAAAATAAGTCCAAAATAATTAAATAACATCTAACAACAATTAAATAATACAACAAAAATTATTTACCATGCACAATATTTATCTAAATAGAAAATTACTAAAATACCCTTTTTCCTAAAATGTGGTAGAGTGATATATCTGGTACCAACTCCTTCTTCTATTCCAATTACCTTAACCAATATCACTATCCTAATAGCAACTAACACTATATATGTTAACTAACATTGTTAACACTTTACTAACTGATGTATGCTCTAAATTAACTAACTGCTAATACTGGCCATTGCTTACTATTGATTTGAATCCCAAACAATACACATTTTTACACTATTGTAGGCTTAAATCATATCCCAACTGACCAATATTGCCTAACCTCTGTGAAAAGCACAATAATTGGTACTCCCAAGTCTGCTTACAGTCTTCCATGGATCGAGGA
The DNA here is from genome assembly GCA_036927795.1 of Iris macrosiphon. Lineage (NCBI taxonomy): Eukaryota > Viridiplantae > Streptophyta > Magnoliopsida > Asparagales > Iridaceae > Iris > Iris macrosiphon. The sequence goes on from JAYESA010000001.1 coordinate 163,652,238, forward strand.
CACACTATCTTCAAATTTAGCACTTTCCTCTCTTACTAACCCAACTCACTTAAACACTAATCTTACCTGGATATCTAACTCTTATAGTGTACTGATACACTTATTTACCATCACCAATTCCTCATGCACAAGTGTATACAACTGATACTTATCTTAGTCATTAACTGATACCCTCGATCTCAGATAATAACTACTATACACTTACATACTGATTTCTCAAATAAACTCTGATACTAACTTACTAGAGACCAATGGTGCTTCCATCCACCACTGATACCTATATACACCTACTACACATCCATATCACCTGAAACCGAATCTCACATAGCCCCCAACAGATTATCTGCCCTTGTGCTTGTGTAACACCATGTTAGTACGTAACCACGACTGCTACTACACCGAGCTCCACCTCACCGCACTCTCAGTTATCACCAACACACCACAACCATCCAAGTATATAACACATTTTTTATAAACATTTTATCACATTATACACTGACACAATTCTTAAACTGAGAATACCACCTTCTTCAAATGATATTCACTTTAATTCCAATACCCATACATACTACACTGCTCTCGGATAACTAATCACAGTGACAATCTAGTTGCTGTGGCACTGCATCTAACCCATTGATACCAAGGTATCAGTATACCCCATATCTAAGCCTGTTACTCTCGAGCTCCCCCATTCCTGTGCACAAAAGTACAAGGTGAAATGCTACTGTAACAGGCACCACAGTGCTAGGCTAAAGCTTGCACTGATCTTTGTCAGTCTCAACACACACACACACACTCATAGCCACACAGTATGTCTAAACCCACACATATAAACCATAATAAAGTATATACCAATATATACATATAAACATACACACTATAAAACCTTAGATCATACACTTGATAGGCTATGTATATATATACACACTATGATACCTATTCAATTTGGAGTGCCATAAACCCAATTTACCATAACTAATCATTCCTACACACCAAATATATATACAATAATATCTATTAGAACTAATTATAATAGGAATTAAGGAGAATTGCACAAAACACCAAAAAAATGAGTTTCGTATCACATGGTATCACACCGTATAGTGAAACATCTTACTCGTGTCCAATTATGGACACATATCTAGTATCCCAACCTCGATATGAGTCTAATTAAACCAAATTAGTGCCATGACACATACTTGATGTGTCAATCCCGTAATTCTCCTAAACTACATATAAAAATTTATGTAAAGACCACAATACATTACCAAATCAACTATAATTTGTTCCTAATGGTAGCCTTATGCCATGGGGTGATTCCTAGTGTTCAAATGCATGATTTAGAAGCTATAATGAGAGGGAATTCAGAATTTATCAATTGTAAGATGGATTCCCAATGAAAAATATAATGGACACGATCCATACATATTTTCTCCACCAAATTTTCTCCTCCTTGTGCTCCTTGCTTCTCCAAGCTCTAAATGCTTCTTGAGAGATGAAATGAGAAAGAAATGGAGGTGAATTGAGTAAAAATTTAATGGAGAAAATGATGGAGAATTGAGGATCAAGAATTTGAGAGAAAATGAACGCAAATGAAAGAGGAGAGAGAGAAGATGAGGGCTTTTATGTGGCCGACCCCTATTCTTCTCCTCCAAGTCATTACAAAAGTCCAATATGCCCTCTAATGGTTCATTATGAATAGTACTTAAGGAGGGTATATTATGAAGGGTTCTAACTAATCCAAATTAGCTCTAATTCTCCTTATTAATTAATGGGAATTGGTCTATTGGGCTTGGTCTATGTTGGGCTCATTCGTTGTCATGACAATTCTAGTTGGCCCTACAAGTGTCAAGTCTAATTATTGGGCTAGTCTCTCTAAATAAAATAAATGACACAAGTCCCTATTTAATAATGGCACTCTACTAAATAAATAAATAGTACAAGCATTCAAATAAATATTTTAGGCACACAATTATTAATATAATAATCCAAAAACTAAATTTCTAGGCTAAATTACCAAACTATCCAAATTTGGAAAAGTGAGGGTGACAAGTTTATCCTCCTTAGAAAAATTTTGTCCTCGAAATTTAAGAAAGAAACTATCTATCAAAAATAATTAATACAAGTAAGAAGGAATTATACCTCATGGCTCAAACATATAAGGATATCGCTCACGCATCTCAGCCTCTTGCTCCTAGATAGACTCCCCTGAAGAGTGATGCCTCTACGCGACACGTACCAAAGGAATCATCTGGTTCCGCAACACCTTCTCCCTGCGATCCAGAATCTCCACGGGCTGCTTTGGATAATTGAGAGTCGGCCCCACCTGGATCTCCAAGTAATCTAATACATGGCTAGGATCTGCCACATATCGTCTCAACTGCGACATGTGTAACACGTTGTGTACTTCCTCTAGTGCATGCGGCAAGTCTAGCCTATAGGCCACTGCACCGACCCTCTCAAGAGCACTGAAGGGTCCGATGTACCATGGACTAAGCTTTCTGCCTCCACCAAAGCAAATTGTGCCCCGTGTCAGAGAAATCCTCAAGAACACCATATCGCCAACCTAGCACAAAATACAACCTTAGCACTCGGAACACAAAATACACACAATAATTTTTGGCTGCATGCGCCCCCTGGCCTCATGGACTCACTCGCCGCGTGCACCTACTGGCCATATGGACTCACTGGACGCATGCACCTACTGGCCGCATGCACTCACTTGTCGCATGCACCCACTGGCCGCATGCACTCACTTATCGCATGCACCCACTGGCCATTAGCACTCACTTATCGCATGCACCCAATGGTTGCATGCTCAGGCTTAAAGTCTACTCCTTGGGCAAGTGCTGAGTGATGGGTCAATAAATAAAGTGTCAGTGAAGTAACATAAAGTGATTTATGTGATAGATCGTAAAGTGTTAGGGAAAAAAATACAAGTATCATAAAAAGATGTGCAAGGGTGAAGCAGAGTTATGCGACAAAAGAGAAGAGGCGCATAGTGCCAATGTCGCAGAAGTCCGCTTGTCGCATGCTCAGGTTGCCGCATCGATGCCCCTCTTGGACTTAGCGAATTTTTTATTCGTTCAACGAGTGAAACTTCAAGGATTAGCTCCAGAACACATTTTGTAATGAATAGTCATGCATACAACAAGGTGGACGCATACTATCAGTATGCGACAAGGAGTTCAGGCCGCATAACTCTCTCGGGCTGCATAGCGCTCTCTGCCGCATAGGTCGCTGGCCGTATGAAGACTTCATCTTCTCCAACAGCAGGTTCAGCCATGGCCAAAATCTCCAAAAATCAAAAAAAATATTTTCTTCATAAAAACTTTATTTTAACTTCAAATCAAGTGAAACAAAAGCCAAGTTGCACGAAATAAAATGCTATAACATAATGAATAACTAGTTTTTGAAAACACTATAATTTAATAGATGAAAACCAAGAAAAACTCATGAAAAACCCTAACTTAAAATTCAGATCTACCAAAATCCATCCACCAAAACCAAAAAAACTCCAAGAATTAAAAATGATGAGGAACACAAGAAGAACATTTCCATCAAACAATTAAAAAAAAACATATATATAAAAAAAAATCCAAAAATCAAAGTTTATTATGGAGCAAGATGTACTTGCCTAAGAGTCCAACGACCTCTTCCTAGATAGGTCCGGTGTTAGGGTTCGACTAGGGGAGGTGCACGAGGGTGAGGAAGAAGGGAGCAAGGAAATAAAAATGAAGAAGAAGAAAGAGAGGAGAGAGAGAAAAGCTCATATATATACTAAGAGGAGAGAATGAGGGTTTAGTCAAATGAACCGAACCAGGTGTCCATTCTATATGCAGGTCCTAAATTGGATCTATGGCAATGCCAATAGATATTCTACTGGTCTCGGATAGTCTCTCTCAACAACAGAAAAAATAAAATTACAGAAATTAATATGAGAAATACAACCGGAATACATTACCAGGAAAATTAAATCCTAGAAATTCAAGAAATACCAAATCTAGAATCGAGTGTAACAATGTTCCAAACCTCTCTTGTAGCCTAGTGTCTGTAAGTAAATTAGTCCAAGAAAAAATTGTCAAGCTAACTTTTTTCGTTCTCACTGTGTCTTTCAGGATTTGAACTCGGGAAAGATGATTGGCCGTGCTAAGGAGAATGGATGACTCTACTACTTCGACATTGGACTTAAATCATAATTACCTTCCAGATCGACAAGTTCCTGCTTTGTGTCTTTTTTGTTTCGAATAATGATGACAACATTATATTATGACATTTACGATTAGGTCATCCTAGTTTTCGTTATTTAAAACACTTGTTTCCTAAGTTATTTCGTAATAAATATTTGTCTTTGTTTAAATGTGAAGCATGTGAATTTGCAAAACATCATCGTTCCTATTTTCCAATACAACCTTATAAACCATCAAAATCTTTTTCTATTATTCACAGTGACGTTTGGGGCCCTAATCGTACAAATATACTTTCTCACAAAAAATGGTTTATCAGATTTATAGATGACCATTCAAGAGTATGTTGGGTGTACTTATTAAAGGAAAAATCTGATGTTTGTCAGGCTGTAAAGGACTTTGTTAAAATAGTGCAAAATCAATTTCAGACAACTATTCAAGTCTTTAGAAGGGACAATGGCAGGGAATACTTTAACACAATTTTGGGTGATTTTTTTTCTCAAAATAGAATTGTGCATCAAAGCTCATGTCCTAATACTCTCCAGCAAAATAGAGTTGCAGAAAGAAAAAAATAGACACTTATTGGAGGTGTCTAGAGATTTATTCTTCTCAAATAAAGCACCAAATTATTTGTGGGGTGAAACAATTTTAACTGCTGCATATTTAATTAACCAAATGCCCTCCAAAGTTCTCAATTTTCAAACTCCAATTCATATTTTCAAAGAATATTTTTCTGTTACTAGTATTTCAACTGATTTGACATTAAAAAATTTTGGTTGCACAATATTTGTTCATGAACATAAGAATATTGGCAAACTCGAACCACGTGTTATAAAATATATTTTGTAGGGTACTCTCCAACCCAGAAGGGTTATAAATATTTTGATCCAAAAAACAAGAAAATATTTGTCACTATGGATGCTACATTCTTTGAAAACAAACTTTTTTTGATGATAATATCTTCAAGGGAAAACTTAAAGTAAGACTCGTTTCAAACTGAGAACATAAGTTTTTTAAATAACTTGCCCTTGCCTATATCACAAAATTCTAAGACTTGTCCTTTTGCACCAACATAAAATGGCCATGATTCATTATCTGAACTACTCCTGCTATGAATAAGGAACTCGATGAATCTGAGCCTATATTTTCTTATAAAAAAATAATGAGAATCTTGAAGATGATAATAATAATGAACTAATTAAAATGCCACAAAATGATGAGTCATCTAAAGAGAACGGGTTCAAAGTAGGAAACAAGACTTGGAAAGAAAATGTGTTTGTGAGGAAGAACCATAAAGAAGGGAATGTGTCCACATCTCAACACTGTCATGAATCTGAACCAGAGAATAATCAACTTCCTAAGAAAAGAAAAGGTAATTCTATCTCTGTTTCTGAGAGTCGTATCAGGTATCCTGATATAGATGATCCCATAGCTGTTAGAAAACCTGTTAGATCTTGCCCTAAATACCCTATGTCCAATTTTATATCATATCAAACTTATCTTCATCTTTTTCTGCCTTCACCTCCCAATTGTCTAGTGTAGAGATTCCAAAGAATATACTGGATGCTCTAGAAGTTCCAAAGTGGAGGAAAGCTATATTTGAGGAGATGAAAGCTCTTGAAAAGAACAAAACTTGGAGATTCATGACACTACCAGTTGGTAATAATACCGTGGAATATAAGTGGGTGTTTATTGTGAAGTACAATTCAGATGGTTCAGTTGAAAGGTATAAGGCTTGCTTGGTGGATAAGGGTTTCACTCAAACCTATGTTATAGATTACTCAGAGATATTTGCTCTTGTTACAAAATTGAACACTGTCATAATACTTTTATCTCTTGCGGCTAACCTGGATTGGCTTCTTACATCAGTTGGATGTTAAAAATGCCTTCCTCAATGGTGATATAGAAGAAGTATACATAGATAGTCCTCCTGGCTTTGAAGACAAATTTGGATAAAAGGTATGCAAGTTGAAGAAGTCTCTTTACGGCTTAAAGCAATCTGCGAGAGCTTGGTTTGAAAGATTTACTCAGTCTATGAAGAGCCAAGGGTACACTCAAGGACAAACTGATCATACTTTATTTATCAAATTATCCTCTGATGGGAAATTTGCTGCCTTGATTGTTTATGTAGATGATATTGTCCTCACTGGAGATGATACAGTTGAAATGAGAAGAGTAAAAGAGAGACTTGCTACAGACTTTGAAATCAAGGACTTTGGGTCCTTGAGATACTTTCTTGGTATGGGGGTTGCTCGATCGAAGATATGAATTATGGTTTCACAGCAAAAATATATTTTCGATCTATTGTGAGAAACATGAATGAGTAGTTGTCGACCAGCCGACACCCCCATAGATTCTAATGCAAAACTTTGGGGAGAAGAAAATGTTCCTGTTGACACCAGAAGATACCAGAGGTTGGTGGGTAAGCTAATTTACTTGTCTCACACTAAACCTGACATCGCCTTCTCAGTCAGTGTAGTGAGTCAGTTTATGCATTCTCCTTATGAGGAACATCTTGAGGCCGTTTATAGAATACTGAGATACTTGAAGGACAATCCCGGAAAGGGTTTATTTTTTAAGAAGACTAGTGAAAGGAATATTTCTATCTTCACTGATATAGATTGGGCAGGTTCAGTCACAGACAGAAGATCAACATCTGGATATTATACTATGTATGGGATAATCTTGTGACATGAAGAAGCAAAAAATAAGGAGTTATAGCAAGAAGCAGTGCAGAAGTTGAGTTTAGAGCTATGGCTCAGGATATTTGTGAAGGAATATGGATTCCAAGAGTCCTGGAGGAACTTAAGATAAAAATTGAGCTTCCATTAAAGTTATATTCTGATAGTAAATATGCCATAAGCATAGCCCACAACCCGGTTCAACATGATAGAACCAAACATATTGAGATTGACTGTCACTTCATAAAAAAGATATTAGATGCTGGAATTATATGTCTACAATTTGTGAAATCTAGTCAGCAAACTGCGAACATCATAACCAAAAGCTTGGCAAGACCCGTCTTTGAGCATTTGGTAAGCAAGTTGGGCATGATAGATATCTATGCACCAACTTGAGGGGAGGGGGCGGTGTTAGAGAATCCCGTGATTCTTGATGGGAATGTGGTGCATCCCCATGATGAATAAACATGGATTTGATCTATGAAAATCGGTCACCCATGGTTGGGTTCGGCCAAGTACTTAGCCATTTTCTGGGTACAGTTTATGTGACAAGATTCTATTTTTGGAGGCTAATTTGAAGCAGTTGCAGTCATTATTTGACTCTGTCTTCAATACAAAAGTTGTTGAAAAAAGTTTTATCTTTCATCTAGGCTTTGAACTAGGTCATTTGGAGGTGTATTAAAGAAGTTATGACTATCTGAAGTAGCCTATCTATTCATATTCTGCATACATTCAGCTTGCATGCAACATTGATGATAGATGAACGAATATTGGGAGAAGGAACGAATCATCCTTTAGACTTCTCCATGCAACGAATATGATGTACCCAAGAGGCATATCCTCCCTATAAATAGAGGGAAGATGGTGAAGGTTGAACACAACAAGTAACAAGAAGAATAATACACAACTTGTAATCCTCACACTTGTAATCCACCTCAAGTGAGTTTGTGAGAGAAAATGATCCTCAAGTTAAGTTGTACCAACTTGAGAGAAGGCCCTTGTAATCTTAATTTGATTATAGTAAAAATGGTGAAGAACAGGCAGGCTGAGGACGTAGGCTCAAATTAAGCTGAACCCCGATAAATCTTGTGTGTGTTATCTCTCTAAATTTTTTTCTCTTCCATTTTATTTTTATCTCATCACAAAGACGGGAAATATCTTATTTTTTCCAACAGTGGTATCAAAGCACAGGTTGCTAATCTTCTTGTATTGAGATAGAGACTCCCATTGGTGGCATTTAGATGATCAGCTTGAATGGCTGCAACTAGATGATATGGAAGGCGAAGATGATGTACCTTCTTTATTGCAAGGACCTCTATGCACCAGTTGAAGGTGAATCTTCTAAGCCGGATTCTATGACGGTGGAAGAATGGAAGAAGCTCGACCGGAAGACCATCGGCACCATTCGACAATGGGTGGATGACACTGTATTCCATCATGTGTCGAATAAGACTTCGACGAACAGCTTGTGGAAGAAACTTGAAGATCTCTACGCAAGGAAGACCGCCGACAATAAAGCTTTCTAGATTCGGAAGCTTGTCAATCTCAAGTTCAAGGAAGGTGATTCCATATTTGAATATCTGAAAAAAATTTAAAGTATTGTTAATCAGCTTGTAGTTATGAAGATGATGTTGGACGACGAGCTTCAAGACCTTCTCCTGCTTAGCTCATTACCGGATAGTTGGAAGACTTTAATGGTGTCTCTTAGCAACTCTGCACCTGAAGGATTTGTATCCATGAACCAAGTTACAAGAAGCCTCTTGAATGAAGAAATCCAAAAAAAGTCATCTGGATCCTCCCATTCTCATGTCCTTGTCACCGAGAATAGGGGGAGGAGCAAAAGTCAACATCCTCAGAACCGAGACATGTTGAGAGAAAAATTAAAGGCTAGGAAGGACATTAGTTGCTATCACTGCGGGAAGGGTAGACACATAAAATATAAATGCCGCAAGCTCAAGCGAGAACAAAAGGAAGGAAGGACCAATGAGAAGCAAGAAAAGAATGAAAGTGCAGCCGTTGTCACAGACAATGAAATTGTGGTTTCTCTGCATGTGAAGAAGACTGTGTAAATATCACTTGCCAAGACTCAGAATGGGTGATTGATTCTGGTGCCTCCTACCATGCTACTCCCCGGAAGGACGACTTCACTTTGCTTCGTGAAGGTAACATTGGAATAGTAAAAATGGGTAACAAAAACTCTTCTCAAATTTTTGGCAATGGAAATATTTGTGTTACCACTAACCTTGGAACAAAGATGGTTTTAAAATGTGTTAAATTTGTGCCCGATCTTCGTCTCAATCTTCTCTCCACCGACAAGCTTGATGAAGAAGGATACACAAGAAGCTTTGATAAAGGATGCTGAAACTTACCAAAGGATCACTTGTACTGGCGAGAGAAAAAAAGTGTTGCACTCTCTACAAGACTCAGTTCCACTTAGAGAATGATGAACTTGGAACAATGGAAGGTACCTCTATGGATTTGTGGCACAAGCGGCTGGGCCACATGAGCGAGAAAGGACTACAAACTCTCGCAAGGCGACAACTACTTCCATCCATGCAAGGTACAATACTATCCCACTATGATCATTGCTTAATTGGAAAATAACACCTGGTAGCTTTTGTTAAAAATTATAACAAAAAAGAAACCAACATGTTGGACTTAGTCTATTCGGATGTGTGCGGACCCATAAATATAAAAACCTTTAGTGGTGCCTCCTACTTTGTGACCTTCATAGATGATGCATCTAGAAAGTTGTGGGTGTATGTCATAAAAGCCAAAGATAAAGTCTTTGAAGTTTTCAAAGACTTTCATACCAAAGTAGAAAGAGAAACCAAAAAGCTCTTGAAGTGTATTCACACGGATAATGGTGGCGAGTATACTTCAAGGATGTTTGAAAATTATTGTTCTAAATATGGCATTAGACAATAAAAGACTAACCACACACACCACAACATAATGGGGTTGCAGAAAGAATAAACCGCATAATTGTGGAAAGAATAAGAAGTATGCTATCCTTAGCCAAATTACCAAAAATATTTTGGGAAGAGGCAGTGCGAACAGCCTTCTACTTGATAAAATTGTCCCCCTCAGTTCCTTTAGATGAAGATATTCCTGAAAGGGTTTGGAGTGAAAATAATATTTCCTATTCCCACTTGCGTGTATTCGGGTACAAGGCATTTGTACATGTACCTAAGGAGAAAAGAACAAAACTTGATGACAAAGCCATTCCATGCATCTTCTTAGGATAAGGAAATGATGAATTTGGATATAGGTTGTGGGATCCTATTAACAAGAAAATTTTAAGGAGCAGGGATGTTGTATTTTGTGAAGATAAAACACTTGCTGATTTTGAAAAAGAAGAAGAGCCACAAAATACTCACATTGTCCCAGATCCAATCTCCACGCCTATTGTTATCCCTTATCCTATGCCAAAAAATAATGATTTTCAAGATGTGCAGGAAAAAGAAGAAATTATAGGTTTCCCAGGTTCTGATCAGGGGAAGCATGAACATGCAGAGATGTCGCATATGGATCAGCCACCATCACCTCAATTGAGACAGTCGGACAGAGAACGACAACCCTCAACTATATATCCTGCCTCAGAATATACTATGGTGACAGATGCAGGTGAACCAGAAAGTTTTTATGAAGCACAAGTTCATGAAGATCATGCCAAGTGGAAGAAAGCTATGCAAGAGGAGATAGATTCTTTGCATAAGAACCACACTTATGACTTGGTGGAGCTACCGAAGAACAGAAAAGCCTTGAAGAACAAATGGGTGTTCAAAATCAAGAATGAAGGAAATTGCCAAGTCAAGTACAAAGCTGGCCTCGTGGTGAAAGGTTTCAGTCAAAAGCAAGGTATTGACTATGAAAAAATATTTTTTCCTGTTGTGAAGATGTCTTCTATTCGCGTTATTCTTGGTCTTGTTGCTTCCCAAGATCTTGAAGTTGAGCAGTTAGATGTGAAGACTACATTCCTCCATGGAGATTTGGCAGAAGAAATCTATATGGAGCTGCCAGAGGGTTTCAAGGTAAAAGGCAAGGAACACTTGTTTTGTAAATTTAAGAAGAACTTGTACGAGCTCAAGCAGGCACCACGACAGTAGTGTAAAAGGTTTAATTCTTTTATGCTTGACCATGGTACAAAAGAACATCTGCAGATCATTGTGTTTATGTCTAGAAGTTCTCTGATGATGATTTTATTATTCTCTCTCTATATGTTGATGATATGCTTGTTGTTGGAAAAGATATGTCCAAGATTAGCAGGTTGAAGAAAAAGTTTAGTAAGTCCTTTGATATGAAAGATTTAGGAGCAGCACATCATATATTGGGAATGAAGATCTCTCGGGACAGAAGTACGAAAAAGTTGTGACTTTCACAAGAAAGATACATTGAACATGTTCTGGGAGGTTCAATATGGTGAACTCTAAGCCAGTCAGCACACCGCTAGCAGCTTATTTTAAGCTAGATGCATAACAAATCCCTTCAAGTGAGAAGGAGAAGGGGTAGATGAAGAGCATTCCATTTGCCTCGACCGTCGAAAGTTTGATGTACTCAATGGTTTATACAAGACCTGACATAGCACATGTGGTTGGAATGGTAAATTATTTTCTTGCTAATCCTGGTAAAGCACATTGGGAAGCAGTAAAGTAGGTCCTAAGATATCTTAGGGAAAACTCTAAATATTTTTTATGTTTTGGAGATGGCAAACTTATCTTAGAAGGTTACACTGATTCTGATATGGCAGGTGACTTGGACAAGAGAAAGTCCACATCAGGATACTTGTTTACCTTTGTAGGGGGAGCCATTTTATGGCAATCAATGCTGCAAAAGTGTATCGTTCTATCCACCACAGAAGATGAATATATTGCTGCTACAGAAGTCATCAATGAGCTCTTATGGAAGAAAAATTTCCTAAAGCATTTATCTCTCAAGCAAGAGAAGTATACTCTATATTGTGACAGTCAGAGCGCCATTGACTTGAATAAAAATGCTATATATCACTCAAGGACAAAGCACATCGATGTACGCCATCACTGGATCCGAGATGATTTGGAGAATCTCTTGATGCATATTAAGAAGATTGATACAAGCCTAAATCCGTCTGATATGATGACGAAGCCTCTACCAAAAGAGAAGCATAACTTCTGCCGTAAGAAGGCAGATTTGACTACTGTTTGAGAACTTTCTCCTCATGAGGATGGAGGGGGAGATTGATGGGAACGTGGTCCATCCCCATGATGAATAAATATGGATTTGATCCATGGAAATCAGTCACCCATGGTTGGGTTCGGCCAAGTACTTAGGCATTTTTTCTGGGTGCAGTTTATGTGACAAAATTCAGTTTTGGGAGGCTATTTCAAAGCTGTTGCAATCATTATTTGACTCGGTCTTCAATACAAAAGTTGTTGAGAAAAGTTTTACAAAAGTTGTTGAGAAAATTTTTTTCTTTCATCCAGGCTTTGAACCAGGTCATTTGGAGGTGTATTGAAGAAGTTATGAGCATCTGAAGTAGCTTATTTATTCATATTCTGCATACATTCAGCTTGTATGCAACATTGATGATAGATGAACGAATATTGGGAGAAGGAACGAATCTTCCTTTGGACTTCTCCATGCAACGAATGTGATGTACCCAAGAGGCATATCCTCCCTATAAATAGAGGGAAGATGGTGAGGTTGAACACAACAAGTAACAAGAAGAACAATACACAACTTGTAATCCTCACACTTGTAATCCAGCTCAAGTGAGTTTGTGAGAGAAAGTGATCCTCAAGTTAAGTTGTACCAACTTGAGAGAAGGCCCTTGTAATCTTTTATTTGATTATAGTGAAAACGGTGAAGAAGGGGCGGGCGGAGGACGTAGGCTCAAATTGAGCTGAACCTCGGTAAATTTTGTGTGTGTTATCTCTCTTAATTTCACTTCTCTTCCATTTTTATTTTTATCTCATCACAAAGACGGAAAATGTCTTGTTTTTCCTAACAATTCTCTCTTCTCTTGTTATTAGTCATTATTAGAGAAGATTTTCTGTTTTCATTTAGTTTTCTTTTTTCTTAAGGTTCTCCTGGATTAAATGATAGATATTGATTGTATTTCTTCTATTTAAATCAGCCTTGGGGCTGAAGAATAAATAAGAAGCATTCACCACTTGTTTTCTAATAAATTCACATCATTATTAGGGAAGTCTTTCTCTTACTAATCTATTCATTACATTCACATCATTATTAGGGAAGTCTTTCTATTACTTAATCTATTCATCACACTCTAGGCTTCTCCTTGGTTCAAACCTCTCATGCACACACGTTTATTTGCTTGGTACATTCTCTAACAGTCCAAACACCAACACCTCCTCATCAATACTCATGGCCAATAAACAGCAGTTATATATATATATATATATATATATATATATATATATACACGTGCACCCCATGAATTAATCCATTCCTTTGTATCAGGCTCTACTGCCTAGGTTGATTAATGGCTTCATCATAAGAACAATAAGGGAACCTACTGCATATTCATGGTGTTCTCTTTTCTCTTCTAACTATAATCATATACATGCTACATCCAGTCGGCTACTTCACCACCGAAATAACTGCCCCCCACACTTTAGGTCCTGCAAACACCTCTCTCACAAGTTTTCACCCATGCATAACACCTCTGATACCTAGCTGCTCGGCTCCGGCGGGAAATAGAATCGGTTTGAGGGCCGGTGATGGAAACGAGAAGTAAAGTGGGAGGCGGCTGGGTTCTCCTTGCTAGGGTTAAGAAGGTTAAGGCATATATATGTTAGCAATAATTATTCCTTATAGTTTATCTTTCACGTAACTAAAATAAAATGGAGTTCAGAGTTACCGGTCTATGGAAAAGTCGTGTTGAACGCACTGTCCTAAGAGTTGATCCGAGGTTTATGTGCAGACTGTTCTCAGATGCTCATAGTGGTAAAACCCATGGTACTACCGGTTTCTCGTTGTCGAACACAACTTCGAGAGATGCGACCCGAACTTAGCCTTGCCCAGAACGAAACACGGAAGAGAATGGAGGGTGGAACAGAGAGTTGCTTTGGTTTGTGAAAAACAAAATAACATAGCACTTTATGAATGAATTTTTTCGTTTTTAATCAATTGAGAAGAGGGGGTTTTATAGGTTGCCAACCCAACTGTTACTAGCAATTCGTGGACAGCAAAATTTGGATCCCACAACTTGCAAACGTGCAAAGGTGAGAAGTGGTCATCTGAGAAAGAGGGAGCAAGCAGAAGAAGTCTTTAGAAAGTTGGTTTTGCTCCTGTGCGTGAGCAACACCACAACCAACAATCCCCCCCCCCCCCAAAAAAAAAAAACCAAGTTCCGAAGACAGAAATAACAGATGAACAATAAAGGAGAATTTCTGGGTAAGAATATACTATGCATAAATGAGATGGACTAAAACCTTGAATCTTACCTAGTGACTATTGTCTTTGTCTGAAGAAGTGCTTGATGGACTATGCCTTGAATCAGACTTCTTGAACCAGATTCGAAAAATAGCACACATAGTACGCTAGAGGTTCTTGGGTTAATCGGGTGGCGCTTTTGATGGCTATGCGCACATTTTCCATATTCATGAGAGTTGTCTGGGGTCGCCCTGTCCCATAGTCGCGGCTTTCACGACCTCTCATATAGGTAAGTCCTCAAGGGTTGGTGATAGGTATCAACCCTACATATAATGCTTGGACCTATTAAGAGTTTAAAACTCATCCTAACCATATCACACCAGAACACTGTCACCATAGGGATATAATATTATTGTACAATCTCGTACAGCCACCTGGGCATTAGTTTATGAGAATTAAATCTCTGAGTCAGTGTTCCATAATAGTCACCGAAGTTCAGCTTGTTTCTACCTATTGAACATGCTTCTTGGGATCTACAGTCAGACTCGGTTGGGTTGCCACTGCTGGTGATTTATTTATGGGCTTAACCCCATCCCTTTCGATGATTCTAGGATCAATGTCCTAGTCAGACCCTTTGTCAAGTGGTCTGCAAGGTTCTTTTCTGACTTTATATAGTCAAGAACCACATATTTACCTAATAGGCACTTGATTGAATTGAAGCGCAGCTGTAGGTGCCTGTTCATCTTAGCATTCACAGAATCATGCTTGAGTAGTTCTATAATAGATTTATTATCATAATTTATAGAAATAACAGGAACAGAAATATGAGCAACATGTATTTGCATAATTAGATTTCTAAGCCATTAAGCTTGTGTACAAGTAGTATCCAAAGCTATCATTTCAGAGTCCATTGTACTCTTAGCTATGATAGTTTGTTTACATGAACCCCAGAAGATTGCAGCTCCTCCTAGAGTAAAAATATATCCAGTAGTAAATTTCACATCATGTGAGTCAGTTACCCAATTTACATCTGAATAACCTTCTATGATATCAGGTGCCTAGTATAATGAAGTCTATAATCTATAGTACCCTTAAGATATCTAAATACTCTTTCTAATGCTGACCAATATGACTGGTTTGGGTTACTGGTATATCTACTCAGTCTTCCAACCGCAAATGCGATATCAGGTCGGGTTCTATTCGTTATATACATAAAAGAACCTATCATCTGAGAGTATTTATGTTGTTCTACAGGTGAACCTTCATTCTTCTTGATAATGATATTGCTGTCAAAAGGAGTAGGAGCAGGTTTCTTATCAAAGTACTCAAATTTTCTCAGTATTTTCTCAATAGAGTGTACTAAGGATAGAGTATAACCCTCTTTTGATTGGGATACTTGCATTCCTAGAATCAGGTTGGCTTTACCTAGGCCTTTCATGTCAAACTTGTTAGATAAATAATCTTTAGTATTATTTATCAACTCAAGTGTTGATCCTAAAATGAGGATGTCATCTACATACAAGCATAAAATGACACAACTTCCATCAATGTTTTTAGAATATATACATTTTTCATACTCATTTGACAAGAAACCAAATTCTAGAATCACTTTATCAAATTTGTTGTGTCATTGCTTGGGAGCTTGCTTTAGGCCATAAAGTGATTTTACTAATCTGCAAACTTTCTTTTCTTGACCCTTAGCAATAAAATCTTCAGGTTGCTCCATGTAGATTTCTTCCTCTAGATCTCCATTCAAAAAGGCTGTTTTACATCCATTTGATGGATTAGCATGTCATGAATGGATGCTAAAGTTAGAAGTGTTCTGATAGAGGCAATCCTAGCTACAGGAGAGTAGGTATCAAAATAATCTAATCCCTTTTTCTGAGTAAAATCCTTTGCTACTAATCTAGTTTTGTATTTTTCTATAGTACCGTCAGCTCTAAGTTTCCTTTTGAAGATCCACTTACATGGTTTTAGTACATAAAGGTAGGTCTGCTAAATGCCAAGTACTATTCTTTATAATGGAGTTGTACTTATTGTTGATGGCTTCTTTCCAGAAAGGTGTATCAGGAGAAGATATTGCTTCTTCGTAAGTTGAGGGATCACCCTCTATCAAATAAGTGAAGAAACCTTCCCCTAAATTCCTTTCAATCCTTCTCCTTTTAATTCTTCTAGGTTCTATGTCTTGTTCAGGTTATGAACTATTTGGCTAAAAATTGGAACTAGTAGAAGGAGCAATAAAAGAGCTGGAGGGGTTGGAGAAAATTCTTTTCTTAAAAGGAAATATATTCTCAAAGTAAACTGCATCTCTAGCTTCTATAATGGTATTGCTAGAGATTTTATTTACTTCAGAATGAGTCACTAGAAATCTATTGGCATTGCTATCTAAGGCATATCCTATAAACATAGAATCTACTGTCTTAGGTCCAATCTTTCTCTTTTTAGGTTCAGAAATTCCTACTTTTGCTAGACATCCCCAAACTTTGAGATAATGGACTCTAGGAGTTCTACCTAGGGATCCTATTTAGGATGTAGCAGACTGTTAATAAGGCTTCTCCCCATAAATAATCAGGAGCACCTGAGCTGAGAAGCATGGCATTCACCATGTCTAACAGAGTACAATTCTTTCTTTCAGCAACTCCGTTGGACTGTGGTGAATAAGGAGCAGTCACCTCATGAATTATTTCGTGTTCTTCACAGAAGTTAGTCATATCGCTTGAGGTATACTCTCCGCCACGATCATATCTAAGGATCTTGATCTTTTTCTCTAATTGGTTCTCAACTTCAGATTTGTAAACCTTGAATCTATCTATAACTTCATCTTTGGTTTTGAGAAGGTAGGTATAATAATACTTTAAACAATTATCTATAAAAGTGATAAAGTATTTCCTACCTCCTCGGGTCAAGATCCTATTTGAATCACAAATATCACTATGAACTAGTTCTAGAACGTCAGAATTTTTTTCTACATATTTGAAAGGTAGTCTAGTATGTTTGGCTTGAACACAAATATTACATTTGTGTTTATTATCTGGAGACTTGGGAATAAGATCTAGATTCATCATCCTTCTAAGGGAACGTAGATTTACATGACCTAGTCTTTCATGCCAAATATTTGAAGATTCTACATTGGAAATAACAAAAGAAGGATCTGACACTATATTTATAGTACTGAGAATAAAAAGACCATCCTTTATAAATTCTTTTCCAACAAAGGACTCATTCTTAGAAAATACAACTTTATTGACTTCCATTATAATCTTGTATCCAGATGCTACAAGAAGGGATCCACTAACTAAAGTTATCCTAACTGACGGCACGTGAAGAACATCATGAAGAGGCAAAAAATTTTCTGATATCATCTTCAGATCTATTCTTCTTTTTTCTACAATCTGTGCCGAAGAGCCATCTCCTAGGATTATGCCTCCTCCACATGATTCCTGATAGTTTGAAAAACATGAGCGATCAAATAAAACATGAACATTAGCTCCAGAATTCAACCACCAGTCATCAGAATGGTAAAAAATATTAACTAAAGGTTGATAAGTCATAGACTTGAAGAAACTAGTAGACCCATTCAAAATTATGTTAGCTTCTGATTTGGCTGGGCCTTTCCCCTTATAAGGAGTCTTGATAGGTTCCTTCTTTCTTTGGAAATATTTGAAGGATATATGATTTGTTCTCCAACACACCAAACAAAATTTTTGTTGATCCTAAGTCTAACTGAAATTTCTAGGTTTATGGTTTTGCTGGTGTTGATGGTTCTGATGATGAGGCTGAAAGTTCTTCTTCTTGTTGAAGAATTTCTTCTTAGGTTTGTGAGAATTATTAGACTTGGGTTTGCCTTGGGATCTTTCTACTAGGTTTACCTTAGTCTTAGACTCAGTCTTAGGATTAGACCTTAGCCTAATCTCTTCTTCTGTTCTGATTTTCTTTAGGACTTGAGCAAAGGTAATGTCACCTTGTGTATGAATAAGATCTTTTTTAACATCAGACCAAGAAGGAGGGAGCTTATTTATCAGGCAAGCTATCTTATATTCAGTAGAAAGGCTGAACCTTTGGCTTGAATATGCCTAACATATTCTTGGAATTCATGGATTTGGTCATTCATTGGTTTTTTATCTACCATAAAATACCAATTAAATGAGGAAGAATTGAATCTTTTAATTCTGGCATCATCACAGCCATATTCATCTTCCAAAGCATCTCAAAGTTCTTTAGCGCTCTTATATTCAAAGAATATATCATAAAGAGAATCAGATAAAGCGCTTAGAATTCGACGGAAGCAATGAAAGTCTATTTCCTTAAGAGTTTTTGGTTTTGAGGAACTAGAGGGTTTGGACACTCCTATGTCAGACTCAGTGTCATCAAAATCATTTGAGATGTGTGTGGACCCATCAATAGCTGAGATCAGTCCTAAAGTGGTGAGCCAAAATTTTATCTGACTCTGGCACCTCTTGAAGTGAGAGCTATCAAACTTAGCAGTCGAAGTCTCGTCTTTGCCAGTCATGGTAACTAGTATGGCAGTCTAAAGTCTGCAAGAATAATGTTTCTACTCAATGAGGGTGCCTGAGGCTCTAAAATACTAGTTCAGTAATCTTGCTAATCAACCTTAATAAATCTTTAGTCTATCAAGTTTTGATTAACTTGGGTTAGCTGTAAGGGCCAGTTCCCAGCTAGCGGTGGTCCAAAGACACTTAAATACCGTGTCGCTTAGGGCTGTTTACACTCGTTTGACAGAAGGACCCTCTCGGTTTGTTCCCAAGCTTATCTCTACCTTTTAGAACTTTAGATTTAAAAGAATTTGCAAGGTCAATAAACTAATTCTTTAACTTAATTATTTAAATGTTTCAAGGGTGTTCTTATACTAATAAAAGTTCCAAATCCCGTATATAAGCTTTCAACTTTTACTTGAAAAGAACTAATAAGAGAATAAAATTCGGCAATATTATAATCTTAACGAAATATCTTTCTACCAATTTAAAACACAGAGTAGTAGGAGAGTGAACAAAGTTTTTTTTTTCTTCTATTGTGCACTACTAATGACAAAGTGAACAATTTTGTTGTGAACTATTGGACACAGTTCTTTGAATAAATATGCTAAATCGTTGTTCCAAGTAGGCTAATAGGAGCTTGGAAAAGCTTCTACTAGGGATTACTTGGAAAACTTCTACTTGGACACAATAACAAACTATGTTCCAAAATGTTTTGTTAACAAATGTTCCAACAGTAGCTTGAAACGTTTGCTAACAAAAAGATTTTGAAGATAACAGGAAAAAAAATATTTTAACGGTCAACTCTTAGATTGTTAGCAATAACTATTCCTTCTAGTTTATCTTTCACAATCTGTAACTAAAATAAAATGGAGTTCAGAGTTACCGGTCTATGGAAAAGTCGTGCTGAACGCACTGCCCTAAGAGTTGATCTGAGGTCTATGTGCAGACTGTTCTCAGATGCTCCTAGTGGTAAAACCCCCGGTACTACCGGCTTCTCGTTGTCGCACACAACTTCGAGAGAGGCGACCCGAACTTAGCCTTGTCCAGAACGAAACACGGAAGAGAATGGAGGGTGGAACAGAAAGTTGATTTGGTTTGTGGAAAACAAAATAACATAGCACTTTATGAATGATTTTTTTCGTTTTTAATCAATTGAGAAGAGGGGGTTTTATAGGTTGCCAATCCAACTGTTACTAGCAATTAGTGGGCAGCAAAATTAGGATCCCACAACTTGCAAACGTGCAAAGGTGAGAAGTAGTCATCCGAGAAAGAGGTAGCAAGCAGAAAAAGTCTTTAGAAAGTTGGTTTTGCTCCTGTGCGTGAGCAACACCACAGCCAACAATATATAGAGGAAGGGATTAGGGTTTGCTAGGGATGGAGTGATGATGGAGTGGTGATCCTAACAGCTGGAGGAAGCTCGACAAGGTACAGGCATGCTTCTTGTTCACTGCTATAGTACAGAGAACGCAGGGAACGACCGTTCAATCGCAGAGAAGAAGATTCCTTCTCCTTTAGTTGAAATGGAGAGTGGGTTCCGGGCTCTATACTTGAGCTTGTGGGATTTTGAATGGAGAACGGAAAAAAATAACAACAGCAGCAGCAGCTTTAGGAATCATTTATGAGGGTTAACTAATTATTATTAACAACTTTACTATCAGTCTATATAGGATCTTCAAATAATTATAAGTCCCAAATAAACAAAATGGAAATAATAAATACAATGACAAATAGTAGATGATTCCTAAATTTCAAATTTTAAATCCACTAGGATAAATTAGAATTTTTTTTAAATAAGAGAGTTTACATCCTACCCACCTTAAGAAAATTTTGTCCTCGAAATTGAAATTAACCGAACAATAAACCAATCCCCATATCTCAAGTTGTTGATTCTCATTTGGAACTTCTATCCCTTCTTTATGTAACTACTCGATAAGACCTCCAGGTTTAACATAACACGTCTTAATCAACAATAGTATTTTCAAATAACAATTGGTCGACAACAATCCTAGTCTAAATCAAGTAACTGCTTAATGCCCTTATATTTTATCCTTTGAAAGTTTTTATCTAACCTTCCAATAGTCAACCATGCATTCGTAAGGTTAGTACGTTTAATTATGTTATTCCTCTATCATCGATTTGCACTTTCAATAAACAATTGGTCGACCACAATCCTAGTCTAAAACATAATTACGTTTTCATCTAACCTTCCAAAGTCAATCAAGTAACTGCGCGCTCCTCCTCCCTCCGGCGAAGTAACCTCCCTCTGTCGGCATCCCTCCTACCTCCGGCTCCCCTCCTCGTCCCTAAGTGATATATATATATATATATATATATATATATATATATATATATATATATATATAGGGTTTTCAAGGACTCCACCCACAAACACGACACGATACGACAAACACACTGACACGACACGACACACACACACAGTCACAAATATGACACGACACACACTGTCACATATACAACCAGGACACACACATGACACAACCAGGACACATCAACACACACATACATGGCACAACCCTAACCCTGACACATGGACCCGGACATACGTAAACTAAAATATAATAGAGAATAAATTGGATTTTATACTTATCTACATATATAATGTCCCCTAACAATTCAAAAAATATTTTGGAGAGTAATTTAAAAAAAATGGGACGTTTCCTAACAAATATTCTTTTATAAATAACTTAGAAAGACAACATAACTAATTACTAGATGAATGTATTTGACAACATAACTAATATTGTGATGGACGTAAAGAAAAAGACGAAAGACAATCCCAAGGCCAGGTTAGACTTGGAAAAAATATACAGACTCCTTGCATTGCATTTGATAGAGGAAGGGAATGAGAAGTATAAGCATCCTAAGGTAATTTCTTTACTGGACAAGAAGGATAAAGGGAGACTTTGTAGGTAGATTCATTGGCTAAAATTTTCAGATGGGTATGTGTCAAATCTGAGAAGATGCGTTGACCCGAAGGAGAACAAACTGACGGGTATGAAGAGCCACGACTGTCACATATTCATCGAAAGGTTAATTTCAATTGCATTTCAGGAATACTTACCGCAGGTAGTTTGGGATCCATTGACTGAGCTTAGCATATTTTTCAGGGATCTTTGTTCTATAAAGTTGATCGTCGATCGTCTAGAAAAGCAAGAGAAGGACATTGCGGTAACATTGTGCAAGCTTGAAAGAGTGTTCCCTCATGGATTCTTTGACTCCATGGAGAATTTTCCAATTCATCTTTCTTCCGAGGCACGTATTGGTGGGCCTGTCAGTTATCGGTGGATGTACCCGTTCGAGCGTCAACTGAACCACCTAAAGATAAAGGTAAAAAATAAGGCACGGGTCGAGGGTTCAATTTGTGAATCCTATGTTCTTGAGGAGATTACAAACTTTTGCTTGATGTATTTCAAGTTTCATGTTGCTACTAATAGAACAAGAGTTCCCAAAAATGATGACGGATATCATGAATCTAATGATGCATGAAAGTATTCAATGCTTTCGGTAAGCCTTCGGGCAAAATAAATAAGAGTTATTTGAATGACGACAAGCTAAGGGCTGCTCAGTTGTATATATTATTCAACTGCAACGATGATGAAGATGAAAAGCTAGAGGGGTAAGTAATTAATTCGTCAACGTTTAAGTCATCTTAATGTAATAGTATATGCTAATATTGTTACACTAATCGGGTGATGTTTTGTTATTTTTAGCACATTTAATGATGAGGTGAGGTCGATGAGACCATACATAACAGATAAAGAAGTATAACAGGAAAATGAGACTTTATTTCCCTTCTCGGTTAAGTGTATATGTAAGGATCTTTTTGTGTATGCACTATGACAATAATTAAAATAACGTTGAACTTAATATCGTTTTCTTGGTATTTAGGTCGATCGTCCCCACACAACACTCGAGAATGAGTATATTAGAACTCTAGCCAAGGGACCAATTTATGCAGTCAAAATCTGGCCAAGCTACTGTGTGAATGAGTTTAGATTCAAGTCAACAAAATCCTCGATAAGTGACAACTTCTTGGATTTTGATTCTACGAAAACTAGTTGTTTGTGTATCAGATCTTCGAGCTACAAAGATGTCGATCCAGGCAATGATTTCTATGGCCACTTATGGGAGATTGTGGAGTTGACATATAGTTATGGAAGAGCCTACTAAGATCGTGTTATTCAGGTGTGATTGGTTCGATCTGATCCAAGATTAAGGTTGGAAAATAGATAAGCATGGTCTTGTGGATATAAACTACCGACGTTGATATCAAGTTTATGAACAATTTGTCCTATCAAGTCGACTGAATCTGTAGGCTAGCCTGAACTCCTATAAACTACTGCTGCTAACTCTAAATGGTGAGTTGGATAGTTCTTCTCATGATCCCTGAGCTGCCGAGAAGCATACGCTATCATTCTTTCTTATTGTATCAAAATACATCCAAGTCCTTTGCTAGATGCATCACAATACACTGTGAATCATCCGGAGCCTGCTGGAATAATAAGTATTGGTGCAGAGATTAACTTCTTCTTCAACTCTTCAACGGCTATCTGACATTCCGCTGACCATATAAACTTAACTTTCTTGTGCGTCAACCAAGTCAATGGTGTCGAGATCTTAGCAAAATCTGACACAAATCTTCTGTAGTATCCTGCCAAGCCCAGGGAACTATGTACTTCTGCTGCTGTCCTTGGAACTGGCCAGCTCTCTACTACATCTACCTTCTTGGGATCAACTGACACTCCTGCTCCAGAAATAATATGCCCAAGAAAGGATATGTGATCCAGCCAAAACTCACACTTACTAAGTTTCGCATATAACTGGTGCTCTCTCAAAGTTTGCAGCACTATCCCGAGACGTTCTTCATGCTCCTACTCATTACCATAATACACCAGGATATCATCGATGAATACTACCATAAATTGGTCTAAGTAAGGCATAAAAATATGGTTCATCAAATCCATGAATACTGCTGGAGCATTAGTCAATCCGAATGGCATAACTAAGAATTCGTAATGCCCATATCGTGACCTAAATGCTGTATTCGGTATATCCTACTCCCGAACTCGCACCTGATGATATCCTGATCGTAAATCTATCTTGGAGAAGACTCTTGCTCCACTTAATTTGTCAAACAAATCATCAATCCTTGGTAATATATACTTGTTCTTTACGATCACTACATTCAAACGCCTATAATCTATGTAGAACCACGTCGATCCATCCTTCTTCTTCACCAATACCGTTGGTGCTCCCCATGGTGATCCACTGGTCTGAATAAATTTTTTCGTCTTCAGTTCTTCCACGTGACGATATAACAGATCAAGATCTGATGGTTACATATGGTACACCTTCTGGGATACTAGTTCTGCTCTTGGCATCAACTCTATACAGAACTCTACTTCTCTGACTGGGGGTAATCTGGGAAGCTCGTCCGGAAAGACGTCTATGAACTCTTCAACTATCTTGGGCAGCGGGTCTTCTTCCTTTACTACTGTTGTGACTCCTCCCTTATGCTGGTCTCTTGCTATTTTGCTAAGGACGAACTCTTCTAGACCGAGAATTCTAAATAATACTCTACCCTCATGACAGTCTATCGTTGCATGATTGTCACTCAACCAGTCCATGCTTAAAATAACGTCAAAGTTATCCATAGAAAGCTCGATCAACTTTACAGGTAATAAATATCCATATACTATGACTGGACATGCTAGGCACACCATACTAACTTCCACGATCCCATTGCCAGTGGGTATATTCAGCCTATCTAGTAATGCCTCAAACTTCAATAAAAAATGTGTCGCATATTGTGCAGACATAAATGAGTGCAAAGCTCCAGAATCAATTAGAGCTTTGGCAGGAAAGGTTGTAACAGAAATGTTACCTGCTACTACGTTGCCTGACGTCATAGCTTCTTCCAAAGACAAGGTAAGTTCTTGCCCTTGGCCTTGTTGAGCTCCCTGCTGCTGTCTTCCTTGCTGTCGTGGTTGTGGTCCCTGTTGATTCTACTGTTGTTGCTGTCTATAAAGTTGGGCCTGCGTCAGAAACGGACGCTGAGCTAAGGGTCGTACTGTTGTTGCTGGCCCTCTTTGCTGCACTGCCCTTGGAGCTGGCAATGCAGGAAACTGTTGTACTGGCACTCCTGGCCTCTGTATTAATGGGCACGTGACAATCTTGTGATCAGGGCTCCCACATCTCAAACATAGTCTTTTAGCTGCCCGACAAACATCCTGGGTAAGACCTCCCTTGCCACAGTAGGTACAACCTGTTGACGCTCCCCGTCGTTATTGTTGCTGTTGCTGCCTCGACTGATGTTGCCAAGTTGGTGCCATCATTGTCGAGGTCACTGACCTCCTCTGTGTCACGTCATGGATGTGAATGCCAGGGGGTGGTGCTGACGTTCGCGGTACTGGTCCTCCATCATTGCTCTATCCATGAGGCCTCTTTTGATCCACTCTTCTTGATGCCATCCTCTGGGAAGTAAGCTAAACCCTCTTGGCTGTTATCAATACCGCCTCGAAGGTCTGGTAGTCATGCACCTCTACCATATGTAAGATCTCTAAGTGAAGTCCCTGCTGGAACCTCATTGCCCTCTCTAACTCTGTTGCCACTATGGTTAGAGAAAATATCCTTAGTCGACAAAACTCTGCTGCATAGCCATCTACTGTCCTTCCAGCTTGCTTGAGGTTAATGAACCTTTGCTGCAACTCACACTGAGCCACAATCCAAAAATTACTTCGCCTTGAACAGGGTCCTAAAATCATCCCATGAAATAGGATGCCTCAATTCTGCCTCCATCTTGGCCCACCAATCCCTAGCCAGATCTTGGAGTTGTAGGTGAACCAGGTCAACCTGTTTCTCGGCCGAAACTTTAGCTGCTGCCAGAATGGTCTCAATATCCGGAAGCCAATCATCAGCCGTGATTGCATCATCCGTGCCATTGAAATATCTGGGATACAGTCTGTAAAATCTAACAGATATCCCAGAATCTGTTCTTCCATCTCGCTCTAAGGCTGTTTGCAACCCTTGGTTCAACAAGACATTATGTTCTTGCTGCTGAAGCTGTTATTGCTGATGTTGCTATTGTTGTTGTTACACCATCATCTGGTGTTGTTGGGCAGCCAACAATCAATGAATAATCTCTAGCAAGGTCGGGGTTTCTAGTATTTCTGGCATTACGTGAGGTACGGGAACACCTGGAGCCTGTTGCTCTGTCCCATTTATTATGAGCTCAACTCAGATCCTTGGCTGGGGTTCCACATGATTTTATTCTACTAGAAATTATACCTCTCTTGTTGTTGCAGCATCGGAGGAAGGAGAATCCCTAAAGAAGAGCACAAGAAATATCAAGTACAGGATGATAAGGAACAAGGAAGCAACCAATCTGGAAGAATTCAAGCTGAGTATCGAAGAGGACGAATTCATGATTTCAAGAAGGATCATGTTTGATTGAGACTCCTATGACAATGAACCACAAGTCTGAAGAACAGATCTGCATGTGTCATGCCCCAGTCCCAAAATACGTAGGACTTGGAATACACAATATGCCAGCCGTATGTATACGATAACTCCAATGTGTTGGAAGATCGTAACACATACGTACGTTGTACATGAATATCAAATCCATAAGTGGTAATATACTGTCAACACAAGTCACACGCAATCTATATCTCATCCACAACATAAATAAAGAAATAGAAAATAAATAACTGAATCTCAAATATGAAGTATCAAAGAATGATAGTCGGGTGGAGACAAATCCACTGCCACTCGACTATACTAAAACTAAATGAGAGAAGAGATCAAACTCTAATATAAGATAAATATCAATAAAGGAAATAGCAACTAGAATATCCATCAGCTGCGATGAATCACAGGTACTATAAAGGTAAGACCTCCTCAGTCTGGTATGAAGCGTCAAGTACGGGTCCGTACTCCTGTGGATAATCCTGCCCGTCTACACCTGAAAAGAGACCAGGTCCTCAGAGGGACGTAACAAGATACATAGAAGCATGGCAATAAAGTACTGAAAATAAATATCCAATGGGTCGCCTAACCATCTATGTGAATGCACTTTGAGAACAACTTTCCAACACGTGGGCTATCTGGCCAAAATAGGATTGGCATGATTCTCTCGGAGATTCAGGGGCCTAAAAAGCATGACGTCTTTTGAACGTCAGAGGCCACCTGATAATAATAATATATATAGTGGTCATCATGACCGCGCATCTCCGGCGGAGTGTACGGGTTACACAAGAAAAGTACAAAGGAGCCCAACGCCTTACTTGTTGTCCTCCCCACCCCATGCTCTAAGCATGTCATATCCATGACACGATGATACCTCTAATAACTGCCAAGGCTTCTAATAATGCAAATTCTATCAGCAGTTATCCCTATCCGTCGTACGTCCCATACGTACCAATGGCCAGCCGAGTACGCAAGTCCGTATCCTACATGAGACTCAGACTCGTGTGACAACTGTGTCATGGCCAATGAAACATAAGAATACCTCATGATAATGGGGAGGTCTCATAAAACTAGGTCAACATGCATATATATAATAAAAACAGACTACGACGCCACCGCCGTTGCACCCAAGTTATCCTTGGACGCGCAGTTTATATAGCAGTTAAAATATATGAACTAAATGACAGAAATAAAATGCATGCATCATATGGAATATAAATTACAGTATAATGGCAAGGTATACTTGCTTGGCAAGCAATCTGTTTAGTATAAGCGTCCAGACGTCAAGTACACAGGATCAGAAACTATAGACTCTGAATAAACGTCTCCGGATGCTGAAATAAAATCACCAACATTTCCGAAATCAGCGAGATAGCTAGAAAACACTTCCCTTTCATCCAATTTAGACATAGGGGCAAAACAATAATTTTGGGTCAAAGCGGGGTCCACATGTGTCCCATTTTGTACCAAAATGCGTACCAGGGGTAAAGGTCTCTAAATAGAATAAATTATAGGTCAAACAAATTCTAAACGTCAATACGAACTCAATGGTATATCCAATTTTGGATTCCGGTGAGCCAAACACGAATTCGCCCTTGAAGTCAACCGTAGAGTCCGCAAATAGGTGGCTTGGTCAACTGTCTCAAAATTGGGTGAAACTTGGGTTACAGGACCAGCGTGATACCACGAATCCAATGGTGTAAGTTTTGCCGCATTCCGACGAGCGTACACAAAATGGTGTGATATTTTACAAAAGTCACGATATAGGGACTTTTTACGGATACGGGTTGATACCGACGTGCACACACGTCCAAATCAGTTTTCGCGTAAGCCCACACGTCAGGACATACCATACGCACCTTTTGGTATAATTGGTATGCGATGAGGCAGTCCCGTTTGGCGGGGTGCGGTCCGTATCACAATTTCTAATATTTTAAAAACAAAATTTTCTCAGTTTTTAACCTAATTTATCTCTGAATTTAACACAAAATAAAATAAACTAATTAACAGGGAATGATCTCGGTTATATAAAATTTACATAGCAAAAAGTAGATTTTAATTTGGATGTCTATGGTGGAAGATATCAGTCTCTAAACATAGGTTGTTGAATAGTTTATAGCAGTTTAAAATATGTGATTTTTTCTCAACTTGGCTTCGATTTCTACCTAGTGTTTAACGCTGTTCGATGGAAACTAATTAATAGGGTTTAGAGAGGGATAGGTTGTGATCATAGCGGTGAAGACGAATCCAAAAATGATCGAGAGATGGGACAAAAAATGACACTTGAAACAGGGGTTATCGCTGCTCGAAACTGTGGTGGTTGCCCGCGCGGGTGACGTCGGCGTGGCCGGCCGGCGGCCATCCGGTGGTTGCACGATGGTGCAGAAGTCGGGGGTCGGCGCTGGCCTGCCGGAGTGCTCGGGTTGGGGTCGGTACTGGGGTTGTAGGAGTCATCAGAGACTAGGGTTAAGGTTTATGAACTGTATATATATACATATATATGGAGCGAAAGATGAGACGGGTCCGCGGGTCTGCTCGCTGGTTGGGGATAACTAAGTTGCGGGCTGGGCTCCTAGGAACTTGTTTAGTTGTGGGTTTGGCTAGGTTATTAGGCTTAGGACTTAGTTAAGACTTTAGGATTTAGTTTAAGGATTTTTATTAGTTTTTTTTCTTTACTTAATACTATATATATATATATATATATATATATATATATATATATATATATATATATATATATATATATATATATATATATATATGGTATAAAAATTCAGAAAAATATTAGTACACTAAAAAATAATCTATCATCCTTCTACCAGGATTGCTAAAATAAAATAAAATAATAGTTTTGTTCAATAATTCTAGATGAGTATTTACCTAGGTAATTAAATCGATAATTTTTTTTTTCTAATTAACTAAGAAATACTATAAATAAATTCAATGATTAATTAAATAATTATAATATTTAAAATTAGGGGGTTTTACCGCATGAACCACCACTAAAACCTTGTTACGCTCCAATACTGGAATACGAAGATGGACATGGCCAACTACCCCGTACAAGGTACTATACGTCATATGATGATCATGGCTACAATAAGACAAGGGGGTGCATGCTACAATCAAGTCTCCTATGGTCAAAAACTTCTATGTCTCAATCATTCAAACAAGAAACGGTAAACATAGAGCATATATGATAAAGCAATGAGACATCCCAAATGCTTTCTCAAAATATTCTGGAGACCAACTGTGCAAAATATGAAGCTGGAAGAGTAACAAAAGTACATGACAGTGATCAAATGCAGTCTAATTTAATACAATCATGTAAGGAGACTAATGTCCAGACGATCCGACAAACAGTTATCTGTGGCTAAACTTCCAAAAGAAGTAAATGTACAATGATGAGCAGGGAAGAAGAAAACCTACTCGTTATCCTCTGAGACCATCTTTCTAGTACGCGCCATGAGTTGGGAGAATGTACGTTGGATCCTCGGCTGCTGGCTTAAAATCTAGCCATGCAAAACCAGTGGGGTTAGACCCCAAATAGCAAGTACCACAAAGGAAGCACGAAATAAAGAAACAAAATCCAAGAAAAATAATTACATAATAATACATAGGTTCAGTATCGTAACTTAGGTTCAAGACATATTCTAGTATAAAGGTCCAACACTACAACTAAACAAGGACAATGGTTGAACCATCACACTATATGTAACGCCCCAGTCCCAAAATACATAGGACTAGAAATACGTAACATGCCAGCTACGCATTCGACCAGACTCTGGTCCGACTCGAATACGTATAAGCTGTATTATAATGGCCACTATCTAAATAATCAAGTAAATATAAATATCTATGCCTCAATCCACAATGAACAGAATACACAAGAATGAGCTACATGTGCTAAAGTCGGCCGCCCAGTAACACACAAACTCGAATAGACTCGAGAAAGAAATATGAGTCTATAAAACTATGCTATATCAGCAGATAAATAAATAATATGAATAAATAACCATAACTCCGGTGGAAATGATATAAATACCTGGTACCAATGCCTACAAGACAAGTAACTCCATCAGCAACTCGAAAGGCTCCGTAACCGTCTATGCTACAAAAACTGGCATGGGACCAGGTCCTCAGAGGGACGTAACAAGGTACAAGAAACAGCATGCCAAAAGTAAAATAGTATAATGCCACATACTCAAGGGTAAACTACTGTAACCAACTATGTGATATGCAAATGAGAGTATGGTATCGTACCCCAGGCTGGTACTCACGAAAGATGCCAATGGACACTTTCGTATGCTAATAGTACACTCAAGGCTCCGTGTGAGGGAACCAGGAGGAAGATGTATATATATATATATAAATATAATACTTTAGATTCCGTATAGGGAACCTAAAGCCTAATACACATAAATAGTAATAGTAAAATATGCCCAGAGCACGATGAAGACTCTCCCCACCCAATGTATCCTCACATCTCAATCAAGACACGCAAGATCATGACCTCTAACTATCGACACAAGTCATAGTCAATATGTACAATTATAATTACCACTATAGCATGCATCCTGTAGTCCTATCCAGAGTCCAATTTCCACGATCAAGTTGAGAAATACTCTTCCACATGAATATCGTGTCAAGTGTCTTATAGTCGGATGTGCAAATAACATATGCATAAAATATGGGTTCGAAAGAATGACTCTCTAACTACGATACTCGATTCCGCAGAGAATGTCGGTACCCAAATCCTGTCCGGACACAAAGTATCGTATAACGGC
This sequence comes from Iris macrosiphon, assembly GCA_036927795.1. Classification (NCBI taxonomy): domain Eukaryota; kingdom Viridiplantae; phylum Streptophyta; class Magnoliopsida; order Asparagales; family Iridaceae; genus Iris; species Iris macrosiphon. Next base: position 163,683,254 of record JAYESA010000001.1, read on the forward strand.
CCTAGGCTCACAAGTACAATAACCAAGCCACACAATTATAATATCTAATGCATACATAATATCAAATAAATAATGTATAACTGTAAATATCTTGGTAAGGTACACTTGCCTGGTTCTGCAGTCAGTGGTGGTAAAGATGATCCCGCGTCAACTCCTTCGGAATTCAATTGACCTAAACACCAATTAAATACTTAAGGGTCAAATCATGAATTCTTGTAATTATAACTTAATTCTATAATTTCTTCGATGCCATGCAAAATCAAGCTCGTTATTATTTCTAACAACTTTGCTTACTTTTACAAGGTATCGGGACCTAGTTTCTTGATTTTTGACTTCCAAAATTTAAGTTTAAGTCCCTAATTAAAGGACATGGAAATAAATCATAATAAATTATATATTCCAGAATTAAACATAATTTATATGAATTTATATCAATAAATTCTAGATTTGACAAAATATCATATTTCAAGATTTCGGCCACTTTAGGTTGACTAGTTTTGTCCGAAACTTGTTCGAGACATTGCTAGTCCATTAGTATGGTTTATATTTATAAAAAATTATTTTATATCATATTATATTCTGATTTAATCTCAAAAAATATTTACCCATTTATTTCTTCCAAAATAACCTCTATTTACTAGCAAAACAATGTCATAAAGTCACCCAAAATATAGGCTAGTGGCCCTTATTTTTAGGGTTCAGGTTTGACATGCAAATACCATAAATATAAATTTAAAATACTTTATTTTCAGAATTAAAACACATATAAATTCAGTTTTAGGAATTAAGATCAAACCCTCCAAGAATCGTATCACGAAGTCATGTTGTGCGTCGACTAGGTATTCTGGCAACTTGATGCTAGTTTGTACATGCAACATTACCAACTTGAGTAATAAAGTATTTTTAGTATAAAATTATATTATTTAATTTTTTATAATTTGATAATAATTATATATATAAATAATTATATTACATCATTCATGCAACCATCTAAACTACGCTATCTAGCTATTCTTGCAACTTGGCCAAGTAGTCTTTGCATCCAATCTTTCGGTCGACATAAAATATGATTAATTATATAATTATAATATTTATATTCTGAATTAATAAAATATAATTTTTTGGAATTATTTTATATATATTTATCATGACAATACTCATTGAACCTTGTCTACCATTGGTGCGTCATGTCCGTGTCATGATTGTTCGATTTTCTTGTAATAGTTTCTACATAGAAATACGAGTTTATCATGTATGGAGTTAATCCTACTTATCATATAATATTATCATGAGTTACACAATCTTTGGTTCATGGTGAATAGGAAAAAGAATCTAAGTTGGAAGACTTACTCGTATGTGATTACGATGTGGTCCTTTCTCGCAACACGGACCATTCGTAGCACCAAACGGACTCCAAACTCCACGAAACTTGAGGGAGTGCTTGGGGGCTTCATATAGGAGGTAAATATTCAGTTTAGAGATGGTTTTTAGGGCTATGATGATAGCAGCTGCAACCAGCAACAAGTAGTCGGCCTCTACGGTGACTAATCTCTTGCTCTAGGGCTTGTCAGCTTGTGGGGGATGAAGTGGAGGTTGGGAAGGAGTGGAAAGAAAGTGGAGAAGGAGAGGGAGAGGCTGAAGGTGTCATGGAATAGAGGAGGGAGGATATAGGGGAGGCCACAAAGAGGGAAGTAGATGTTAGGGTTAGAGTTTGGTGATAAGTTGATATATATATGGGCTTTTTAAATAGATTTAAACAAAGGAGGAGGTTTATCCTATTGCTAAGGGGTTTGGCCTAGGGGGGGATGCTCTTGGCCAAAATTTTAAGGGTGGGGTTGGTTGTTATGGTTAGGATTGGATAAGATTTGGTTGTTGGGTTGGTTAGGTAGTTATTTGCCAACTAGGTTGCCACCTATACAACTTTCTATAGTTAGAACTCCTATAAATATAAATAAATAAATTTAAATATTATATATATATATATATATATATATATATATATATATATATATATATATATATATATATATATATATATATAATATATTTACATGAGAATACATGCCTACATGTGTTTGGGTTGGGTTTGGGTCAAGTTTTAGTCAAAATGAGACAATTTTACGGTAACCGTAATTTTTGACGTTCTTTAATATTTTTGGAGCATGGGAGAGATCAAATAAATACAACATCCATATTTCAACTATATTAGACTCAATTTAAATTATTATTATAAATTTTGTTAGAAGAAACAAGGTCGTGCATTGCTCAAAATATCGAAGCCATGACAAAGTGTCATATATATTAAAAAGAATTTTAGAAATTCATTCTTTAAATAAAATAATAAAAATAATTACAAATTATCAAATTATCCCTATTCTAAAATGAGGGGACTTACACTATGATAGTCCGCTTTCCTACGCTACTAACCGAATAATACAATCACAACCAAGTCTATTTTCTTTATATCGGCCAATCACTTGTATGGCTTGATATTTGTGGAGTTTGAGGTTATCTCAGAAATAATGCATAATAAATATCCTCAGATCATGCCAGTGCCGAACATGAGCTAACCGAACCAAGAGATGAATAAAATAGGTATTCAAGAGATGCACCAGTTCTCCGTAGGGCCACTACGCTAAAATTACGGTATTAACGGTTCCAATGTTCCTATAGTGAAACAGTGGCTCGAAATAATAATAGGTCAGATACTGCACTCCACTAAAGCAGATGATATATAATATTTGTGGTGGCCAGCCCAAAACGCACTTAGAATAAATCTCTATGCGAAGGTTCGTTGGCATGATCTCGGGATATCGTTCCCTCCAATGTTACTACCACTTTTAGTTACCTAATTAGCTCTATGTCGTGTTCGAAATCTCAAGGCGTGGTCACATGAGAATTTCCCTTAAGATGTCGTACGAAGTACGGGCACGCTAGATACAAGTCCATAGAAGTCAAATCTGGATTCACCCAAGTGTGTATGCAACATTCAGTCAATTAATATCCTAGCAATACTTTGGTAGTAGACTCGCTTATTATGCTCGTGCCGGGGAAACACTATATATTTATAATATCACGCGTTCATGAATTTGGAGGCATTCTCGATGCACAACCCAAATATTTTCACGCCCCAGTCCCAAAGTACATAGGACTAGGACACGTAAGCATGCCAACCGCATGGATATGGCAACTCCAATATATGGAAACCATAACCCATACATACGTTGTAATATAAATATCAAATCCACAAATAGTTTAAAATGTATCACAAGTCATAGGGTACAATCTAAATCTCATCCACAGAAAATCAATGAATAACCAGCATCTATATAACTAGATCTCAACATAAGTATCTAAGGATGATAGTTGGATGGAAATAAATCCACTACCAACTCGAATGGAAAAGTGCAGCGCAATAAACACAATACAAGAATACCAGCTAACAATCATGGGCTCGGAGAGAAGACATCCTCGAAATATATGTAACCATCCGAATCTGTGTTCCTGTAAATACTCAAGAACAGATACACCTGGCAGAGGACCAGGTCCTCAGAGGGACGTAACAAGATACAGAAAAGCGAGCCAATTTGAATACAGTAAACATGCATATAATTTAAAAATAAATAAGTACGCTGTACAAGACAATCTATATGAGTGCAAATGAGGACAACTTTTCGACGTATGGGCAAGGGTAGGCTACTCGATCTAATCCTCACAACTCATGCGCTCGTTAGTGGACATCATCAGCCGACATACCTCTGGGGTAGCGACCCTCGGACTCCATCAATCGACATACCTCTGGGGTAGCGACCATCGGACACGACCACCATAGTGCGTGCTAGTGACTACGGTGTTACCAGAGTAGTTAAAAGCCCATACGCCTAATGATTGTCCTCTATGATACTAAGTATCAAGTGTGTGTCAACATATCTAATATATAGTAATGACTGAAAGAAACTACACATGCAACAAATATACAGAATGCAATGAATAAACAGAAATATAATTAGCATACAAAGTACTGTAAATAATTTGACAAGGTATCTTGCCTGGTCTGAAAAGAATGAAGTCACAACTCAAGGCGTCGTCCGATCTACCCGTCATATAAATTAAACAAGTTAGGTTACAAAAGTAGATGAATAGGTTCCTCAATTTTAATCTATTTTAATTCTGAATAAAATAACTTAAAATAGTATTTTAATCTTATTATAATATGATTTTATTGTTAAATCCTAATTTTGGTGCAAAGAAAATCAACTTTAAGGATTTGTGATCTATGGCACGCAAATCGAGGCAATCCGTTGACCGAAAAGTCAACCGACTTAAATTCTGGATTTGTGTATGGAATCCTATATATTTCAATGCTACATGAACACTGGAATAGACGGTTTCATAAAATCACAAGTCAGTAAAGAGTTATGGCCACGAGGGCGCACAGATGACAGTTTTCGGTAGTTTTCTACTTACGTCTATGTTGCACAAATTTTACAGTAGAATAAACTTATATTTTAAATTCTATAAAAATAATTTTCTAGAATTTTATCATGTCAGCTTTCCCAAATTTTAAACGGTTTGTAATTCCGAGTTCGGGATCTCCCAAAATCTCGAAAATACCAAAACACGTCTGATTTCGGACAGCTGACACTTTTAGAATTTTCTCGAAAAATAGGTTCTGAAATTATTAAAATAAATTATATAATCAGAAAACTAACCTTGATATAGTTCTAACAAAAAAAACTGGAGCGCGTTTGGGGTCCGGAGTTAGGAGATATCATCTTTTTAATTCGTCATAACTAGTAGAAAATAAGGCTGAATTTATGACGAATTTTTACTATTTTTGGACGGAAAAGAGAGGAATTTGGGGAAGAAAAATATGAAGGGTGAGGTATTTATAATGGTGGACACTATTTAATTAAATACGACTAGGATTGATTAATTTGGATAGTATTATGATGAATTTAAATAAGGATAGGATATGCATGAAGTTGCTTTCCTAGTAGGTTTAGGATTTGAATTAATTTAAAATAGAGTTTAAATTTATCTCGATAATTTATAATCTTAAATATAATTAAAGATAATACAAATAATTTATAAAATCTTATTAATATCTATTAACACTAAATTAGCATCTATCTAATATTAAGACTATATATATCCAAATAAATTCTAAATAATTTTAAAAATCTAAATAAAATTCTAAATAAATTACAGAAAAATATAATTAAATATTTTAAACTAAAAATATTTGGTAGGAACAACATGCAAGTATGGTCGTATAGTAAATCATAGAAGTCCTAGAAATTTATGTTTTCTAAGTTTAAATTACCAAAAAATTCTAGAAAAATCTCCAAAAATCTAAAATAACCTAAAATAATTCTAAATAAATATTTATATAAGTAAATATATCAAGAATTTTATTTTCTAAATACTCTAAAGAAATTTAATATCTATAATAAATATAATAATATAAAATACACACAAAATATCTATTTTTTGGTGAGGGGGTTTACAAATATAATCACTAAACGCGTGACAGGATGTGTCGCACCTTGGCACATATTAAATCATGGAAAAATATCAGGCAATAATGGTATCAGCACGGATACAGTATTCGAGTCCAATTACTAATTATACATTGGGTCACAAAAGAATAAAAAAATATTCAATCAAATAATCAAGGCCGCATGGATCTCTAGGCCACATATGAAGTCAAGGCCGCATGAGAAGTCTGGCCGCATATAAAGTCCTGGCCGCATGAGAAGTCCTGGCCGCATATGAAGTCAGGGCCACATTTGGAGTCAGGACCGCATGCTCAGGGTTAAAGTCTACTCCTTGGGACAAGTGTTGAAGTGACGGGCAATAAATAAAGTGTCAGTGAAGTGACATAAAGTGATTGATGTGATAAGCCATAAAGTATGTCAGAGAAAAAAACAAAAATCATAGAAACATGTGCCACGATTCGGAGTCATGCGTCCAAGAAAATGGTGGCCGCATACTCTCCAGGCTCACTCGACCGCATAAGTCACTCGGTCGCATATTGCTCTTTTGGACTTAGCGAATTTCTCATTCGTTCAGGGACTGAAAACACAAGGACTTCAAGGATTAACTCTAGAACACTTGTGTGATGACAGTCATGCATCCAAGAAAATAGACGCATGCTGGTCAGTATGCGACGAAAGCTCAGGCCGCATAGCACTCTCAGCCGCATAACTCGCTGACCGCATGGAGATTTCGTCTTCTCCAAACAACAGGTTCGGCCATGGCAAAAGTTCCAAAAACTAAAATTTTGTTTTGTCCATAAAATCCTTATTTTATGTCCAAATTGAGTGAACCAAAAACCAAAACGATTGAAATTGAAAGTTCTATCATGTAGCAAAAACTTATTTTCTAAAATACATATTTAACATATCAAAACCAAGAAAAACACATGAAACCCATAAAACCCTAAGTTAAAAATATAGATATACTAAAAAACATCCATCAAAACAGAAAACTCCAAGTTCTCAAAGTGCTTAGAAACACATAACAAATATAATGAACCAAAAATATAGAGGATTTCTTTATTTCTCATGCAAGGTGTACTTGCCTATAGAAAAGGGAGAGAAAACACAAGGAGAGAAAGAGAATGAAGTAATGAAGAGAGAGAAAGAAAATGTTGGGTTATTTATGGTAGGGTTGAGGGTTAAACCAAAGGTTCTCATGACTTGAACCAACCCATAAAATGAACCATGAACCAGGTTAAACAAAAGAATGGGTCTAGTCTCCATGCATATGCAACCATGCTGAAATAAAAATATGTTCCAAATACGTATACCGGAAAAGGGGAGTGACAACAATAGTGGGCCTTGGATCAACTACTCAGATGCTCCTGAAGATAGGAAGGCATTATGGTTTGCCCACTTCAAAGTAAAAATATATTTACTTTTAATATCAATAATCATTTATGTATATTATTTAACTCTATTTTTTATTTCTTGTAGAAAATCTATTTCTATCCATCACACCGGGCTGAGAAGATCGAGGAGCAGTTTTCTGCCATCGTCGCCAAGCTGATCCGTGATGCGATCAACGACTAGAAGGTCCGTGATCGCGATGGAGAACCGATTCACGATTGGATCACGCATGAGAAGTGGAATGCGATGAAGGCGAGATTCGACGAACCCAAGTACAAGGAATGGTCGGAGAAGGCAAAGCTGGCTAGGTCAAAGGCAGAAAAGTGGTGTGGTGGCTCAATTCCTATGACGGAACATTTTTGTCGTCTGGTATATATTCTATTGAATATATATTATTTTAATGCAAGTAGGATAAGATATTTAATTTTAATAACAAACAATATAATTTTTAACAGGTACAGAGGGGTGATGACGCCAACATGGTGATAATCTTCCTGGCCACCCATCGAAAGGGCAAAAATATCATCGATGAGAAGGCCACACAGACCTATGTACGTTTTACTATCCTATGTTAGTTTTAATATAACTTAGAAAATATAAAAATAGAAATATATATAGTTAGTAATAAGTAACTTAGACGTTAGCAACCACTATTCTAGGACGAATATCTTAAACTATGAGAGCGGGCGACTGCTAGTGCACTTGTAGAGGGAGGGGCTGGTACTTTCTCGCAGCCCTCTACAGCTCCGTCAGGGACGAGCTCTGGATGAGCACCGTTGGTTGTCTTTAGAGTGGTACATACTACGGTACGAGATCCTACGATACCTATATTACGACACAGTCATCCAGGGCCCCCTCTGTCAGTGTGCATTCCTCGCAGCCTTTGCAGACGTCGACACCAGCCCAGGAGAGCGTTGACTGTCATATTGCTGACCTGCGTGACGAGTTGCTATGGTGGATTACGGAGCGACCATATTTTGCGTCACAGATGGATAGTGCGATGATCACCGCACATTTTGATTCGCTCGAGCATAACCTTATAGCGCTCGAGACTCTGAGCCATACGACAGAGCACAACCTTATGGAGCTCAAGACTATGAGCCAGAAGATAAAGCGCAGCTTGGCAACTCTGGCCACGTCTACGGAGCACAGACAGACAGAGTTGGAGGATTCATATACAGCCATGAGCGACTCACTTGCGAGGATCCATGCAGCGTAGGGTTTGTTGAGCCGATCGGTGGCAGAGAACACTTTGAGGGTGGTATCTACCATGGATTTATATAATGATCAACTACTATCATTAGAGCAGATACATCCTCCTGGTCCGCCGACATCGACACCGCCTCCATCACTGCCTCCTCCATCGGCATCGGTGACACTTTCATCGGAGCAGTATGAGTTCCTTGTATCCCAGATGTACGTCGGTGCTCCTCCTGATCAGTAGTAGTCCTTGTTTGGACTGGTTTAAGTGTGTTTGTGAGTATTGGTCCATTCTTGGGTCTTTGATGTATTTATTTCATACTTATCATTACATTCTGAGACACATGCGACACTTATTTTAAATCCATTTATCTACTGCTTGGGACATATTTAGTGTAATATAACTTTATAGATTTCTTTCTATGTTAGTTTAGTTTATTATTCATATTAATTGTATACCAAAATTTATCGGTGTTGAGTATTCCACCGAATGGGTCGACGAACCCAGAAAATTCAACGGAGGGTTGCTCCTGGTCTATTTATATAAACTATGATTTTATAACTGCAGGTAGAGTTTTGTTGGGAAATAATTTACAAACTGTATTCTATTTTGTTTTAATTTTTTCTAGATTTAGCGACGTATTGTGACGTTTCGCGACGTACATTTACGTCGCTAAAAAGTATCAGAACGTCGCTACCGGATACCAAGGACGTTGCTAGTTTGTCGCTAAACGTCGCTAACATGCAAACATGACAAAACTTGCCATGTTAGCATTATTGTAGCAAAACGTCATTCATAATGTCGCTAATGTAGCAACGTTTTGCGATCAAATATTACGTCATCATTTAACGATGATACGTTGCTAATCGTTGTATATTCAGCGACATTGTGTCGTCGCGAATATACGTTGCTACAGCGACGACTAGCGACAATTTTGTTGTCAGCGACCATGAAATACACGACACCATAAAAATGTCGCTAATTACGTCACTAAATTATTTTAGCGACGTTAGTTTACCTATTAGCGACATTTTTAGACGTCACTAATATGTGTTATTCTGGTAGTGAACTCTCAACTTAGATTCATGTCATGTACCAAGTCGAAATGCATGCCTTTATATTCCTCAATTTACTTCTATCCATTATCATTATATCCTCCACCAAATTCTTATCTTAACTTATGCCATATGCCATTTCGTATTTCTTAAAAAAAAATATTATTACTCTTGAGTCATCCAGATATAAAAATTGGTATCATCCAACATGAGTTTACTTGATATTCTAATATCATAAACCTTCTCCAAGGTTAGAGCCTTAAGTTTTCCTTAAGTCCTTGACACAATTTCTCACACTACCATGAACTATAGCTAACTAACATCTAACTGTGCATTGCCATAAATCATCCCATATATAGTGTTTGAACTTCTATCATTCAATAAATCCTTCAAGCCACCAGTACTTCCAACTCACTTCTAACTCAGTCAAATGGATAAATTTTATCAAGTGCTAGGCTCATGTTGCTAGGTTCAAATCTTACACTAAGCCTTAGACCATCAATTCTTTCTAGCTCAACATCTGAAAGAGTATCAAACCTAACCCTTCTTACTTTGGATTATTATCTTCCTATAAAACATACAATTAAGTGTGGCTTCTTCATCTTGACGAGGATCTACTTCTGGAGGTAATCACCGCATACTAGCATTCGCCTCTCTAAAATAGGGGAAGACGAGAAACAATGATAATAAGTTCAAGAAGAGTATGATCGAATACAATTACGAGGTTCAAGGGCTATAATAGAGATAAAAAAACTAGTAGTCGTAGATTGAGTTCCTAACATAATTATTCTAACGCAGGCTCGCTCGGTACAGTAATGTATCTGAAATAATATATCTAACCTGCATGGGCCACCATAGAGCCTAGAGTTGCGCTCGCACAATACGATGATGTCAAACGTCATGGTTATCATCGAAACTATAAACTTTCAGCGAAAGTCAAGTATTGTATACCAATCATACATCAGAGTATATGCAACGAAGCTCTCAAAGGGTCCAAATAAAGATACAACAAAGGAGAATGCCACAAAGGTGATGTAACACTCTTGCTCTTACTTTTTTCCACAAAGGTACTTATCATTCCATACATCATGTCCCGTATATCCAAGCTGAACCACTATACCTGTTTACCTGAAAATAATGTTCACAAACGTGGGTCAGCGCACAGCCGTACTGGTGAGCGAGATAACCCACTCGTCTAAACCGACACTAAATAGATAGTGAATGCAACAAGTTATATGATGATCTTTCTACTTGAACCTAGATTTATTGTATGGCAGAGACATGACATATTAAGGAAAGAAGTAAAGCAGTTTTAAGAATGCGATCATTCAACTCAAGTAATTATACTAGCAGTTATATCCAACTCAAATAAAACTAAGCATGCAAACCGTTCTACTCAAAACCCGAAGCCAAGCGTGAAACTATCGAACCACATCACACTCCAAGACTTAAATCTATCGAATCATGCCACAATCCAAGCCTCGTTAATCCAATCATCGATGCGCACACTCTTGCCCGAGGCAAGGTGGCGTCGTCGCCTACACGAATGCACAATCTCAAACTGAACCAACTCTTATCTATATGAAGGTCACTGGCCAAGCCATAAAGGACTATCCAACTATATTTTGACCCAATCCAGCGCAGTATAGCTAGCCCTCCTGGTGGTCTCGAACTGTAAGTACCATGCTCAAAGCACGTTACCATTTGTTTCCTTCATGGTTGAACGGTCCCGGTGTCCCGGAGCCTATCCTGTTCGAGAAAACCCCCTGTGCACAATAGGTTGTCCGTGACCAATGTAATACTCCAACAAGGTAGGTATGACGAGAGAATTGAACCTTCTCGCCCCACCAAACGATACTCGTCTCGATTCATCTAATTTACCATAACCATTCTCCAACTAGCCCAAGGCGTACCATCCTCAAATTATCTCTACTTGCACCATGCCGCTTCTCGACACAATACTCCAATTAGGTGAAATACCCCTCGCTCCGAATGCTCCATGGCACAATGCCCCAACAGTGGCACAATGCCCTCTCCGATGTAGTTTTCTAGTTTCGAACCACAACTGCACGCTTTGCTTGACAAAGCATCCAACTTGATACTCGTACGCAATGCACGCTCACTCACTCGCTGAAGTGCCTCGATGTTCCAACTAAGATGATCTACTTAAAGCCCCAACTGTCCAAACATAAGTCCAACTCAAAGTTTGAAATTCTATCCAGCCAAACGGCGCATACTCTATGCATGCCACTGTACGGTGATTCCAATATTCTAGACCAAGTGCTCAAACCATTATGTGGGTTCCATATTATTAGTTATGAAAAATTAGAGGAGAAGGGACAGAGCCCACTCACCAAGTTGAATCCGCTAGCACTCTGCCTTGCTGATATGTCTGATCCTTTGAATCTGTGGTCCGATGCGAAGCACGATCTACTCAATTGGTATGACCATGCGAGCATGCCATGATCTCTAAATCATTCGACTGGTCGGACTAAGGAAGACGGTATTATCGCTCCAATCCCGCTATCCATGCACTGCTCTGAATGAACATATTGATTCCATCGAACTCCACACCCGACCTGCACATGAAACAAACTTAAATCAATACTTGCTCCAAAATCTAATAAATTGAAATATAACCAACCATTGTCTCGTTTAATTTGACTTAGCATAATGCACCGTGCGGTTGTTGGGCATTACAGTTGTATCTTTGGACAGAAAATAACGAATGGTAAGTTTTGTCGTATTACTCTTATATTGCACGGCGCACTGTCACACGATTTAGGCTTTATATCATTGTCATAAAACTGATCCTAAGGTAAGCCTAGAAAGTTAACTTAATAGATGGTGCATAGAACTAATATAACGTGTTTGGATTTGTTGAGCGGGCGAGGAACCTCCCCACCACTGTATTCAATGCACTGATAACCCACTAGGTTGCTTGTAGGGTACGAGAGAACCTCGTTCGGTGCAGAGTTTTTTCTTGTGCACGCTAAGGTGTGGAGTTCGTTCTGGAGCCTTGGATCATTACGGCAGGAGCTGAAGCACATATACGGGCATAATGTTGGAACATCGCCTATGTATCACTCCCAAAGTTGTAAGCCGCTTGGCACGTCTTTATTGTTTCGAGAGAGAGAGCTTGAGTGACTTATAATCTCGGCCTAGCGCTGCTTGTAACATCATTTCAATATCAATAAAGAACTTAGTTTTGTTTCATACTTGTGTTCATTTTAATGCTTCCGCTATGATGACCTTGTGAACTAGTTATCGAACGGTCGTTTGCTCGTGTCGTTCAAATTTTTGCTGTATTGAAGACTATCTGTGCGACTCTGTGGTTTAGCTATTTTATCGCCTGTTCAGTACCTGGCCTTATACAGGCACAGCTTGTTCTCGCGCGGCATCACGTCCTGATGTGAACGATCGTCCTGCGGGAGTGTTGGCGCGGTGATTCGCGTTTAGCGGGGACGGTTGATCCTGCGAGAGATCGGGGCATGACAATATATATATAATCTATATTCTAAAACAACAACAGGTTAATAGACATGTGATTATTATCTTTGTTATCTTTTGTGATTTCTTTCATGGCATCATTGTTACAATAAACTTAAAAATATCAAGTAATCATTTTATTAAGCGTGAAGAATAAGGATTGAAGAACCAACATCACTCATATTAATCTGAAGGGACTTTCCAGCACGATCTCATAGCCTCATGAATTAATCTTTACGTATAATCCAAGTTCAACTGGCTTCTTCGAGCCAATCCAGCCATCATAGTGCACCATGCGGAACATGACTCTACATAAGCCATAGGCTCATATTCCTACTTGAACTAGTAGTAGGTCACAGGTATACCAGTGGGGAGATTAGGGGATCGAACCGTGGGGGTTGTAGGGATGGGGGCCTTTACACCCATATATATATATATATATATATATATATATATATATATATATATATATGGTCATTCTACAATACAAACTATGTATCGATACATTTCATACAATTGTATTGTAAAATTATAAAAGTATAAAAAAATTATGTGGGCGGCCAACGGTATACCTGTGACCTACCAGTGGCCGCCCACATAATTTTTTTATACTTTTATAATTTTACAATACAATTGTATGAAATGTATCGATACATAGTTTGTATTGTAGAATGACCATATATATATATATATATATATAACTGTGTATTGATACAAATAAAATCTGAACTATTTATTGTTGATCCAAAGGTCCTGATTAGAAATATTTTTTTATACTTTTATAGCGTAGGATGTTAAGTTTATCTGTATGTGTCAGATAATAATGCATTCAAATTTATTGCTAACTGTCATGGCACCTCTTCTTTTTAGTTCTATTTCACCTCCAATTCATCAATCATCAACAACTATTCTTCTATGAGAAGGGAAAAATTTAGTGCCTAACTACTAGTTTCAGGGATTACCTGACTTGAAATTTCATATTGGCATTTCTTTCAGTACACATTCTGAGATGATTTTGGGAGCTCTCTCTGCTGTTAACCTGGAATGATCCAATTGAAATACCTGGAATGATCTAATTGAAATGGACTATGCTATGACTACAACAAAATGCCTACAACTCTTTTATAACCATCACGTGGCAGCCACGTGGCGGCCATGTGACAGCCGTTCATTGGAGAAGGAAAGAGAGGTATAACCCGGTGGCTGTTCGGATGGTCGTCACGTGACAGAAACGCGACGTGGTAGCCGTTCATTAGAGAGAGAGGTGGAACCGGATGTGGTCCACATCATAGAGGAAAGAGAGGATTGTAAGAAGGTTGTGAGCATTTGATAGTAAACTTAGCATTATTGAATTGGGACTATGCTGTGACTACAACCAAATACATACAATTCTCTTACTACTGTCACGTAGCAGCTGTTATTGGAGGAGGGAGAAGAGATGTGATCCGGTGACTGTTCGGATGACCATTACGTGACAGAAACGTCATATAATAATCGTTTATTGGAGGAAAAAATGGGGTCGGATGTGGCCCACATTGCAAGAGGAAGAGAGAGTTGTAAGATTGGTAAGCATTTGTTAGCAAACTTAGCATTGTTGAATTGAAATATCCTGGCAATAGTCCAAAATATCGAGTTCCTAAGCATTGACATGACATCTTTAGTATTTTTTTAATAATAACCTTGGCCTTTTCTGGCTAGTAGTAGTGCTAAAGAAAAGGAGCATGGGCACCGCCGATGGTGGGTGGCACGTACGTGGCGCTCCGGCTTTCTGGATTATGACATTCAAACCGAAATCACAACAATGTAAATTTGGGTTGGTAACATGATCTCTAGTGAGCTAAACCATTTCTACCAAAAACTTAATGTTGAGCTACTCCCTCCTCGTATTATCAGTCGAGTGAATCTATACCTTGTATTAAAAGGAGAGGTGCTCAAAACAAAAAGCAAAGACAGTGCTTCTGAAGAGTTTGGAGAGTTTCTGCTGCTAAAAGGTTTGCATGGCACAATATAATGTCTCCACAAATATCTTGGGTGGATGGTTTCATACTTGATTTGCAGGAAGAAAAATGAAAGAAAAGAAAATCAAATTTTTATTCTTTATTTTTTTTGGAAAATTATAATTTTTAATATTTTTTTTTTCGATGTTTGAAAAGTCCACATAAATTAGGAAAAAGAGTGAATATTTATGATGGACGGTAAAATCCATTTTTATCATTTTCTTTCCTATTAATCTATAGAAATTAATTTTCTTTCATGCTTTTTTTTTTGACATTGAAATACCGAAAATGAATGAATTTTTTTTTCCAAAGTTCTGATTCCTCGAGCTAGCGGCCTTATCTGATTTATCTCTTGTTCTTTGGAGAAGTATCATGGTGGTAATCTCTACTCTAGAGTACTTTTAAGTTATGTTCTTTTTGTTACAGTTTATCCAAAAGCATAATCAATATAATGGCTGATCTTGCCAATGATATTCAGTGTTTGTTACTGCATATCCGTGTACATTTGTGCATATGAGCAAAATGCATGCGGGGTGCTGGATGACTTGGAATCATGACTGTATGGGTGGCTACTTTTGAAGTTGCATTGCATCAAAACCATAAAGGATGTTTGGAATGGCTTTTTTTATACATAAAGTGCAGCTTTTTTACTTGCATATCTTGCAACATTAGGAGTAGGATCATTGAGAATGAGAGCTATTATCAAGTTGACCATAAATTTATTTCTATTGACTAGCTTATAAGGTACTCATGTTTAGTTATTTGATTAGTTACCTATATAAATAGCATGGATCTCTAAATTTATTTCCATGAAGACTCAAGTTTAGCTATTTATTTGGATTTGAATTTAGAATATTGAAAATTTAAATTTATATTATGGATATGATGATTTCTTTATCGGATTTTTTCAAATAAAGTAATAAATTTTCGGATAATTGCGAGTAAGGAGAGAAGTTTTGACAAATGACAGATGAGGGAGAACTCGCCAATTGAGTTGGCGGGTTGTTGGAGGATCAAAGGGCTCGCCAACTGAGTTGGCGAGCTAGATGTGTTGGAGGCAGAGCCCGCCAACTTAGTTGGCGAGTGAGGGGGAGGAATTAATTTTCGGCCGTTGGGGGCGGGGAGAAATTATAGCCGTTGAGGGTTGGGGGCAGGATTATAGCCGTCGCACAACGGCTAATACAAACTTCTATATATTTTCTATCTCAACCAAATCATCCAACACTCTCACTCTCTTCCCTCTCTTCCCTCTAACAAAGCCTCCAGCACTCTCTCTGCCTCTAGCAAAGCTTCGGCCAAAGTTCTGCCTGCAGCCAAAGTTCATCTGAGTTTCTTGTAGCAAAAGATCTCAACCGTCATGGATCGTAGCGTAAGAATTGTATGCTCGCACGACGGTAAAGTAAATAGGTTAAATTACGAAGGAGGAGAAATTATAATTTTTTCAACTTATCCGAATATTAGTTTTGAAAATATACGTAATCATATTATTGAACGTTGTTCTATTCATTATGATTTTATTCTGAAGTCTATTTTTGGTTCTAATTATTTTTTGATAGATAGTGAAGATGCATGTTATTATATTCTTGAGATTAATTCACAATCATGGTATATAAAAAATATATGTTATTAAAGTAGCAGCAACATTAGATAATAGAAATAGTGAATATTTTTCTGAATACAAGTATGTTACTTCGGGTGCTAGTTCTTCTCAACAAATTATTTTATTTTTCCAAGAAGGTCATTTATGAGATGAATCTAATCATGATGATGATAGTGACAACGATGATGGAAATAGTGATGATTTAGTTGAAAAT
This sequence comes from Iris macrosiphon, assembly GCA_036927795.1. NCBI lineage: Eukaryota > Viridiplantae > Streptophyta > Magnoliopsida > Asparagales > Iridaceae > Iris > Iris macrosiphon. The sequence goes on from JAYESA010000001.1 coordinate 163,699,703, forward strand.
GTAGATTATACGGTAGATGATGATGTTGTAAAAGCTATCACTGATGAAGTATTTAAGGGATAATCATTTCCTAGCCGTTCTCACTTTAGAAGCTTTATAAGTAATTTAGCAATTAAATATAATTTTAGTTGTTCAGCTAGTGTTATGAATAATGTTCGTGGAATTATATATAGTTGTGATCAACCGAATTGTAATTGGAGAGTATATGTCAAATCCATTGGAAATGACGATATAGTTAAAGTTAGTACATTAGAAAATCGTCATTCTTGTTTAGGGAGACTTAGTACAGGACGTCATCGACTAGCTACCGCTGCATGGATTAAGACCATGATAATTGATATTATTAGAGATAACCAGTCATATAGTCCATCACAAATTGTTAAAGATATATATAGGGAGCACCGTATACAAGTTAGTTATTCCAAAGCCTGGAGAGCCCGAGAGACGGCATTAGCTGAAATTAATGGTAGTTATGATGAGGCATACGCTAGTCTTGGGGAGTATTGTTATAGAATTATGGAGACAAATTCAGGTAGTACATATTTTATTAAAACAGCTGAAAATAATAGCTTTCAACGAATTTTTATTTATTTTAAGTCATATATTGACGGGGTTTTAAGGGGCTGTTTACTGGTTATTAGTACTGATGCTACATTTCTTTCGTCTAAATATCAAGGTATCTTATTTATTGCTTGTGCTCACGATCCTAACTATCAATTATATCCTATAGCTTATGATGTTGCTGAAGGTGAGAATAGTGATTCTTGGTCTTGGTTTTTAAACTCTCTTAAAATATCTTTTGAAAGTTGTTTTAATGATTGGAGTACAATTTTATTTATATCTGATAAGAAAAAAGGATTAATAAATGTTGTTCGTGCTATTTTTTCTGCATCTCCTCATTTTTTTGTATTCAGCATTTTAAACAAAATATGAAAAAAGTTACCAAAGAACCAGTATTTTAACACTTGTTAGACTCGCTTGCTAGATCATATAATGAAACAGATGCAGAGAGTGTGTTTGATATAATTAAAGCCGAAAACATAATGTTGTACGATTGGCTTATTGGTGTAAACGATGAAAGTCGTTGATTTGAACATTGGATAACATCGTATGCTACTTGTCCTAGATTAGATATTAACACTTCTAATCTTGCTGAATGTTTCAATAGCTGGATTAAGAAATTACGAGATAAGCCAATAATAATACTTTCGATGGTATTAGAGCCAAGATTATTATACTTCATGACAATCGTAGAAAAAATACTGAAAATATAGACACAAATTATTGTCCGAAGATGTTAAAGACTATGGCTTGTATTATCAAAGAGAAGAATCACCTAGATATTAGCTATTGATAGTTATAAGTTTGAAATAATAGACCGTGCAACAAGTAGAACCTATATCGTTAATATAACCGACAGATCTTGTACATATTTTAGATGGTACCATACTTATATACCATGTATACATGCATATTTTGTTTGTAGATATTGCAATATTAGTATTGATAGTTTTTATCCTGCAGTATTTTCTACGGAGACCTTGTGAAGTGTATACGCACCAAAAATGGAGCCAATTCTAGTTCTCTACAAGATTCACGCTCCTTTGGTTAGAGGAGAAATTGGAGTACCAGATGTAAGACGCAAGACCGGAAGACCAAAGAAGAACCGCATCAAACTCCGGGATTCATCGACGAGAGATCTTCGTTGCAGTAATTGTGGTGCGATGGGATACAATCGAAGAAGATATATTAGTCAACCGAGAGAGTAAAATAGAATTGTTCAATACAAACTTAAAGATAATGAAAGTCTACTTAAGAATTGTTCAATACAACCGAAGATAATGAAAGTCTACTTAAGAATTGTTCAATACCCACACATTGCAATCAAACATTGTTACAAATCATCTACTCATCCTCCTCCTCGTCTTGTTGAGTTTGGATAGGCAGCGGTGCTGATGGAGTCGAAAAAAACTGTGTGAATATCTGTATGCTTTCATCTCCAGCAGTCTTGTGACTTGGGCTCGCTCCAGCATACTGGTCACTAGGGCCCGCTCTAGCATATTGGTAACTCGGGCCCGCTCCAGCATACTGGTCACTCGGGCCCCCTCCAGCATACTGGTGACTTGGGCTCGCTCCAGCATACTGGTGAATAGGTCCCTCTGCACCATCCCTCCTACGACGACGAGAGTGTCTTTGTCGTACAAAGCCGGTCGGATAGTCTGGTGGAAGACGTGATTGTACTGGAGGAATTTTAGGTTTCCGCCCAATACCTAGATGATCAATACGAGTCAAAAGTTTCTCCATAAGAAATCGACTTTGTGGGCGAAGGTTTATCTCAGGTTGTTGCAAATATTGTTGGTATACACCACTCTAAAATATGAAAGATGTCAATTAATTTTTTTTATCATATCTATGTATATGTAAATTTTAAAGTGTAATGAAGTCATACCAAATTATGAATGTCACAAAAGCACGCAAAGTAGAATCATCTACGGATCTACTCTTGAACCTTTGCTCCTCATATTGGTAAACTCGGTTGCTCATAAGAGGGCATCCCCACCATTGCCTGTAGTCCAGGTTACCAATGTCTGCATAATGTGAACAAAATTTTAGCAAACTATTTACACTAAATCAATACGAATAATGAGTACCTTAGAACTTACAATCCTCAGCAGATCTTAGTCCGGGAGACATGTCCCTCACACTATAATTCTCGAACCGATTATTCCAATCAGCAACGAGACCAAGGATTCGTTATATTGTATTTGCTGCCTCATAACCGACAGTCGGTGGATCATCGGAAATTATTTGACTCATCCCGAATTGTTGAAGAACACGGTCTGCCAGATGGTAAATGGTGAACCGATCATATATAATATAAGATCTGTGTAAACTAAACGAATATGATGTCCTCTTGATTTCTGGAGCATCATCTTCACATGTGTAAGGTAACCAGGTAACCTATTTAATGATATTGTATCAAATAGATGTGATATTTATCTACGATCAAAACTGTATAATTTAAAAATATTTATCAGATATTTAAATAATTACCTCATGATACTGCAGTGTATCAAATTGGCTACGATAAAGTGATACACTCCTGTATTGGTAGTGTTGATAATCCACTACATCAGTAGGCCATCACATAGCAACCAAAAATACTCCAACATCACTGAGAATGCTAGTAACAGGCCTACCAATATAGAAGTGCTCGTAGGACCAGAACTATAAAACAAAAATATGATATTAGTACAAACAAAATTTGTATTCTAATCTAACTAATTTAGGTCTTTTATTCATGCCTAAATCAGTGAAATACATCCACAAATACTCTTGCGACTGGATCTCACAAATTTTGTCAAATTTGCATATAAAAATGCTAGAGTAGCAGCTCCCCATGCATGCTGAGTAGGTTTTGTCAAATCATCCAAGAATGGTAGAAGCTGCACATTTACCATATTTTTTGATGCATCGAAAAATAGAATTGCACCACATAAACAGAGCAAATACACTCTAGTGCAACGAATGACCTAAAAATATTAAGTATTATATAAATACTAAATTAAGTAATAAACAAATCTTACTAATTAAAATACATACCCGCATTTCATCTACATCAACCACCCCGTCAATAGTGTGATGTAGGTCCATGAAGTTCCCACACAACCATGTAAACTTCACAAAATTGCCGTCTTTTATACCAGATGGAGGGGTAACACCGAGATACCTCCTGATCAGATCAGATCAGATCCCTTTAAGTGCGGATCAAAATATATAGTGTCACCTTTAATAGGTAACCCTAGTATATTTGCCACATCAAATAGGGTGATCGTCATCTCGCCGAATGGGAGTTAAAAAGTGTTGTGTTCAGGCCACCAACGCTCCGCAAGACTTAAAGCTAAATGAAGATCGTGGATTAAATATCTAACACGATCTATATAGTGGAATCCAAAGGATTCCACCAAAACCTTTTGGACAGAATTTAGCTCCCACGTACGATAATTTCTTTCGGTCCGCCAATGTACATGGATCCGGGTTCGTAAACCAAGATCATGGTGGTAATAAAAAATATATGCATTATATTTTGTGTGTAAATTACTTAACTTGCAAACTTATAATTTTAAAAATTACCTCTCCAGTAAATATCCGACTAGATATGTGGTCTTCACGTTGCTTAATAATAAGGTCGGTAGTCGGTCCACCGAAAATACGACCGTCATTTTGATTAGCCATCTACAAAAAAAATTAACTGTGATCATTTACGACTAAAATATAATAAGTCTGTCACGATTTAAAAATTATCACAAATAATATGTTTACTTACATTAGATTTTTGGGTTTTTTTTTTCAGTTGATCTTGCTGCTTGCAGACAAGGACGTGGGGGAGAGGAGAGTGCTGTGAGAGTGTGGGGAGGAGGAGGAGGAGGAGGAGGAGGAGTTGTGGGCTTATTTATAGGAAAAGTGGGAGCTTTTGGAGGGAGGGGAGGGGGGGGGGAAGTTGAGGGGGGGAGGGGTCTCCGAGGGAGAAGGGGGGGGGGGGTCTCCGAGGGAGAGGGGGGAGAGGGGAGGTCTTCGAGGTGTGTGTTACAGCTGCATGGTCCGCCAACTGAGTTGACGAGCGTGCCCAGAGCCCGCCAACTGAGTTGGCGAGTTCTTCTTGGACTCTGGGCACCGCCAACTCAGTTGGCGAGTTGTCCCCCTCCCTGCCATTTCCAATAATTTCTCCCATTTTTCTTGTGCGAAAATTTATTACTTTATCCGAAAAAATTCGTTTCTTTATTAAGTGTGTTTTATTATGATATAATATTGATGATGTCTTGATGAATCATGATAATGATATAATATTTGTCGATGATTTCTTTATTAAGTGTGTTTTATTATGATATAGAATTATATAAACTGTTACAAGATAGTTGGAAAAAAAACCTGATACCTGTTCGGCGCTTAGGCAGCATGGGCGCCTCTCATCTGAACCGAACCCGCATAACTAATTTTAGAACACTGAAATGAAGACAACGTCGCATGAATTGACCATATAAAGAAAAACTACATCAAGGAAGACCATAAAAAGTACATCGAACCAAATTTTTTCGTTTCGCATCATCAGCAGCAACAGCAACAGCAGAAACAACAACAACAAAAGATTGAAGTCAAGCAAATCCGATCACATGATAACTTGATCGGCATGTTCTTCAAGTCCCTACCGAAGTCCACTTTCAAGAAGATCATTCATAGCATGGGATTGCGGAGACTCTGAGTTATAACGCTCGTAGTTTGGGATAATATCGAAATCAAGGATAGTATCTATAAGTATACTCACTTGACTTTAATATTTTTTTTTTCTAACTTAAGAACATTTTTCCATTGGATTTTGATATCCTAAGAAGATTTTAACGAGGCACCCACATCGGGTTGGTCATGCCCCTTAATATTTCCAAAAGTTCGACTCATTCTTTCCCCTTAGATATGTTTTTTTCCAACTGAATTTTTCGAATCAAGTTTTTTTGTGAAGTCAACCCACATTTGTATATCCTCATAAGCTCGTGTTAATCTGCTACATGAAGACTGGTGATAATCATCCTTGAAGATTGATGCTTATCATTTCCGAAGGCTGATATACCAAACATCCATGAAGATTGATATTGATCATTCATGAAGGCTGATACAGATTGTATATTGAGTTGAACACACTAAATGTGGAGTATTGTAGTTCGCTATAACTACTAGATTGGATTGTGCCAACAAACTATAATTATGTCCATCTCCTGGAGATATTGTTGTTATCACTTGTAACACCCCGAGCTTTGTATTTAAACCTAGTAGCATACTCATTGAAAGGTTGTTTGCTCTATTGAATAATCACACAAGATATCTCTCCTATTTGTCTACTCTTGTCATACAGAGTTCCTAAAGAACACACCGCCGTTTATACTACAACATACGTACTAATATTTGTCAATATCGTCCTGTGAAATATGATCTACCTTATTTGCAGTAATCTCTACTTCATCATTGTGTTCAGGATCGTTATGACATTTTAAGGACCATGTACAAATACTAAAAAAAAAATCTTTTTTTAACCACTTTAAAAATAAATTTTTCTGAAATTCAAAACACTATATTACTATAGTTTCTAAAAGTAAAAATATGCCTAAATCTAAAATAAATTTTTTATATTAATAATATATATCGAAGTTAAAAAATTTAGGAGTTTTTGGTTTCTACGGTCCTATGCGATCGCACAACTTGCAGTCTGTGCTCACTTTCATATTGGTACATCACAAGTCTAGCTGTGTTCTCTTCACTTTTAATCAAACCCTTAATTTGCAATGACGGGTTCTTAATTTTTTTGCTGGTATATCACAATGGCAGTGGCAAGTTGAAGAAGAGGACTTCTAATTAAAGCCTCAAAAGTCATGTCCTTCTCTAAACAATTGGAAGTCCCTTTCCCAATTTATGGCCATTGGTCCTTTGATTGTAGCGCAAGCTGCTAATTTGAGGGCTGACCCTCACTCAATCTTGTAGCTGATATATCACATGATAGTGCCCAATTCTGAGCTTTATGTATACCATGCAATTTGCCTTTGATAAGAAATAATATCCAGAAAAATGTCCCTGAGAACAAAGAACATGGGATGATTGGCTGGGGACTGAGAGTCTCTATTGGTAGAGATACCCTAGTTACTGTGCAAGTGGGAACTTTAAGTAGGAGTTGAGCATTCGGTTTATTCGGATTAAATCGAATCGAAATAGTTAAAACCAAATAAATCAAAATTCTAAAAATCCAAAACCGAAATCGAACCGTAATTAGCCAAAACTGAAACCGAATCGAATAAGCTATTCGGTTTGTTCGTTTGGACTATTGCTATTGTTTAATAGATCGGATCCAATATTGAAATCATGGTTAAATTAAAATTTTATACACACATTTATTGTATTTCAAAGTTGTGTCCAAAATTGTACTTCAAAACATAAACATAGAATTGTTGTTTTCAAAATATATACATTTTTTTATCATAAAATATGCATAGAATTAGAATATTTTACATAATTGCATAAATCTTATTCGGTTTTGGATTGAAACCAAAATCCAAAATCGAAAAAACTTTTTTAGTATTTTCAAAACCGAAATATTATTTTATCCGCATTAGATTTAATTTAAATATATTTAATTTTAATCTATCAAAATCAACCTGGTCTAGATTTAATTAAATATATCCAACTTGATTCAATCTAGATCTATTTGGAATAGGTTTAAGTAAAGCTTACATTGACTAGGTACATTTAGGTAAAATTGATGTGCAGAATAGAGTTGAGGCCTAAAACAATAGGGAAAATTTTCCCTATGGTTGATTCAAAGTTTGCTATAAGATCAAGTATGTGATTGCCATTTCAGTTTCTCTTTGGATGAACACAGCAAACTACACCCAATATAGAACTTATCTATATGAAATTTGAAGATCAAACAGGGGGACTGCCACTGGTAGAAATATAGGATTCTGATATTTATACATACAGAGATAACAAGCTCCTAACAGTCGATTAACATATCAAAATGGAAACAAACCACAAGAGAACAGAAAATAACCCCTCCCTCCCCTCTCTAAGTAAAATAGTACACAAAGCATAACGGAACAAACACAAATTTACCCATTCTTAGAAGTCCCAAGCTGAAGAAGTACTCGTGTGTCTTTTGCTACCGAGTGATCCAGTTTTGTTCATCTGAGGCACCGTGAAGGAGTCATCACTCCACCTCTCCCTCCCCATCTTCACCCCATGGCTCTGCTGTGCCGCCGCCGCCTTCACTGGAGTCTCCTTCGGCCCCGGACCGTGCTGCCCGTAATCGTGGACCGAGAAGACGCCGCCGCCGCCGCCGCCGCGGAAAACGTTCGGCAGCTGCGTGGCCTGAGGCACGTGCGGGACCCAGATCGGCAGCTCCTCCACGCCGGCTCCGAAGCTTCCCCCGCCGCAGTCCAGATCCGCCTCTACGAACGGCGTCAGCTCGTTGCTCTGCAGGCATGATCAATCAAGACACTTAACTATTTAGAGAGCAAAGTAGTAAGTACTCGATTCAATTTTAGAAACCGCGTCACCTTGTAGAAGGCGTCTTTAGCAGCCGTGACCGCGTCGTCGACGAGAAAGTCCTCGAAGCAGTAGCCCGGGAGCATCTTTATCAGATACTCGGATATGCTGCTGCTGTCAGCTGAGACGACGACAGCAGCAGCATTAGTTCCACTTTCACTTGCAGTAGTTGCGGTTGCAGGTTTTTCACGATTGGTCAGGTCCTCCTCGGCCTCGGCGATCGGCACTGAGGAGAGGCGGATCCCGGTGAGGAGGAACCTACTGTGCTTCATGGTGAGGTCGTTGGCGGAGTGGATGGGGCCGTCGCAGTCGCGGCAGAGTATAGCTCTGTCCTGCTGACAGAAGACGAACCCTCTCTTCTCCTGAATCCGCATAATTTCTTGTTATAACGCAGCAATTTAAGTTTACTATGTATATATATATATATATATACCTGGCAGATATCGCAGAGGGGGTGCGAATGCTTGGAGGAGGAGAGCGCGAGCCTGCGGTGCTTGCCGGCGAGCTTGTTGGCGCGGTGGACCTTGAGGTCGCAGGCTTCGCAGAGGGCAGCCTCGTCGGCGCAGCAGAAGACGGAGGCCTCGTCCCTGCCGCAAACATCACACTGCACCTTCATGCCAGCTAGTCAGCAATGGAAGGATGAGATCTGGCTGGGTCAATGGAGGGAGGGATTTAGAGGGAGGGAGGGGTATGGGGAAGAGAGCTTTTGGAAGGGGATAATATTAGTTTAAGTTGGAACAGTTGGTATTAGAATAGTTTTTTTCTTTTCTTTTCAGCAGTAGTGATAATAATACCAAGGGGATGGGGACGGTGGGATTCTTTTGGAATTTATGCTCTTGTGCAGGGAGCCTCTTTTGATACTTAGCCTGACAGTGCCCGTCAAGACTCAAGCCAAGCCAGCAGTACAAGCCACGATCTGGATTTCTTTTTTTTTTGCCTCTTCAGGATTACTAATCTACTAATCTGAGTACTGTGTGTTGTCTTTTGCTCAAGAGGCATGCAACTAAAATTTATGAGAGAAAAGAAAGATAACTATCAGCAGCAAGCATTTGTTGGGGCATCCATCTCCCCTCTAAAAGAGTGTCACTTCATCGCCCAGGCAGAAGACAAGAGAGGCCATCAGCCAGTTGTATCAGTTATTTTCTTGCATTATTTGGCCAAGCAGAAAGATTTTGTGAACTTGTTGCTCCAGGCAGCGTGATGTCAGTTCAATGCTAATTTAATCAAGCAGAGAGAGAGAGAGAGAGAGAGAGAGAGAGAGATCCTATTTCCTACTTATCCAGATGGTATATATATGTTGATGAAACCAAAAGTTCCAAGTTACAAAATAATATGACATAACATATTCCAGAAACCTGGAAAGAAATACTACTGGCATTTTTGTCTCTTGAGAGAGAGGAATTGGATCAGCCTGATTTCATTAATATTAGACGGTTAATTAGTACATGTAAGAGCAAAAAGTACTATTACACAATGAAGCTCAAAATAATTGTAGGCAGGGAAAATAACTGGGTAGAGGAAAGTCCATAAACTTACCGGAATTGTCATGTTGCTGCATGCAGCTAGTTATTCACAAGCCACTGCATTACAAATGGACCGAAGAACCAGCAGAGAAGCTTTCTTGTAATGTTTTGAGTTACTGATACTGTTGCAAGATCAATCTACACCTCACTGGTTAGAACACGTTATTAAGTATGACCCAGTTCCGATTCCGAAATCAAAACTGATTGGAACTGATTTAAAGATGTTCAATCTTTAATATATATATATATATATATATATATATATATATATATATATATTCTAAAACTATTCGGATAGTTTCTTATGTTACATAGGTTGGATTGAAATATGAAACCATCCTAATGGTTTTAGAAAAACACACACACACACATACACACACACACATATATATATATATATATATATATATATATATATGTATATATATATTCTTTCCTAATTGCTAATTCTGTCTTCTGCTCCCCTCTCCCCTACCAAAAAAAGAAAGAAATGCGGATGAGGTGAGGTGCGGTGCGGGTGCGGCCTGTGCGATGATGGTGTGGGGCATTCGGACTGGGTTTATAGACCTTCGGACCGGAATTGGTTGTAGACTTTCGGAATAATATTGACCTTCTTTATATATATATATATATATATATATATATATATATATATATATGGCAAAAGGAATATATATTAGAATGCATGAGGCAAAGCAATAAAAAGTATACATTTGGCCAACAAAACTCCCAATAACGGAAGCGGCCAGAAAGCAAAAACCAAAAAGATAGGGGGACAAAGGCACCTACTCGGCCATCAGCAACAGCGAAGCGCAAAGGAAATCAGGAAGAAGACGGGAGCCGTCGCTAGCGAGCGATTTGACGCAGGATCTCCACGAAAAGCTGGGAGGCAGAGAAGGGGAGGCCTTCATAGCAGTTCTTGTTTCTATTCTTCCATAACACCCAAGTCAATGCCGCGACACAGAAGAGGGAAGCATGTTGATCCGAGGACGAGCAGCAGCGCGCTGCTCGATCGAGGATGGAGTCGTCCGCTCCGGGGCCGCCACCCAAGGGGAGAAGAGGGGCCCAGAGATGAGCAGCTAGGTGGTCGTCCACAAAAAGATGTTGGATCGTTTCCTCTTGGGTGTCGACGAAACAGAGGCATCTGGAGGCTAAGGAGAAGCCCTATCTGCGGAGCACGTCGTCTATGGGTACCTTACCCCTGAGAACCCTCAACAAAAGGATCGACCACTTTTTCGGTAAGCAACGGTTCCATACCGATGAGAGGACTGGGACGGGGGGGGGGGGGGGGGAAGAAGATCGAGAGTTGGACCAGGCTGACTCCGAGAAAAAGTTGCCATTGTGGGTGTAGTACCCTGCTATGCGTTAGCACTACGTACAAGAGATTTCAGTTTGCTGACTCAAAAAGGAAACCTTCTTGAAGAGCTCCTTGTTGAACCAGAAGATGACTGATCTAGGTGAGTGGGCAGAACTTCATTATCTGATTCTTGCACGCCTTAATAATGAATCTGAGTTTTTGTATGCTTGTTTGCTAAATAGATAATATTTGCATGAATGATAGAAGGAGAACCTGCTTGCCTAAAAAGAGATAGAACCATTGCTATGCTAAGTATAGAAATGAATGTTGCATGCTTGTTACACTGACACCGCTATCAAACGAACCTTGCCATGCTAAAGAAAGAGTAGAACTACATGCTAACTAGAAGAGATAGAGGACCCGTGCCATGCTTGCTTAAATTAAAGATCGTTCATATGTTTGCTTGTCGTCGTTTATATCATTGCTTGTCTTGGATACAAAAGCTAGATTGAATGTATGCTATTCTTGTTACAAAGAGTAAATAGCTTATCTTGTTAGAGAAGAGACTAGTAGCCCGTCCTGATGTTTCGGTCCTACGGGATCTAGGGGTGTGCGACTATAAGATAAGAGATAGATTGATTGAAAGCTTGTATTGTCACGTTGTGTTATGCTTGTTATCGAGGAGCTTGTGGAGGATGGAGATTAAATGACAAGTTTGGAGACTAATAGTGCGCCCTAATTTTTCGATCCTATGGGATCTAGGGGGGCATGGCTATTAGAATGGTGGATGAAGACTATTGATGTGGTGAGACTAATAGTGTGCCCTGAGGGTATGGCTATTAGATGGGAGGCGGTACTTCTGTTGGAAAGAGTTTGAGTTAGAGAAGTTAGCTTATTCATGGAGATAGCTGCATTTTAGGTAGTTATGACGCATGCTAGGCTAGCCTTCTTGCATACCTAACTATTTGATGCAGAGACGGACAGGAAAGAGAACCTTGTTTATATATGCAAATTATTGCTAACTTGTATGTCTGCTGCAGGGATAACCGTTCGACGAGGCATAAGCTCCACAGAATACGTGATATATTATTTTGCTTATTGTCTTGCATCGCGCATAGACTTGCATGCTTGCTTGAATATGTTGATCGCCTTGTAGTATAAAGAATGATAGTCCACTAGATGTTGCTTTGTCCCTAGAGTCTTTGCGTATAGGTCACATGACACGCTACGCACACCCTGATTGGTACATCATGCTTGAACTGTTTCCCTTGTATGCTTGGTTGTATTGAACTGAATTCTGATTTCAAAGATGTTTCAAAAAGAAGTAATATGACTCCGCTCCTGTACTGCATGTAACGAGCCTTGGTAAAACTAGAAAGATCACTAGTAATATAATATTTTATAATATAATTATTTACTGTTGCTTTTAGTGAATGTTGCTTCTATTCGTTGATTTTATACTCACCAGTACTTTCTTCAAAGTATTGACCCACCAACAGTTTGCTTGTTCGCAGGTGTTGGATTATCCGAGGAAGCGATAACCGTGCCTCATCCCTAGGACCCGAAAATATGGTGTCGATGCATTGAGCCGTATCGAGATTTTTGAGCTGCTTTTGTATAGAGAGACATAATATATGGAACAATGTCATTGTATTCAGAGAACCTCGTGCCTTGACCTTTGCCCCATTTACTCAGATGGATTATTGTTTGTAACACTGTCCCTCTGCTGCGTACTCAATCGGTTCGATGATAACCAAGATGACTTATGTTGTTGCCTTATGCAAGAGCATCTCCAGGCTTGCACGATATCACGTCCCGAGGGGAACGACCGTCCCACGGGAGCGCCGACGCGATGATTCGAGCCCGGCGGGGGCAATCGGGACCGCGAGAGTTCGGAAGGTGATATAATGGTATCAGAGAAACTCGATTCTCTGGCCTTACGTCCATTTTTCTGCTGTTCATGGATGATGTTTCCTTGCCCATTGATATCGTTGCTGAGTTGAGTGTTCCATATAATAAGTCCATAAATATTCTCTAAGTTGCGCAAAAGTTTTCTAGATTTGATTTATTGCTTGAGAGTTGTGTTTTCGTGCTTGTTGATTGCTAGTATTTTTAAATTGGGGATGGTAAGGGATGAGGACTATCGCTGCTCTGGATATCGAAAGTTTTTTCTTGAAGTTTTGAGGACAAAACTTTTTCTTGGAGGGTAAGTATGTAGTACTCCACTCCACGTTAGCACTATGTACAAGAGATATCAGTTTGCTGACTCAAAAAGAAAACCTTCTTGAAGAGCTCCTTGTTGAACCAGAAGATGACTGATCTAGGTGAGTGGGAAGAACTTTATTCTCTGATTCATGCACTCCTTAATAATAAATCTGAGTTTTTGTATGCTTGTTTGCTAAATAGATAACATTTTCATGAATGATAGATGAATGATAAAATGAGAACCTGCTTGCCTAAAAAGAGATAGAACCATTGCCATGCTAAGTATAAAAATAAATGTTGCATGCTAGTTAAACTGACACCGCTATCGAACGAACCTTGCCGTGCTAAAGAAAGAGTAGAACTTCCTGCTAACTAGAAAAGATAGAGGACTCGTGCCATATTTTCTTAAATTAAAGATCGTTTATATGTTTGCTTGTCGTTGTTTATATCATTGCTTATGTTGGATACAAAACCTAGATTGAATGTATTATTGTATTGTTACAAAGAGTAAATGGCTTGTCTTGTTAGAGAAGAGACTAGTAGCCCGCTCTGAAATTTCGGTCCTACGGGATCTAGAGGGTGCGGCTATTAGATAAGAGATAGATGGATTGAAGGCTTATATTATCACGTTGTATTATGCTTGTTATCGAGGAGCTTGTTAGGGATGGAGGCTAAATGACAAGTTTGGAGACTAATAGTATGTCCTGATGTTCCGGTCCTACGAGATCTAGGGGACGTGGCTATTAGAATGGTGGATGGAGACTACTAATGGGGTGAGACTAATAGTGTGTCCTAAGGGTATGGCTATTAGATTGGAGATAGTGCTTCTGTTGGAAAGAGTTTAAGTTAGAGAAATTAGCTTGTTCATGGAGATAGCTGCATTTTAGGTAGTTATGACGCATACTAGACTAGTCTTCTTACATACCTAACTGTTAGATGCAGAGACGGACATGAAAGAGAACCTTGTTTATATATGCAAATTGTTGCTAACTTGTATGTCTGCTGCAGGGATAACCGTTCGACAAGGCATAACCTCCACAGAATACGTGAGATATTATTTTGCTTATTATCTTGCATCACGCATAGACTTGCATGCTTGCTTGAATATGTTGACCGCCTTGTAGTATAAAGAATGATAGTCCACTAGATGTTGCTTTGTCCCTAGAGTCTTTGAGTATAGCTCACGAGACACGCTGCGCACACTCTGATTGGTACATTGTTCTTGAACTGTTTGCCTTGTATGCTTGGTTGTATTGAACTAAATTCTAATTTCAAAGATGTTTTAAAAAGAAGTACTATGACTCTGCTTCTGTACTGCATGTAACGAGCCTAGGTAAAACTAAAAAGATCACTAGTAATGTAATATTTTATAACATAATTACTTAGCATTGGTTTTAGTGAATGTTGCTTCTGTTCGTTGATTTTATACTCACCAGTACTTTCTCCAAAGTACTGACCGACCAACAATTTGCTTGTTCGCAGGTGCTGGATCGTCCGAGGAAGCGATAGCCGTACCTCATCCCCAGGACTCAAAAATCTGGTGTCGATGCCTTGAGCCATATCGAGATATTTTGAGCTGCTTTTGTATAGAGGGGCATAATATATGGAATAATGCCATTGTATTCAGAGAACCTCGTGTCTTGACCTTTGTTCCGTTTACTTAGATGGATTATTGTTTGTAACACTGTCCCTCCGCTGCGAATTCGATCGGTTCGATGATAACCAAGATGACTTATGTTGTTTCCTTGTACGAGAGCATCTCCAGGCTTACACGACATCACGTCTCGAGGGAAACAACCATCCCGCGGGAGCGTCGACGCGGTGATTCGCGCCCGACAGGGGCGATCGGGACCGCAGGAGTTTGGGACGTAAAAGAATGGTATCAGAGAAACTCGATTCTCTGACCTTATACCCTTTTTGCTGCTGTTATTGGATGATGATTCTTTGCCCATTGATATCGTTACTGAGTTGAGTATTCCATACAATAAGTCCATAAATATTCTCTAATTTGTGCAAAAGTTTTCTGGATTTAATTTATTGCTTGAGAGTTATGATTTTGTGCTTTTTGATTGCTAGTGTTTTCGATTGAGGATTGTGAGGGATGAGGACTATCGCTGCTCTAGATATCGAAAATTTCTCCTTGAAGATTCGAGGACAAAACTTTTTCTTGGTGGGTAAGTATGTAGTGCCCCGCTCCACGTTAGTACTATGTACAAGAGATATCGATTTGCTGACTCAAAAAAAAACCTTCTTGAAGAGCTCCTTGTTGAACTAGAAAATGACTGATCTAAGTGAGTGGGCAGAACTTTATTCTCTGATTCTTGCACGCCTTAATAATGAATATGAGTTTTTGTATGCTTGTTTGGTAAATAGATAATGTTTGCATGAATGATAGATGAATGATAGAACGAGAACCTGCTTGCCTAAAAAGAGATAGAACCATTGCAATGCTAAATATAGAAATGAATGTTGCATGCTAGTTACACTGACACCACTATCGAATGAACCTTGCCATGCTAAAAAAAGAGTAGAACTGTCTGCTAACTAGAAGAGATAGAGGACCTGTGCCATGCTTGCTTAAATTAAAGATCGTTCATATGTTTGCTTGTCATCGTTTATACCATTGCTTATCTTGGATGCAAAAGATAGATTGAATGTATGCTTTATTGTTACAAAGAATAAATGGCTTATCTTGTTAAAGAAAAGACTAGTAGCCCGCTCTGATATTCCAGTCCTACGGGATCTAGGGGATGCAGCTATTAGATAAGAGATAGATGGATTGAAAGATTATATTATCACATTGTGTTATGCTTGTTATCGAGGAGCTTCTGGGGGATGGAGGCTAAATGACAAGTTTGGAGACTAACAGTGCACCCTGATGTTCCATTCCTACGGGATCTAGGGGGACGTGGCAATTACAATTGTGGATGGAGACTACTGATGGGGTAAGACTAATAGTGTGCCCTGAGGGTATGGCTATTAGATGGGGGCGGTGCTTCTGTTCGAAAGAGTTTGACTTAGAGAAGTTAGCTTATTTATGGAGATAGTTGCATTTTAATTAGTTACGGTGGATGCTAGGCTAGCCTGCTTACATACCTAACTATTTGATGAAGAGACAGACAGAAAAAATAAACTTGTTTATATATGCAAATAATTTCTAACTTGTATGTCTGCTGCTGTAGTGCCCCACTCCGCGTAGGCATTATGTACAAGTGATATCTCTTTGCTTGCTCGAACGAAAGCCTTCTCGGAGAGTTTACAATCAATCACAAGATGATTGATCTAGGTGAGTGGCCAAAACGACATTCTCTGATTCTTGCACCATTTAATAATAAATCTGAGTTTTCTATTGCATGTTCTAAGAAAATAGTTTTATAAGAAGAATGATAGAACCTGACTCTGCATGCTAATAAGAGAACTCGTATAGCTTATCATTGAAATAAATCTACTTGCCTAACTAGAGAACTTGAATGCTTGTCTAAAATGGATAGAACCCTTGCCATGCTATGAAAAGATAGAAATGTGCATGTATTACACGAACATCGTTATCGAACGAACTGCTGCCATGCTAATCAGAAAGAGTAAAAGATTGCTTGCACTCATCCTTGTATCGTATGCTAAACTAGAATACTTGCTTATCTAAAAGAGATAGAATTGCATGCTTGATTTATAGAACTGTTCTTGCTTGTTACTTGTTAAAAGAGCTAGATTGCTTGAACATATTTCATTAATCTCTTGTAATGAGATAGAACTGCATGAATAGCTTAAACTTGTGCATCTAGACTAATAGTCCGCCCTGAGGCTTGAAGTCCTTACTTACGGGAGGGTATGGCTATTAGGGAAGAGTATTGAGAGCTTCGGCTCTATAGCTTGATAGATATGCTTGCTTGCTTGTTCTGGATCATGTGCATCATATGGTATTTATCTGATAGAAGTGCATTCATGCATTGGTCTGACAACTTGTGCACAAGGTTTATCTCTCGAGCGGTTCCTGGGAAATTAGGGATCGTTCGGCCTGGGAGAGATCTGGAACACCTTGAGGCTAGAAGTCCTTATTTACGGGAGGGTATGGATTTTAGTGTAGTAATGAAGCATGAGTCTCGGCTGCTATTTTGAGCATATTTTAGAGTATAGCAACCCATACATTTTAGTAGCTATTAGTCGATCTGTCATTAGTGAGATGAGCTTGTACGTCCCACTTGCTAATCCTTTGGAGAGGACCATCAAATAGCTAGGGCGCATGCTAGGCTAGCCTTATTGCATACCTAACTATTTGATGCAGAGACAGACAGAGAAAGAGAACCTTATTTATATATATATATGCATATGTTGCTAACTTGTATGGCTGTTGCAGGGATAGCCGTTCGGCCATGGATAAGGATCACTGAATAAGTGATCACTTGTATTTTCTTATGTCCCTTATCATTTATGCTAAATATGATACATCTGTTTTACATTGAGTATGTTTCTGCCCCTATTGCATTGAATTGTATAGTCCACTTGAAATACTTGTCTTGATATGAGATGAACAGTCCACTAGAGATCGAATATGGCTCACGATACATGCTATGCACTGCACTGCACGATAGAACACTGTCTCTATTGCTTGCTTGTATATATTGAATATGTAAACTAGTTTCAAAGCTATATTTTTGAAAAGATGTAAACTGACTATAATCTTGAGCTGCATGAAATGAACATAGGTAAAAGTACAAAGATCACTAGTAATATAATGTTTTGCCACATGCTTACTTAGTGTGGGTTTCAGGGAGTGTTGCTTTTGTTCGTTAATTTTATACTCACCGATACTTTCTCCAAAGTACTTACCCACCAACAATTTGCTTGTTCTCAGGTGCTGGATCGTCCGAGGAAGCGATAGCCGTGCCTCATCCTAAGGAACCAAAAATCTAGAGTTGATACGTTGAGCCGTATCGAGATTGCTTTGAGCTGCTTTTGTATAGAGGGACATAATATATAGAACGATGTTATTGTAATCGTAAGAAAAGAGTGCTCGAACGATTTATAACCTCGGCCAAGCGCCGCTTGTAACACTTTTGAATATCAATAAAGAGCTTATTTTCTTATGCCATTATGTTATTTACTTTTTTGCAATATGAGCCGCTGTTTCCATCTTGAATAGCTTATTTGCCCTTGTTCAAAGCTTTAGCCTCGTGCAAGCACAATTTAGGCTTGCACGATATCGCACCCAAGCGAGGATGATCGGTTCCGTAGGGACCAAGCGAGGACAATCGGCCCTTCTGCGGGACCGGGGCGTGATATGATGGTATCAGAGTGACTCAATTTTTTGCCCATTCCATTGCCTCCGACTCTGAGATATGTCCGATATTGTGCTGCAATGAACGTTTTATACAATAAGTCCATAGATGTTCTCAAAGTTGCCGGCAAAAGTTTTCTGGATTATATTTTATTGCTTGAGATATGATTTATGATTTATGATGGCTAGAGTTTTATTGAGTTCTGGATTGCTAGAGTTTTGATTGAGGATGGTGAGGGATGAAGACTATTGCTGCTCAGGATAACGAAAGTTTTTCCTTGAGTTTCGAGGACAAAACTCTTTATTGGTAGATAAGTATGTAGTGCCCTGCTTCGTGTAGGCACTATGTACAAGTGATATCGATTTGCTTGCTCGTACGAAAGTCTTCTCGGAGAGTTCCCGATCGAACCACAAGACTATTGATCTAGGTGCGTGGGCACAACGACATTCTCTGATTCTTGCACGCCTTAATAATAAATATGAGTTTTTTACTGCTTGTTCTAAGAAGATAGTTTTATAAGAAGAATGATAGAACCTGACTCTACATGATAATAAGAGACCTCGTATAGCTTATCATTGAAACAAATCTGCATGCCTAACTAGAGAACATGAATGCTTGTTTAAAAGAGATAAAACCCTTGTCATGCTAAGAAAAGATAGAAATATGCATGTAGTTACACGGACATCGCTATCGAACAAACTGCTGCCATGCTAATAAAAAAGAGTAAAAGATTGCTTGCACTCATCCTTGTATTGTATGCTAAACTAGAATACTTGCTTGTCTAAAAGAGATAGAATTGCATGCTAGATTTATAGAATTGTTCTTGTTTTTTACTTGTTAAAAGAGCTAGATTGCTTGAACATATTTTATTGATTGCTTGTAAAGAGATAGAACTGCATGAATAGCTTGAACTTGTGCATCTAGACTAATAGTCCGCCCTGAGGCTTGAAGTCCTTACTTACGGGAGGGTGTGGCTATTAGGCAAGAGTATTAAGAGCTCTGGCTCTATAGCTTGATAGATATGCTTGCTTGCTTGTTCTGGATCATGTGCATCATATGGTATTTATCTGATAGAAGTGCATTCATGCATTGGTTTGACAACTTGTGCACAAGGTTTATCTCTCGAGCGATTCTTGGGGCATTGGGGATCGTTCTGCCTGGGAGAGATCTGGAACACCCTGAGGCTAGAAGTCCTTATTTATGGGAGGATATGGCTTTTAGTATAGTGTTGAACCCCAACTCCCGGCTGCTATTTTGAGCTTATTTTAGTGTATAGTTGTCACGCCCTAGTCCTAAAATATACAGGACCAGACCACGTGGCAATGGCCAGCTAATACGACTCCGAGGGATTACCTAATTTAATGGATCCGATGAAGCATACTACGCTGTCCTAAAATACTAACAAGTCCAAAATACTATCATACAGTAGGTAAATATCTAATCTCATCCACAGAATACAATATAATAATGACTAAAGCAAGTGCTGGTAAATAAAATATAAAGATTCTGAATATCTATAATACATCTGAAATAGTCGGATGGGGACAAACCCACTGAAATACAGCAATGAAATAAAAGTACAAAAAAAGTAAGATAACTAGACTAGAGTATCAACTAGCTAGATAAGAATGCTCTAGTTCGAAACAGCTGCGTACCTAAATCACGAAAAATCCTCTGGAAGTGCCTCAAAGCCTCTGTCACGAATCCTGTCTCTACTCCTGCTCCGTAGATGGTCGGGTACAAGTGCTCGTCCGGATCTAGAAGGGAATCAGGTCCTCAGAGGGACGTAACAAGATACAAAAATACATACCATAAAGTAAATACTGTGTAAACTCGAGGGTGATCTAACCAGCTAAGTAAAATGCACTTGAAGACAACCTTGGTACGTATGGGTAGGTGAAAGGTATAAAACGTAGCGTCGAGCCAGAGGCTAAGTACCTAGCATTAGCTGTAAACTGGATGCCAAGAGTATATGCTGACGACATCACCGATCATGATAGCGCGCAGCTAGTAACCTCTGTCAAATGTATTGACAAGCATATACGCCCATAACCGGGTAGCACTGAGCCCAGAGGCTCACGATCCCGTAGTTTACTCTAAAATTATGGTAGCCAAATGTCTGTCCTATACACCTACTAATTATCTTTCTTGCCCAATGCCAATGTACAAGTCGCGAATACGACGTGGACATCTCGTACTATAATGTAAGTCACTAAAGAAATATACAACTAAGCTAAATACCGTCACATGTGCTGCTCACACTGATGGCCAGTTGAGTATGAAGCACGCGTTCCTACATGAACTCACTCTATGATGTGTAATGATATGTGTCAAGGCCTGGAGAGTCATATTGATAACTCCACAACTTTAGGTGCGTCCACTAGACATAGGCCAGACACAAGTCATAACGTCAACGCCTTCGTTGACTGTACCCGAGTATTTATCGGACGTACACAGTTATATAATATTAAAATAATAAACATGCAACTAATAATAACTGAATTTAAATAGTATAACAAGGCAAGGTATACTTGCCTGAAACTCTGGTGTGCATAAGTAAGGATCCGGAACCAGCTGCCAAGGTAGAATCGTCTTGGATGCCTACGAATAAATAACAATAAATATTAATCACTAAATTATACTTTGCTAATCATGTACACAAGTATAACTTACACAACGTCATGAGTTATGTAGATACCAAACCAAATAAACGTTCTAATAAATACGTTGGCTAAGGTTGACTAGTCAAGGATTAAGGGGGTAGGTGTACACTTAGTCAACTATTCTACAATATTTACAAGTCATTCTATGGTATCAATTCTCACATGTTACAATTACGGTCACAGCTAGGATTCGTGTAGGTGCTAAGTTGCACAACTAATACATGAGTACTAGGTATCCTACTTACAACGATTTTCAGGATGAGTTCGATATTGGTAACCCTCTAGGTCTCCATGTATGGGTATGTCATGTCCTCAGATATTATGCATAATGAGACAGTTGACTAACAAAATATGTTATAATTATAAATAACGTATAACACTAAACGCATGTCCTAGATATTGGATTAGTGTGCACAAAAACAGTTTAGTCTAACACTTAGGGTCAATACAATTATATACTAAACTAACTAACCAATTTTTATATGAAATAATTACTAACAATAATCACTATACTAAAATACATACATAAAAATACTAGGTATAAACACTAGGTATTAGGTTCACACATCAATATTTATTCATGTAATAAACAAGGAGAAGGAGAATGATGTAAACCTAGGCATGCTCATCTAGGGGGTTCTCCGGCCTGCAGCCCGTGGCATGCCGGTCTCTGGTGGATGGAGGGGGTGCTTCGGCCAGGCAAGCAGCAGCACACTGGCAGTAGCTCGCAGCGGCTGGGTCGGCGTAACGGGTTGCTGGCGGTGGCGGGATGGTAGGGGTCAAGGGATATAGGCGGTGGAGATGAACAGAGAGGGGAGTCGGTTGGTGGCAGTGAGGGTGTGTTGGTGATGATGATAATGGCATCGGTGACGGTGATGTTGGTGACTGTGATAGAAGTGGTGGAGATAACGGTGTTGGCGGTTGATGGTGGTGTGGGGTTGGAAGTGGCAAAGATTGGCGTTATGGTGGCGGAGATGATCGGGGTCGAGGTAGACAAGCGGTGGAGATGAACGGAGAGGGGAGTCGGGTAGTGTCTACGGAGGGTGTGCTGGTGATGATGATTATGGTGTTGGTGATGGTGGTTGTGACGATGATGGCGATGGTGATAGTGTTGACGGTGGTGGTAGAGATGGTGATGATGGTGCCCATGGAGGTGGTTGGCTGTGGTGGCGGTAGGGTGACTAGGGAAGAAGAGGAGTCAGGGAAGAAGAGATCGGGTTGGAGAAGAAGTCGGGTTGGGTCGTGGGCTGCTGTGGCAGTTTCTGAGGCGGAGGCGGCTGCTGGCGGCGAGTTGGTCGTGGTCGAGGTAGGTAGGCAGAGGAGGAGAGTGGTCAGAGAAGAAGGGCTACTGTGGCGGGTGATGAAGGAGGAGTAGAGGTTGCGTTAGGATTTCGGTTAGGGTGTTGAGAATGTGTTGTTGGCTGTGGGTTTTTAGAGAGAGAGAGAGAGAGAGGTAGGTGTTTTAGTAGGAGAGGGAGAGGGGGTTCTCACCTTGGGATTAGGGCCGACTACAACTTTCTTCTAGGGATGAGGAAAGCTTATATATGAAAAAGGAGTGTCTAGGATGATATAGGTTTGAATGGAGGGTAGAGATATAAGGAGAAAAAGTTGTATGTAGTACTACCAATGGAGGGAAAATTTGGGTGGACCGATCAAGGGGGGTGAGTTTCTTCATGACTTGGATCAAATGGGAGGTGGACACCTCATTGTATTTTTTCATAAAAGTCCCTAACAATTGAAAAATTGCACAAATAGTAGAATTTTAGGATTGGATGTGGAAAAACAATATATTTGGTGTGATGTAGTAGATTAGAATGATGTGTAGTATTTAGTATGAACCTTGAGGGTGTGAGTGGGGGTTTGGATTGGTGTTGGGTCTAGTTTTGGGTTAGGTTGGGTCCTTACACCGATTTAATTAAAATTAGTGTAAATGGTGTTCTATAATTAATTGGAAGTACATAGGGTTAAAATTGGATGGAATACAAGTATCATGGATGTAGTAGACTCAGAATAGAATATTGTCATTAATTAGGTTGTACAAAATGGGTCGAGGTTGTGTCTACAATTTCGATTGGAACGGACAAGGATGCAAAGTTGGATTTATTTGGATTTAAGAATGGACGTTTATAACGAATATTGTATGACTAAATTGAAGCACAAGAGAGAGTATTTACGAGTTACACAAATATCAGAATAGAAGTTTGGCACGTCTAGGAAAAGTGTATAAAATTTGTTTGGAGGCAAATGCTAGTATAGCGCTCCAAATATCGAAGCAACAGTAAGGTGCACAAAGTGATACAAATATTGCACAATAAATCTAAAGCACCGTGTTCTAATTCTAAATGGCTTTAAACTAACCCTAGTTTCTCTATCTAAGCTAAGTAGACTTAAATTTGGTCGAGAGATTTTACAATCTACCCAACTTATAAGAATTTTATCCTCAAAATTAAAATAAATACATAATAAACTATAAATTATCAAGCAATACTATGGACATACCTAGGACTAGTGGAGCCAGCCTCTACACTATCTGTTGGGCTCTATTGACATATTGGGAACACTACTGACCTTGATGTTGGTTTGATCCGCACCTCAAACACAGTCCTAATCTTCTTCTGCAATCTTTTTGAACATGTCCCTACTTTCTATAATAGTGAAATGTCGGTAGCTCTCTCTGCTGATACGGTACAATCCTCTGTTCCGTCTGTACTCCTGGATGATGGATCAGTCCTCCTACTCCTGGTTGTGCCTTAGCTGGTGCAGCTATATTGGAATATCTCGATCCTCTGCCAATATCCTCCTGGATCTTAGCCTCTGATAAAACCTCCTCGTTAGAGATCCTCGCCTGGGTGGTAGTGTATATCTGTAGCTCGTACGTCAGACCATGATAGAATCTCTTGGCCTTCTCCTGATCATTGGGTATCAAGGCGGCACCAAATCTACTAAGTCGACTAAACTCTGTATTATACGCGTCTACGGTCATGTTCTCTTGCTCCAGGTGCAGAAACTGAGAGTATAGTGCATTACTGACCGTAGTCCGAAAATACTTCGCATTGAAGTACTCTAAAAATTGCTCCCATATCTGCTTCTTGCCGACGCTGCGCTCTATGGAGTCCCACCTGTGATAGTCGTTGTCTTTTAGTTGGGCCCTTACTGCGGTCATCCAAAGGTCTGGAGGTAGCTGAGAAGCCTCCAGTAACATCTCCTTATTGGCGACCCAATCAGAGATCTCCTCTGGGTCTCGCTGCCCGAAAAGGTATCCGGGCCCATATGGCGAAACCCTCGAACAATACCAGCTGGCTGAACAGGTATAGGTGCTGGTACGGGTGCTGGGGCAGGTGTCCTCTCCAGAACTTCCATCAAGCTCTGTCTCATATTCTTGGTCTGATGCCACTGTGCCTGCATCATGGCCTGAAAGAACTAGAACATCTGCGGCTGTCCCTCTGGATGTGGCATCTGAGGTGAAAAAGGTGAAGATGGTTGCAATAGGACCTCCGACTACGCTGTAGGTGTCTCCTCAGATGTCGGCCTCTCAGGCTGCGGCATCGGTGTGGCTCTCGAAGTCTGACCCTCGATGTGTTATGTTGGGATCGTCTGTAAAGTCTGGCCCTCGTGCTGCTGTATCGGATCGCCCTGAGAAGTCTCGTGCCAATGTATCAATGGGGCCTATGGTATCACTGAGGCATGTGGTGGGGGCTGCTCTTCAGGTAGTCCAGGGAATGTATCCTCCCTCTGCGCGGTAGCAGATGGCACAATGGCACCGTATGCCTCGCATCCGCTGCGCAAGTTCATCTTTCTGCAAGAGATAGAACTATATTAAAAGAGTACAAAAATAACAAATAGGATGCAGATATTTAAATAATCAAATACGAAGGAGGTTCAAAGGCGGTAATCAACGTGGATGAGATCTAATAATTTCTATCCTATTACAGGATTGTTGGGCATGATACCATTCCATAAGCGATAAACAGAGACCTGCATTGGCCACCACTAAAACTATGTCACATCCTAGTCCTATAATATACGGGACCAGGCCACGTGGCAATGGCCTGCTAATACGAATATGAGGGATTACCTAATTTAATGGATCCAACGAAGCGTACTACACTGTCCTAAAATACTAACAAGTCCAAAATAATATCATACAGCAGCTAAATGTCTAATCTCATCCACAAAATATAATATAAAAATAACTGAAGCAAGTGTTGGTAAATGAAATACAAAGAGTCTGAATATCCATAATACATCTGAAATATTCGGATGGGGACAAACCCACTGAAATACAATAATGGAATAAAAGTGCAGAAAGAAGTAAGATAACTAGACTAGAGTATCAACTAGCTAAATAAGAATGCTCTAGTCCGAAACAGCTGAGTACCAAAATCACGAAAACTCCTCTAGAAGTGCCTCAAAGTCCTCAGTCACGAATCATGTCTCTACTCCTGCTCCGTAGATGGTTGGGTATAAGTGCTCATCCGGATCTTGAAGGGAACCAAGTCCTCAGAGGGACGTAACAAGATACAAAAATACATGCCATAAAGTAAATATTGTGTAAACTCGAGGGTGATATAACCAGCTAAGTGAAATTTACTTGAAGACAACATTGGTACGTATGGGTAGGTGAAAGGTATAAAGCATAGTGTCGAACCAGAGGCTAAGTACCTGGCATTAGCTATAAACTGGATGCCAGGAGTATATGCTAACTACATCACCGATTATGATAGCGCGCAGCTAGTAACCTCTGTCGGATGTATTGACAAGTATATACGCCAATAACCGGGTAACACATGGTCCATAACCGGGTAACACTGAGGCTCACGACCCCGTAGTTTACTCTGAAACTATGGTAGCCAAATATCTGTCCCATACGCCTACTAATTATCTTTCCTGCCCAATGCCAATGTACAATTTACGAATACGACATGGATATCTCGTACTATAATGCAAGTCACTAAAAAAATATACAACTAAGCTAAATACCGTCACACGTGTTGCTCACACCGATGGCCAGTCGAGTGTGAAGCACGCGTTCCTACATGGACTCACTCTGTGACGTACAATAATACGTATCAATAACTGGGGAGTCATATTGATAACTCCACAACTTTATGTGCGTCCACTAGACACTAGGTCAGACACAAGTCCTAACGTCAACGCCTTCATTGACTGCACCCGAGTCTTTCTCGGACACGCACAGTTATATTATATTAAAACAATAAACATGCAACTAATAATAACTGGATTTAAACAGTACAACAAGACAAGGTATACTTGTCTGGAACTCTAGGGTGCACAAGTAAAGATCCGGTACCAGCAGCCAAGGTAGAATCATCTTGGATGCCTACGAATAAATAATAAAAAATATTATTCACTACATTATACTATACTAATCATGTACACAAGTAAAACTTACGCAACATTATGAGTTACGCAGATACTAAACCAAATAAACATTCTAATTAAATACGTTGGCTATGGTTGACTAGTCAAGGATCAAGGGGGTAGGTGTACACTTAGTCTACTAGTCTACAACATTTACAAGCCATCCTATGGTATCAATTCTCATATGTTACAATCACGGTCACAGCTAGGATTCGTGTAGGTGCTAAGTTGCACAACTAACACAGGAGTACTAAGTATCCTACTTACTACGATTTTCAGGATGAGTTCGATATTGGTAACCCTCTAGGTCTCCATGTACGGGTATATCATGTCCTCAGATACTGTGCACAATAAGACAGTTGACTACCAAAATACGTTACAATTATAAATAGCATATAACACTAAACACATGTCCTAGATATTGTATTAGTATGCACAAGGACAGTTTAGTCTAACAGTTAGGGTCAACACAATTATATACTAAACTGACTAACCAGTTTTTCTATGAAATAATTACTAACAATAATTACTATACTAAAATACGCACATAAAAATACTAGGTATAAACACTAGGTATTAGGTTCACACATCAATATTTATTCATGTAATAAACAAGAAGGAGGAGAATGATGCAAACCTTGGCGTGCTTGTCTAGGGGGTGCTCCGGCCTGCGGCCCTTGCCCTGCCGGTCTCCGACGAATGGAGGGTGTGCTTCGGCCAGGCAAGCAGCAGCACACTGGCAACAGCTTGTAGCAATGGCAGCAGCTCGCAGTGGCTGGGTCGGCGGTGGCGGGTTGCTGGCGGTGGCAGGATGGTCGGGGTCGAGGGAGAAAGGCGGTGGAGATGAACGGAAAGGGGTTTCGGGTGGTGGCAGTAAGGGTGTGCTGGTGATGATGATATTGGTATTGGTGACGGTAATGTTGGTGATGGTAATGTTGGTGACGGTGATGGACGTGGTGGAGACGACAGTGTTGGCGGTTGATAGTGGTGTGGGGTTGGAAGTGGCGGAGATGGGCGCTATGGTGGCGGAGATGGCCAGGGTCGAGGGAGACAGGCGGTGGAGATGAACGAAGAGGGAAGTCGGGTAGTAGTTGCGGAGGGTGTGCTGGTGAAGATGATAATGGTGGTTGTGACGATGATGGCGGTGGTGATGGTGATGACGATGGCGGTAGAGATGGTGATGATGGTGGCCATAGAGGTGGTTGGCTGTAGTGGCTGTAGGGGTGACTGGGGAAGAAGAGGAGTCGAGAAAGAAGAGATCGGGTCAGAGAAGAAGTCGGGTTGGGTCGTGGGCTGCTGTGGCGGTTGCTGAGGCGGAGGCGGAGGTGGCTGCTGGCGGCGGGTTGGTCGTGGTTGGGGGAAGTAGGCAGAGAAGGAGAGTGGTCGGAGAAGAATGGCTGCTGTGGCGGGTGATGAAGAAGGAGTAGTGGTTGCTTTAGGGTTTCGGTTAGGGTGGTGAGAATGTGTTGTTGGCTGTGGATTTTTGGAGAGAGAGAGAGGTAGGTGTTTAAGTAGGAGAGCAAGAGGGGGTGCTCACCTTGGGTTTAGGGCCGACTGTAACTTTCTTCTAAGGATGAGGGAAGCTTCTACAGGAAGAAGGAGTGGCTAGGATGATGTAGGTTTGAATAGATGGTAGAGATGTAAGGAGAAAAAGTTGCATGTAGTACTACCAATGGAGGGAAAATTTGGGTGGACCGAGCAAAAGGGGGGTGAGTTTCTTCATGACTTGGATCCAATGGGAGGTGGACACCTCATTGCATTTTTGTATAAAAGTCTCTAACAATTAAAAAATTGTACAAATAGTAGAATTTTAGGATTGGATGTGGAAAAATAACATATTTGGTGTGATATAGTGGAATAGAAGGGTGTGTGGTGTTTAGTATAAACCTTGTGGGTGTGAGTGGGGGTTTGGGTTGGTATTGTGTCTAGTTTTGGGTTAGGTTGGGTCCTTACACCGATTTAATTAAAATTAGTGTAAATAGTGTTCTATAATTGATTGGAAGTACATAGGGTTAAAATTGGGTGGGACACAAGTGTCATGGACGTAGTAGACTCAGAATATAATATTGTCATTAAATGGGTTATACAAAACTGGTCAAGGTTGTGTCTCCAATTTTGATTGGAACGGACAATGATGCAAAGTTGGATTTATTTGGATTTAAGAATGGACGTTTGTAACGAATATGTGTGACTAAAATAAAGCACAATAGAGGATATTTATGAGTTACACAAAGATCAGAGTGGAAGGTTGGCACATCTAGGAAAAGTGTGTAAAATTTGTTTGGAGGCAAATGCTAGTGTAGCGCTCCAAATATCGAAGTAACGGTAAGGTGCAAAAAATGATAAAAATATTGCACTATAAATCTAAAATACAGTGTTCTAATTCTAAATGGCTTCAAACTAACCCTAGTCTCTCTATCTAAGCTAAGTAGACCTAAATTTGAACGAGAGGATTTACAATAGCAACCCATGCATTTCAACAGCTATTAGCCGATCTGTCATTAGTGTGATGGGCTTGTACGTCCCACTTGGAAATCCCATAGAGGGGACCATCATATAGTTAGGGCGCATGCTAGGCTAGCCTTCTTGCATACCTAACTTTTAATGCACCGACGGACAGGAAAAGAGAACCTCATATATATATATATATATATATATATATATATATATATATATATATATATGTTGCTAACTTGTATGTCTGCTACAGGGATAATCGTTCGGACATGGGTAAGGATCACTGAATAAGTTATCACTTCTATTTCCTTATGTCCCTTATCATTTATGCTAAATGTGATACATCTATTTTACATTGAGTATGTTGCTGCCCCTATTGCTTCAAATTGTATAGTCCACTTGAAATACTTGTCTTGATATGAGATGAACAGTCCACTAGAGATCGAATATGGCTCACGATACATGCTACGCACTACACGATAGAACACTGCATCTATAGCTTGCTTGTATGTGTTGAATATGCAAACTGGTTTCAAATCTATATTTTTGAAAAGATGTAAACTGACTATAATCTTGAGCTGCATGAAATGAACATAGGTAAAAGTAGCAAGATCACTAGTAATGTAATATTTTGCCACATGCTTACTTAGTATGGATTTCAGAGAATGTTGCTTCTGTTCGTTGATTTTATACTCACTAGTACTTTCTCCAAAGTGATGACCCACCAGCAGTTTACTTATTCTCAGGTGTTGGATCATCCGAGGAAGCGATAGCCATGCCTCATCCCAAGGAACTGAAAATCTAGAGTCAATGCCTTGAGCCGTATCGAGATTGCTTTGAGCTGCTTTTGTATAGAGGGACATAATGTTTGAAACGGTGTCATTGTAATCTTGGGAAGAAAGTGATCGAGCAATTTGTAACCTCGGCCAAGCGCCGCTTGTAATAATTTTGAATATCAATAAAGAGCTTATTTTCTTATGCCATTGTATTCTTTACTTTTATGTAATATGTGTCGCTGTTTCTGTCTTGAATAGCTTACTTGCCCTTGTTCAAAGCTTTGGTCTTGTGCAAGCACAATTTAGGTTTGTACGATATCGTACCCAAGTGAGGTCGATCGATTCCGTAGGGACCAAGCGAGGACGATCGCCCCCCTGTAGGACCGGGGCATGACAATTACAGGGATGACCGTTCGGCGAGGCATAATCTCTACAGAATATGTGATATATTATTTTGCTTATTGTCTTGCATTGCATATAGACTTGCATGCTTGCTTGAATATGTTGATCGCCTTGTAGTATAAAGAATGATAGTCCACTAGATGCAGCTTTGTCCCTAGAGTCTTTGAGTATAGCTCACGAGATACGATACACACACCCTGATTGGTACATCGTTCTTGAATTGTTTGCCTTGTATGCTTGGTTGTATTGAACTAAAATTTGACTTCAAAGATGTTTCAAAAAGAAGTAATATGACCCCACTCCTGTACTGCATGTAACGAACCTAGGTAAAACTAGAAAGATCACTAGTAATGTAATATTTTATAACATAATTATTTAGTATTGGTTTTAGTGAATGTTGCTTCTGTTCGTTAATTTTATACTCACCAGTACTTTCTCCAAAGTGTTGACCCACAGCAGTTTGCATGTTCGCAGGTGCTGGATAATCTGAGGAAGCTATAGTCGTACCTCATCTCCAGGACCCGAAAATCTGGTGTTGATGTCTTGAGCCGTTTCGAGATATTTTGAGATACTTTTTTATAGAGGGACATAATATATGGAACGATGCCATTGTATTCAGAGAACCTCGTGCCTTGATCTTTGCACTGTTTACTTAGATAGATTGTTGTTTGTAATATTGTCCCTTCTCTGTATACTCGATCGATTTGATGATAACCAAGATGACTTATGTTGTTTCCTTATACGAGAGCATCTTCAGGCTCGTACGATATCACGTCTCGAGGGGAATGACCGTCCCACGGGAGCGTCAGTGCGGTTATTCGCTCACGACGTGGGTGATTGGGACCACGGGAGTTCGGGGCATGATAGTGGTAAGGCTTCCTAGCCAACCAGTCGGGGCCAGTGGATACCCCCTAGTTCTTCGATCGTATCGCCTCTGTGATCGTGCGCCCAAATGTATATCGAATGAGGGGGATCTTCCAATGGTGGTTCGCCTGCCACAAGTCTTTGATCCGAAAGAGAGACCCAAATATACTGTGCGGGCACAACCTCCCTATTCTGGTCCAATATTCCATGAACGCGGAGGATGAACTATCACCAATCCGGAGACAGATGAACTTCTCGCCAAGCTCGCTTCCCCGAATGAGTCTGCGCAAGACAGGAGATGCATCACTATTCACAATGGTGATGGCTGGGTAGGAATGAGGGAAGTAGTTGTCACAACCCATGCCCATAATAAGGGTACGATTATGTGTGTATGTCCAGCCTACGCTGCAGGATCGACAGTAGAACATTATCTAGGTCATAATATTATCTATCACATCTCACAATAATATATAACCTGTCAATGAACTCAACTCCCTGAATATAAATATAATGTCATACCAATACTCAATCACAATAATCTATAATAAAGAAGTATGGTACGATAAATATATGAAATAATATAAAGATGTTCCAACACATAAGTCTAGAAATAACATCTCAAACAATAGCAATAAATCTAAGAGTCTAGCTAACTCAAATACAACATAAGTCTCAAATAGTATAACTCATAGCATCTCTAAATGGAATAATCCAAATACAATATAATTGCTAGGCTCTAAGTAACTACTAATGGATTCTCTACTAGAATGGGATCCTCCTGAAGCTCTTAGATGTAACCCTCATCTACTCTCGGTCAATAGTATGTGGGACAAAAGTCCTCGAGTTTCTCTGAAAAATATTATCTAGTCAGGATTAGAGCAAAGCATATAAACTAATAGAAGTTTCAATTATAATGATAATGACTATAAAATTATAAGTAATGAAAATATAAGATAAAAATAATGCTGGAACAATAAGTAAACTGATACACAGATAATCATATCACAGGCAATAATGAACTGTAAATAAACAAGGGAATGACTATATCAGCAGGTGTAAGCTGGAATAGAGAAATAGGAATACTAGCTAAGTGCATTGAAATATTAGTTATTATGTGATCGACTTAGGACAAGATTATGCTCTACTATTTATAATTGGCTATGCATAAGTACAGGTAAGGGATCAGGTCAATCAAGTATGATTGACTATGCACAAGTACAGGTAAGGAGATCAGGCCAATCATATATGAAAAGCTATGCATAGGTAATAAGATCAGGCTACACCCTCGTGTGGTGAGGATGAGATATACACAAGTAAGTGGGGGTATGATAACATAATCGACTAATACTTTTTCATCCCCGGCTAGTACGATGGATCCAATCATGACTCCTCATGACATATATCTATGATACTAGCCCGTAAATCCACTATGTTAGGAAACGAGTATAACACTACAGAACTAGAATCATAGTAATCGTCAAAATAACAGAAACTATCAGAGAATGTACTCGCCTGTGGTCCTGAGAATGTGATGCAAGTCAGTGTCCGAACTGGTGTCATACTGACTTATATATAAAATTCTATGTCATACGGTATTTTAGAGTCAATAATATATTTAATTAACTCAAAACTATGCTTTTAGGTCAAAACTAGGTCAAAGTAGTCAAATTAGGTCAAATCTATGTCAACACGGTCAAACTAGATCATTTCTAGTCAATATTAGGTTTCTAGGTCGATACCTTTCTAATACTAGGATTCTAGAACATACTAGTTAGATATTATATACTAAGTGTCATATATACACTATATAGTCTCATATATAACTATACCTTATAATAACTAAATATAAAACCCCTTACCTTAATATTTGGTCCCCAAATTCTAACACTAGTTCAACCTCTTTAATACCATACTCAACTATCCTTAGTACCCTAGTCATGACTAGTATTCTAGTTTCAACACACTAGTTTCCTAACTCCCTCAATATTTAGTATCTTGATACCAAAGGATCAAAATATTGGTACCAACTAATCCTCACACACTACTACCTTACCTTGACTTTAATACTTAACTCAACTAATATCTTAATACCCATTCCTTGCACTCAGGACACATTTCCATACTTATCATTCCTTTGAACCCAATCCCTAGTATCTAGGTATCCATATATGATACCCACTGGAACTTGGTATCACACTCATACCAATACTAACCCCCATATCCAGAATACACCTTCTAGACATTCACCCTATACTCTAACCACACTAATTCCAACACCAATAAACTTATTCATCACCAATACTCCCTAGCCCCACTTCACTGTACCTGAAATGGACTTGCACCAAGCCCCATCAACTGGAACCATTATTTAATTTACTACTCAATTCCTTTTCCCTATCTCGAGCATAATACACACAGATACTCTAGGCATACACAGACACTAAGTTACTGAGGTACCTGTACATAGATTCCCATCTCATAGCTGCATATGATTGCAGAGTATCTCCTCATTAATGGCTATTATAAGCAATCCCCCTTGAATATGCAGCACCCCTAACTCTACATGTGCTGCATAACAAATTTATTGAATACTTGCATTGATGCAACATACTTTGGTATGTGTTAACTCCACTGCAGCCTCTATGCTACCCACTGCACTGCCAGGTTCTTCCTGAGCTTGCACCAATTATCAATCCCCTAATACCCTTCCTACCGACTTGAACCCGAGCCCCCAAAGCACTCCACACCACTTAAACTCTGAACATCACTCATCCTACTGAAGTCCTTTAACTCACTCCTCGAGCTATCTTCCCCCCCCCCCACACACACATGTGCTATACCTCACATTCTTGTACCTGAGTGCACAACAACCTTGAGGCATAATCTGTATTGATATCTTAACATAGATTATACCTGACACAGATTTTATATTAGATCATTCTTATCTCATGACACTATGGGTCTGATATTGTATTAGTGATACATATTGTATTGCTACCCAACACTCAATTACACCTATATTGATATACATATACCATTTAACACTCAGGTAATCAACCAACTGATAAACACTTCTGTTGGTAAAACACCCACTACTCACTGTCATACACAGTCCCCAAGTGTAATCACACACACAACACACACACACACACACACACACACACACACACACACACACACACACATATATATATATATATATATATATATATATATATATATATATATATATATATATATATATATATATATATATATACTCCCACCAATACTAATGTTATTTCATCAAACACTAAATGAGCACTTCATGATACACTTGTACTTTATATGATACTCATGCTACCAATACCCACGTACACTCCCATGGTCATGATACAACCCCAAATTCAATATGAACATATCTAATATTCTAAATAAGATATCATTAAAGCTAAAATTGACTATTCTAATGCAATATGAGGGAATTGACATGATAGGACTCCAAATACATTAAAACTACCAACCTACGACATCGTATCATTGTGTATCATGATACGGTCTTCCTGTATCCAATTGTGGATACGTACACTCTACCAAATCATGAATTAGACTCCCAAACAACCAAGGGATCATTCACTCAAATACTTAGTGGACCAAATTCGGAGTTTTTCCCAAATGGACACAAAACTCAATGTAGAAGTCACAATAGGGGTCATATGAACCTAGTTCTTCTTCCTATGGATAGATCTAATGCATGAGTGTATTTCTAATGCTCAAATACAATAATTAGAACCTAGTTAAAGAAGAATTTTAGAATTTTATCTATTGAGAGATGGATTCCCAATAAAAAACTCAATAGAATATGATTTGGACATAAGCTCATAGCTAAACTCCTTCTTCTCCAATGCTCCTAACAATCCAAGCTTCTAGTGCTCCTTATATGATGATTAGGGGAGAAATTATGAGTGATTTGGTAGATTTGGTGGAGGGATGAGTCAATTTTAGGAAGCACACTAATTAGAAAATATTTTAGATAAATAAATGAGAGGAGAGAGAGAACCCCTCTCTATAATTAAGGCCCCCCTTTTTTCCTTGTCCAAGCAATGCACAATGACCCATCTACCCCTATTGGGTTGTCATAAAGAATTAATTAGTGAGGAAGCTTCTCTTCCTAATGAAGGTTAAGCCAAATCCTTATTTAATGAGAATGATTAGCTAATTAGGATCCAATGTGACTAGTCTAATAAATTAGTCTAAGTTGTCATGTCAAGTCTAGTTAGGTTCACTAGTGTCATGTCTAATTAGCTAATCCAACTTATTAACCAATATTTATATTAGTCATACACTATATATATCATGAATATTTATATAAATAAATAAAATATAACACAATTTTTATAATAATACAAAATGACAAAAATATTCCTATTCTGGAAAAGTGGTAGTGACAAGTCTACCCTCCTTAAAATAATTTTGTCCTCAAAATTAAAACTAAACTAGCACAAGATAACAATAGAGCAAGAAGTACAATACCTCAAGGCTCAAAGAAATAAGGATATCGTTCGCGCATCTCGGCTTCCCTTTCCTAGATAGACTCTCCCGGACAGTGATGCCTCCAAGCGACGTGTACCAAGGGAATCGTCTGGTTCCGCAGCACCTTCTCCCTACGATCCAAAATCTCCAATGGCTGATCTGATAGCTGAGAGATTAAATTTTGATTTAAACAGTGGTTATTTTAATTTTGAAGAGATTACGATGGATTTGAATAGATTTTTTTATTTAAATTTTTGAGAAGATTGTGGTTGACTTGACTTAGATACGAATGTGAAAGATTTAACAAATTATTCCTTATTTTTAATTTTGAGGATAAAATTTTTGTAAGTTGGGTAGATTGTAAACCCCCTCACCCAAAATAGGTATTTTATGTGTATTTTATATTATTATATTTTTTATAGATTATTTTAAATATTAAATTTCTTTAGAGTATTCTCTTAGTTATTTAGAAAATAAATTTCTTAGTATATTTACTTATATAAATATTTATTTAGAATTATTTTTAGGCTATTTTAGATTTTTGGATATTTTTCTTGAATTTTAGGGTAATTAAAACATAGAAAACGTAAATTTCAAAAACGTAAATTTCTAGGACTTTCATGATTTACTATGAGAACATACTTGCATATTATTCCTACCAAATATTTATTTTAGGTTAAAATATTTAATTATATTTTTTGTAATTTATTTAGAATTTTAAGAATTTTATGTAGATTTTTGAAATTATTTAGGATTTATTTGGATGTATATAGTCCTAATATTAGATAGATGCTAATTTAGTATTAATAGATATTAATAAGATTATATATAAATTATT
This sequence comes from Iris macrosiphon, assembly GCA_036927795.1. NCBI lineage: Eukaryota > Viridiplantae > Streptophyta > Magnoliopsida > Asparagales > Iridaceae > Iris > Iris macrosiphon. Next base: position 163,735,983 of record JAYESA010000001.1, read on the forward strand.
TGTATTACCTTTAATTCTATTTAAGATTATAAATTATTGAGATAAAATCAAACTTTATTTTAAATTAATTTAAATCCCGAGCCTACTAGGAAAGCAACTTCATGCATATCCTATTCGTATTTAAACTGATCCCAAAATTCTCTCTTTTTCGTTCAAAAATAGTCAAAATTTATCATAAATTTAGCCTCATTTTCTTGTAGTTATGACGACTTAAAAAGACGATATCTCCTAACTCGGGACTCCAAACGCGCTCCAATTTTTTTGTTAGAACTATATCAAGGTTATTTTTTTGACTATATAAATTATTTTAATTTATGAACCTATTTTTCCAGAAAATTCTAAAAGTGTCAGCTGTCCGAAATCAGACGCAATTTGGTGTTTTTGAGATTACGGGAGATCCCGAACTCGAAATTACGAACCGTTTGAAGTTTCGAAAAGTTGACATGATAAAATTACATAAAATTATTTTTCCAAAATTTAACATGCAAGTTTAGTCTACTGTAAAATTTGTGCAACATAGACGTAAATAGGAAATCACCAAAAATTGTCATCTGTGCGCCCTTATGGACATAACTCTTTACCGACTTGTGATTTTATGAAATCGTTGATTCCAGCATTCATGTAGCACTAAAATCTATTGGATTTTACACTCAAATCTAGGATTTGATTTGGTTAACTTTTTGGTCAACGGATTGCCTCGATTTGTGTGCCACGGATCATAAATCCATAAAATTGACTTTCTTTAGACCGAAATTATGGTTTAGTAATAAAATCAGATTATAATAAGATTAAAATACTATTTTAAGTTATTTTATTCAGAATTAAAATAGATTAAAATGGAGGAACCTATTCACCCACTTTTGTAACCTAACTTGTTTAATTTATGTGACGGGTAGATCTGACGACGACTTGAGTTGGGACTTCATTCCTTTTCAGACCAGGCAAGATACCTTATCAAATTGCTTATAGTACTTCGCATGCTTATTATATTTTTATATATTCATTGCATATGTATTTTTTTCAGTCCTAATTATAAACTATATATATGTTGACACACACTTGACACATAGTATCATAGAAGGGGAGGATAATCAGTAGACGTATGGGCTATAACCACTCTGGTAAATCGTAGTAACCAGCACGCACTATGGTAGTCATGTCCAATGGTCGCTACCCTCGCGGTATGACGACTGATGATGTCCCTAACGTGTGTGTGAGTTGTGAGATTAGATAGAGTAGCCTACCCATGCCCATACGTCAAAAAGTTATCCTCATTATGCATATTTATATAGATTGTCTTGTACATCGTACTTATATATTTTCTTTCTATTATGCATGTTTATTGTATTCAATTGGCATGCTTCTTTGTATCTTGTTACGTCCCTCTGAGGACATAGTCTCTTTCCAGGTGTAGACGATCATGACTATTCGCAGGAGCACGGATCAGGACTAGCTACTTATCTTTATTTCGAGGAGGTCTTCTCTCCGAGCCTCATTGATCATTAGATGCACTTATGTAGTTTCTCTTATATTCTAGTTGGTAGTGGATTTATCTCCGTCCAACTACTTGTTCTTATCAAGCATTTTATACTTGATTCAGTTATATAGTTGATTGGTTATTTGATTCTGCAGATGAGATCAAGTTATGTCCTGTGACTTATGATAATATATATACCACATATGAGTTAATATTCATATTACAGCGTACGTGTGTATTATGGTATCCATATATTGGAGTTTCCATATACATACGGCTGGCATAGTTACGTATTCCTAGTCCTACGTATTTTAGGACTGGGGCATGACAAATATCCATAAAGTACAAGTTTTAGTCTTAAGCAAAAATGGTATGTGACTCAAAGAACACAAGGTGTCATATGTCATCCTGCTCGAACACGAGAATACTTAGTCTAAAAGCAAGAATGGCATGAAGGAAAGGTTCACGAGGCATTATACGCCATCCTGTCCGAAATAGGTAGACTAACATAATATTTTGTAAGGATCGGATCAACCCCAATACCCCTGTTTGTGGTATTAAACGAAAGGAATGAAATTATATTTCAATGACGGGGTTTATGCGAAACTCGCGCCCTTCTGTTTACAAACAAACTTGTACAATGTAATCCTATACGAGGATGTGGGAGTACAATTTATTTAATCTGGGTATAAATTGCTATAGGTGTCTGATCTACAGTCGATCACTTTAGCCCTTGGACCACACGATGTTGAAGAAGTGTCGTGGAAGACAGGTAGCAGCTTCGAAGGTTGCAGAAGAGGTTGGACGCACGAGGCCAAGGTCGTCGATCCCTGCTCTTTGCCTGCTCTCCGGGCTCTCTCTCTCTCTCTCTCTCCCTCTCTCTTTCTCTCTCTCTCTCTCTCCTTGGACGGTAATTCTCTCCTGGATGATAATTCTTTTTTCGCTCTTTTTCCCCATTGATAGGGGTCTCTATTTATAAAGTTTTGGTGACAGTGACCACTCCGTCGGTGTAAAAACCGAGGAGTGGGAAGTACAACACCCTTTTATACAACGGTTAAAGTAACCAATGCCTGCGTATGGATGATCTTTTGAATGAGCGTATGACGCGGGTCCAACTAAGGGAACACAACGCGTACTATTGCTACGAAGATCACGGCGTAAGAGCCACGTAGGTAGGTATCCCGTGTGTAGAAACGGTTGGCGTAGAAGCCAAATGACTGTCACCCTGGCACAGAGGCCAGATAGGCATAGAAGCCAAAATAGGCGTAGAAGCCGGATAGGCGTAGAAGCCGGAGAGGCGTTGAAGCCGGAGAGGCGTTGAAGCCGGAGGGGCGTTGAGAGCCGAAGAGGCGCTGAAGCCGGAGAGGCGTTGAAGCCGGAGAGGCGTTGAAAGCCGGATAGGCGTTGAAGCCGGAGAGGCGTTGAAGCCGGAGGGGCGCAGGTCTTGAATGGGCGTAGAAGCCGCTGCGTACCGTGCCCGAGTGCTGACGTGGACGTCTTTAGCCGAAATCAAGGCTTTCGAAGATGTAATCAAATCTTCTACAGAGATTTGCCATCATCTTGTGCATTAAATGCGAAGACGTGTTTCGAAGGTCTGCAGCCCTTCTGTGCATCCGTTTGCAGAGACGTGCTTTGACTGAACCTGTCACCGCTCCGTGCAATTAGACGTAGAGACGTGCCTCGAGCCCTGTACGATGTGCAGCTTTTGACGTGGCAGACGGTTTGTCTACTGCGGAGCACAAACCGGCTTATGCCTGCCTGTGTAAAACAATGCAGCGTATTCCTCTGTGCGCAAAAGAGCAGTTTATGCTGAGGGGACGTTAGTAAACGACGGTTCGGTGGTATCTTAACCCAATCCTCTGCATTAAATGCAGAGATCCGCCATCATACTTTGGTGTGCGTCCCGAGGGGTCTGTGCCTGTTTTCAGCTGTCGTCTGGGTCGCCGTGCAGCACTTTTTGTCAGGAGTCAGAGGCCAGGTTTACTGCGTGACTTGACAGGTTCATTTCGGGGAAGATGAAGCGTTCCTCGTACGCTATTTTAACGCTGCTTTGAGAGCGGCTGAGTTTTTATGCCCTGGAGGCGATGGGGGGGGTCCCGTCTACGCCGAAGCGGTTTTGGATGCGCTGCACCCTTGAGCTCTTACGCCTGATGGCACTGAAGGCCTTTGCTTGCACTGCTCTGTATCAATATGCCGCGTAGCTTTTGCCAGCGTATTTTTTATGCTTCTACAAGACCCCCTTCAAAGCTTTTAAATTCCTTGGAATTTGAAACGCTTTGAATGAAGCATGAATGGCCCCTCGTGACTCGAAACATTTCTGAATGGAGCGTTGAAACGGTCGGTGCGGCCTTTATGGCGGATTTATTGGGGACCGCTGTGATCTCTTTTGCCTATAAAAAGGTGGGGGGGGGGGTTAACCTGTTTCCCCATATTCCCATCACCATGCTAAAATGATCGCCGGAGTTCGTCGGGTCGATCTGAGGAAGAAGGAGACCATGTTCTTCCAGCATGTTGGGAGCCGAAAAAGATGGCATCTTCGAGCAAGTGTCCACTGCAACGATGGATCATGAAAGGATATCTTAGCCTCCCTTGCTCGGAATAATCAGCAACTTTGTATGGCGTTGCACCAGGGGAGAGGAAGGGCCGTATTAGACCATGCCGCCTGCAAGCGGCGTCTTCTTCCGTTGTCTCCGGGGACGAGAGCAGATAGACTGGCTCCGTCCGGGATCGAGTTGGGAGAAATATCCCAATGCGATCTATCATGGCGCTGGAGGCAGGAAAGCAGTTTGCAATCTGCCTTCTGTTGGAGTATGGGTCTGTGCCCATTTTGTATCCTCCCGCCACTATCATCTTCTTTGTTCATGGCTGCGGTAGCCGATGAACTGCTGGAGAAGATGGATGAAGAATTGATGCCCAGCGAGAACCTGTCAGTACAGCTTCTGGGCAATCTTCCGACGATGATAAGGAAACCTCTAATAGAGGCGCTTTCCCTCATATGTAACCATGAAAAGTGAAGAAAAACCCCTGTAGACAGGATTTCCCTCATATGTAATCATGATTTTAATCTTCAATAAAGTCGTCTTTTCTTCATATGATCACTTGCCATACGTTGCTGTGAAGTCTGAATGTGTGCAGCTTCGACACGTCTGTTACTTTACGCGACTCTGTACAGAGAGTACTAGGTTCTGTCCGGTTCTTTTCGTGCAACGGATAGTGCATAGAGCGCTGCTTTAGCATTTTGAACACTTAGAACTGTCCTGTTGCTAGGACTAAGGAACCGCGTAGAGTTCTGAACTGCTGCTTCTGATGAGCAGAGTTTTGTTCAGTCTTCGTCTTCAAGAATGTTCTCTCGGAACTCCCTTGAAACAGGGTCGAGGATTCTGGCTGAGCTTTGTCATTTTGACAGACGAGATGTTCAGACTGGAGTCCGGATGAACCTCCAATTTTGGGACCCGAAAAGAGTAATTTCTTAATGGTTGTACTCTGTCCATTTCGGGTACTTGGGGTCAAGAACGAGTATCTTCTGTGTGAACTCTTTGCACTTGACCGGGTCGGGGACTGATCTGGATAAGCGGAAAGTCGCGGAGTGTGAAATCCTCAGTCTGTAGCGTCTGGGCGTAAAACACCATCGAGCGTGGGGTCGTAGACTTGTGGTTCCTGAGCGTGAAGTCGTAGGTTTGTCGCCTCTCGAGCGTAAAAGCTACCGAGCACAAAGGCATCCGGGCGAGAAAAACCATAGACTTATAGCTGCTTGAACGTAAAGCCGTAGAATCGTTGCTGTTGAGTGTAGAAAGCTCCTTTAGCGTAGGACTTGTGGATCTGTAGCTCCTGAAAAGAGAATTTCTTCGAGCGTGAAGTTCTGCGGATCTGTTGCTTCTGAGCGTAAACTGAGCGCCACCGAGCGTGAGATCATCGATTTGGTATTTGCTGAGCGTAAAGCCGTAGGTTTGTCGCCTCTCGAGCGTAAAAGCTACCGAGCACAAAGGCATCCGGGCGAGAAAAACCATAGACTTATAGCTTGCGAGCGTAAAATCGTAGATCTGTTGCTGTCGAGCGTAGAAACCTCCTTTAGCGTAGAACTGCTGAACTGTCTTGCGCGAAGAATTTTTTGAATTCGCTGACTGTCCGTCTTTCGAGGGTAGTGGGTTGACGTAGCACCCAATCATATCCGACTATTAATGCGAGACTTGGTTAGGGTCTCGAGGAGTCCGTCCGAGGATTCGAGGAGTCGATCCGGACTTTATATATATCCCAAGCTTTGGAGAGAAAAACTTTTCACCCGTCTTCGAGAGTTCTTGACTGTTCGAGCTTTCTCCTTCATTCCTTTCTCTGAGCACTTCGAGCTTTCAGAAATGGCGATGAAACAAACCTCCTCCGCTAAGGGAAAGAGCATAGGTTCTTCTTCTTCTCCTACTGCCCCAGCGAGGGAGTCTTCGGTCGGGCAAGGTGGACTTCCTTTCGAAAGTATCTCGCCGACGGGCAGCGCACCCGGTCTGAGAGGTAAATCCTTTGGGGTGACAAGAATAACGAAAATCCTTCGCACACGTTGAACGTGACCGCGCTAGGTCGCCTTCTGTGCTGATAGCCTCTTCGGAGGAAGATGATGCACGAAGGCGTTTTCATCTTTTACGTCCATATTTCTCGTGTGCCAGCGTAGAAGCTCCACATTTTTGCAGTTCCGAGCGTAAAAGCTCTGGCTACCAAAAACTGGCGTATGTCGTAAAATAAGCATTTTACGTTTGTGGAGGGGACTCCCGGCGTATAATAACCGAATTCGTACAATCCTGGCGTAGAGCACAGTTTGTCGTTTCTTTGGTTTTGTATGTTTGTGCAAGATTTTTGTAATGACATACTTTCTTTGCACCTTTGTAGTTAACCTGGGTGAGTCTCCGCTGACCGAGGTGATGGGTTCCTCCGCCAGGATGCTGCACTCGAACTACCTGGAGGACTTGTCCCACGTGGCATTTCCTCTCTCCGGATCCCAGTATCCTGAGGGAAGGGGATTTTTGTTGGCGGCTCAGGGCGAGCGGGCACTGCTGAGTATGATCAATGGGGAGCCTCTGACGTATGTAGACGGAGAGCAGTACATAAAGCCGGCTTTCCTTTTTGGGGACATGATCGACAAGCGGTCCCAGACGAAGCCTAAGAGGGAACCTTGGGTCTTTGCTGTCGAGAGCTTGGTTCTGTACCTGCCGACGATGCCGAGGGATTATCCCATCTCGGCTTTCTTCCATGCCACTCATCCCAGAGAGATGTCGTGGACGTTGACTCCCGATCTTCATGGCAAGCCGGGGAAGATCTTTCATCAGAAAGGAGCTGACCAGGGATCGTTTGTCAGTCGTCCTTCTAGTCCTGTGACGTTGTTCCGGGGATTGTACCCGGGTGGCGTCCCGAGCGAAGACAGCTCTGTGATCCAGCCAGTCCAACTGTCGACTTTCTGTAACAGCTTCATGGGACGAGGTGGGGTGTACCCCAAGGAGAATCCTCGGTGTAATGGGTGGGTCACCCCAGCAAACCTCCGATGGACCAGCCTAGTTAACTGGGCCTTGAAGCGCTTTCGACAAGAGCTAGAGGGCATTGGGCTGTATGCCGCTGTGAGCGCGACGAGCGTCGGGTTGCCTCCCAACCCTAATTTGTTCTTGGCACTGATGGAGCGATACGTTTCGCTCACTGGGACCTTTGCCACTCCACTGGGGGAGTTGGGATTGGCCCTTCATGAGATGACGGTTGTCTCGAGGCTGCCAATGGGGGATACCCCGTATGAAGAGTATGTTCCTACCAACCGGAAGTTGGGGGATTCGGACCCTCGGGTGACGGATGTGTATCAGGAGCTGATGTGCCAATATCTTGCCTGCACCGCTTTTTACAACGAGCCCTCTGGTTTGGTCCACACTACCAAGTGGATGTCCTACCTCTTCTTCCACCGAGCTAGGGCTGCCAGGTTGGAGAAAGTTTCGGGGGGCAAGAACGAGCCCGTGAACTGTTTGGGCGTGCTTAGTGCCCAGGTCGTGGATGGCCTTATGGAGGAGGCCAAAGCTTCGGACCAGATCCTCGTTGAGAGGGTAGGAAAGTACCCCGAAGGTACTACGGCCCGTAGTTACCTGAGGCGCTATCGCAGGTCTCTATCCAAGGAAGCCCAGCTGGCTGGTTTCCTCTCGTTATGGCTGCGTCAAGTAGTAGTGCCTGGTACTGCGTCCGCGGACCGCATTTACCGGAACATCTTGTGGCCGGCAGTGCGCCTGGTGTTCGGGGCAAGACTGGGCTTGCTTCCTGCCATGGTGTGCCGTATACAGGCGGGCTTGAGAGCTCTGACCGATGGGTTGCTTGCTGATGAAGCCCGGCGTGAGAGTTTTCCCAGGGTGGAATTACCATACCTGTATCTGATGGGTTGGTTAATTCTCCACAATCCCCGGGTGATGTCTCCTGGCTCTGGTAGCAGCTCAGGGGGGAATTTCTTGTTGAACTACAAGGATTCTCCCTGGAACGTGGACACCGTTCTAGATTATCGGCTGGTATTGAACCTCAGCCATGGCTGGAAGTTCCTCTGTACTCTCCCTCCCGTAGATCGCCATCAATTAGGGATGAGGCTTGAGGACTCGGGTAGAGAGAAGACCGATCTTTCTCCGGAGGCTTTTAATTGGCTGGTCTGCATTAGACCCTCCCATCTCCTGTACAGGAGTGAAGACCATTGCTTCTTCGAGCCTTATTTGCCTAGTCGGTTCGCCAGGCAATTTGGGTACGCCCAGCTGCACGTGGGCAATGCCGTCACCAGCTTCAGGTCTAGAGGCGGGCTCATTCATGGAGCCAGAGGATGGCGGTATTTCACCACGGGTTGCACAGGAGCAGCCTTCGTCGTGCCGGATGTCACCCCCTCTACGGAGCTGCGCATCCTCCATTCTTACGCCCAGTTTTACGTGGCGATCAACACCTTCCACCACGATTTCGACATACGCGAAAGTCTTAGGGTGTCCTCTCCCATTGTCGGGGGAGGAGTTAAAGTTCCCTCGGTTTCTTCCGATGAGGGTGAGGAGTTTGATACCCCGGATGAACCCCTGGAGTCGATGCTGGGGTGTGAAGTGCCTCCTCCTGCGGGGGCTTTGGTAGTTCCTCAGAAGCGAAGGGCGCCTGTTCCTAAGGAGGCTTCTGTTCGTAAGAGGAGGAAGGAGACAGTCGCTCGTCCTTTCTGTATTTTTGGTGTCGAAGCTACCGGGAGTGGGCCTACATCTTCCCATGTCGGGGATGAGTCTTTGGCTGGAGGTTTCTCGCCTTTTAGAGAGGGACCCTCTATGGTTTCGGTTGGCGGCGCCGGAGGATCTTCGCTAGGGATCGCTGCTGTGGCTACTGCTCCGGGTAGTGGAACGAGATCGCCTAGGTGGCCATGGCAGATGGGAGGATCCTTCCCTGGACCCGCAACGGATGAAGCTCCTGCTGTGCCTAGCGAGATTCCAGTTTACGAACCTCGACCGCGTCTTGGTGGAGACTTGGAGGAATTCCGGGCGATGTCAGTTGGTCCACCTCCTTCCCCAGGTATGATAGTTCGCATTGCGTCCTTAGAGCGAGGTTTAGCTGCCTCGGCTGCAGATGCGCCATATATACCATTGGCCCCGGGTAAATATCTTTTTCATGTCTCCTTTTAGAAAGGTTACCGTTGTACTGATGCCGACTTTCGGGTTCTTTCTTCTCAGGGGATGGAGCCCATGGGGAGTGTAGCGTTGAGCCGCCTTCCGGCTCTGCTCCGGCCCCTGGTGGTGATACGGAGGCACCTGATCCTGAGGAGGAAACACCTTCGGGGGCTAGCTCGCCCGGAGTGGTTTCGTCGCCTCGAGAGAAGGATGAGCCTGTCACCGTGACCTTGCCATCGGTCGCACCAACCGTCGAGGCGGCAGCTGTGGCTACCTCGTCTGCAATCGTCTCTGGTGGGGGACTCGCTGATATCGCGGTCTCTCCTGGCGTTCAGTCGGGTTTATTTGCGCTGACTGAGCAACATACCAGCCTCTTTTACACCGGTTTGGGAGCGATGATATCAATGGTGTTGGCAAAGAGTCTGGATTTCGAGCGCCTGAAGAGAACTGCCCAGTTCTCGATCGGGGTTGTCAGGGAGTTCGGCGATTCCGGGGGAGCCGATGCCCTGGAGGCGATGGTTAATGGTTTAGAACAACCCATTAACGAGTATTTGTGGTTGGCTCATGGCAGTCTTGATGCTGAGGCCCAGACCAGATACGGTTTTATGACCGCACATCTTGCCAAACGGATGGAAGACCTGAAGGAACTCCTTCGAACTCGCCAGCTGGAGGCGATTCAGAGAAAAGCCGCCGTGGATGAGATCCTCGCCCTCCAGACAACGTGCCAATCCTAGCATGAGGGGAATGTAGCGAGGATTCACAGGTTGAGGGAGAAACTCGCTCAGGCAGAAGAGTGGGCTTCCCAGTCGTTGGCAGGCTTGGATGTGGTGGCCGGTCGACTGAGCACAGCACGGCGGGATCTGGATCGCGCGGAAGGTGCCTGTGCGGGCGTTCGTTGGACGATAGCCGAACTGTCCCATTCGAGTGACAATGAGGCACTGCTGGAGCGGGCCCGTGCTGATGTTCTGGCCATTAGGGAGAGAGGATGGCCGTGCTAGCACGGCAGCTCCGTGACATGACTACTCCGCCGCAATGATGTACTCTTTTTTTTTTTTTTGCTTTCCCAGATATAATTTTGTTCTTTCTTGGGAATAAAAAAGAGACTTTTTCCTAACTTTGGACCCATCATTTCGGAATGTAAATGACAGGTTAGGGCGAGAGTGGTATCAGAGGTGGTATGGACGTGATAAACTCTCGGTAAACTTCAGCAGGGCACATCTATCCAGAGGTCATACGGACATGATAGAACGTGCTTTGGCCAAGTTTTGTAGGTAAAGTACTATCAGAGGTGAGATAGACGTGATAGGCTTTACTAGAGTTTACAGCTCAGAGGTAATATGGACATAGCTGTTTTGTGGGCCTATTACTTTTTGCGCACCTAGGTGCAAGAAATAGGTTTGAGGACAAGCCCTGCTAGAGGTAATATGGACGTAGCAGATTTTGTGGACCTAACACCACTGGCGTACTTAGATTTATTACGGGTGTTAGTTGAAGTGACGATCGATATCAGAGGTGATAATCGATGGTCAGAATCTTGGAAAGCCTGTTCAGAGGTGATATGGACATGGCAGATTCTCCAAGGAAATACAGTTCAGAGGTGATATGGACATGACTGATTTGTGGGCCTATACTAGTTTCTTCTTTGAAGTAGTTTCGTCGGATTACGAGAATCTCGCCGTATTCCCCCTGAGTGGAGGAGATTAGGCGTAGTACTTCTTCAGGAATTTGCCGTTGATGGGAGCCATTAATAGGTCTCCATTGGGCTGGGCTAGTCTGTAGGCTCCGTTCGAGAATGTTGTCTCGATCACATAAGGACCTTCCCACTTGGGCTGGAACTTGCCTTTACTCCTGTGAGTAAGAATCATCGGCCTTCTTACGGCTAAAACTAGCTCGCCGACTTTGAACACCCTTTCCTTTACTTTACGATTAAAAGCTCTGGAAATGCGTGCTTGGTAGAGCGCGATGCGCTGTTGAGCTTGGAGGCGTTTCTCGTCTAATCCCTCGAGCTCCTGAAGCCTTAACAGGTCATTCTTTTCTTGAGTTAGCTCGTTAGCCACGGCTATCCTGAGTGACGGAATCTGGATTTCAATGGGGAGAACTGCCTCGCTCCCGTATACCAGTGAGAATAGGGTGCAGCCTGTCGGCGTCCGTACCGTTGTGCGGTATGCCCAGAGACATTCGCCCAGTTTTTCGTTCCAATCTCTTTTGTTTGAAGAGATGAACTTCTTCAAGAGTTTGATAATGGTTTTGTTGAAAGCTTCCGCCAAACCATTAACAGCTGGATAGTATGCCGTAGAGGCGATATTGTGTATTCGATTTTTATCGCAAAATCGATGAAACGCTTGGCTGATGAACTGGGGCCCGTTGTCATGGATTATCCTTCGGGGGACCCCGAAGCGATAAATGACGTGATGCTTGATGAAGCTGATCACATTAGACGCCTTTACCTCAGCAAGAGGGATTGCCTCTGCCCATTTGGAGAAGTAGTCCGTGATGGCCAGTATGAACTGATGACCTCGGGAAGAAGACGGGTGAATGGGACCAATGACGTCCATACCCCATGCTTCGAAAGGCCAGGATGTAACTGTAGGATGCAGATGCTCAGATGGTCGGTGTATGAAGTCTGCGTGAATCTGACAGGCTCTGCATTGTTTTGCATACCGTATCGCATCTGTGATCATAGTAGGCCAATAATAGCCCATTCTCCTGATGCGATCCTGTAGCTTAGGATCGGGTTGGTGTGCTCCGCATACGCCGTCGTGAGCTTCCCGGATAATCTGCTGTGCTTCGTCGTTAGACAGACATCTCAACAGTAATCCGTCGTAGGTCCGGCGATATAGGCATTGCGCAGATGCATTATAATAGAAGCGTAATGATCCTCGCTTGATGGACACTGCTCCTTTGGGGTCCCCCGGCATGATTTCGTATGCGACAAAATCTATGAAGGGACTTCTCCAGTCCTTTCCGGGGAGATCTGTGTTCACAGCATGGCTGCGTTCTATGTAAAGGTTGTTCTTCGCACAGAATAAGTCTCTGTTAAGAAGGATTACCGAATCCTGCCTTCTTATAGGAGTGGCTAAGTCTGCGGCTAGACTGGCTAGGGCATCGGCTTCCAGATTCTGAGACCGAGGTACATGCTCCAGGAAGAATCCTTTGAAGGTCATGGCTATCTCGACCGTTGCTTGGTGGTAGGGGATGAGGTATGAATTTCGGACTTCATATATCCCTCTGACTTGATTGATGATAAGCAGAGAGTCACCGAAAGCTTCCAGGGATTCGACCCCCAGCTCTTTGGCGGCTCGGAGCCCGATTAACAGAGCGTTGTATTCTGCCACATTGTTGGAGCAGGGCTCGCTAAGAGAATATGATCGGTAGATGACGAGCTGATCAGGAGTGACCAGGACGACTCCTACTCCTGAGACGATGTTTCCCTTGGGACCGGTTCTGGAGGCCCCATCGAAGAAGAGTTGCCATGCGTCGGTTTCCATTGCGGAGTTACATTCTGCAACTTCGTCGGGAATGTCCTCGTATAATTTGGAGGACTCCGGGATCGGATGGGCAGCTAGGAAGTCAGCCAGTGCTTGGCCTTTAATGGACTTCTGCGGTACGTATACCATGTCATATGGCGTTAATAGCATCGCCCAAGTCGCGAGTCGGGAGTTAAGAACACTCGGTTTGCTCATTAGTACCCGCAGAGGGTTGATCCTGGAGATGATATGAATGGTCTGTCCGGTGACATAGTGTCGTGTCTTCTGGACGGCGAACATCAGAGCCAAGCATTCCTTCTCCACTGGGTTGTACCGGTGCTCGGCCCCGACCATCATCCTGCTGAGGTAGTAGATAGCTTGTTCATGCCCCATGTCGTTCTTCTGTGCAAGAAGAGCTCCTAGTGAATGATCCATTGCTCGAACGTACAGCAAGAATGGTTTTCCCATGACGGGAGGTGCCAGAACTGGCGGGCTGGTGAGGTAGCGTTTGATGTCTCCGAACGCCTGCTGACAGGTTTCGTCCCACACGAAAGATACACCTTTCTTCATGAGATGAGAAAAAGGCTGACATCTCCCCGAGAGGTTGGATATGAATCGCCGGATATAGGCCAGACGGCCTTGAAATCCCCGGAGCTCCCTCAGATTACGGGGTGGTCGCATTTCTACGATTGCCTGGACTTTGTCAGGGTCCACCTGGATGCCTTTGGTGGTGATGACAAATCCCAGGAACTTGCCACTAGATACACCCAGAAATGATTTCGTAGGGTTCATCTTGAGTTGATGGCGACGCATCAGCTCGAACACCGTCCTCAAGTCTTGGAGGTGATCACCTTTGAGGTGGCTCTTGACGGCTATGTCGTCTACATAACATTCCACTATTTTGCGTAAATGCTCATGGAATATGTTACTCATGGCCCGTTGGTATGTAGCCCCAGCATTCTTTAATCCAAAGGGCATGACCGTATAGCAATATACCCCCAGTGGTGTCCGGAAAGCAGTGTGCTTCTCGTCTTCAGGATGCATCTTGATCTGATTGTATCCCGAGAACCCGTCCATGAAAGACATGCGTTCGAAACCGCAGGTGTTGTCGATCATGATGTCGGTGATAGGAAGAGGAAATTCATCTTTGGGACAGGCCGTATTTGTGGGCTTAACATTACTAGGGTACTTGGGGCTAAGTACGAATGTTAAGTTTAGACGACGTCCGATGATAACTAATAGCCGAAAGTTTACTCAGAGGTAGTGATAAAATTTTTGCTATATAGTGTTTTTCTCGAGTGGGGATAGGCCTGTAGGGTCCACTGGGGAGACTTTCTGGGGTTCACCATTCCGTACCAGAAAGGTGAGCCCTGCTCACGATGGTCGTTTCCTCGTTCATAGGTGCAAGGTGATGACCTTGTCATCTATCAGCTCCTGAATTCTTCTTTTCAACAAACGGCAGGCCTTCGTAGGGTGATGAACATACCGATGGAAGAGACAGTAATCCGGGTTATTGACTTCGCCGGTGCTCTCGGGATATCTGACGTTCGGAACCCGAAGTTTGTTTGCTTTTGTCAACATGTTGAAGATTTCAACGATGTCGTCTTCTTTGAAGGAAAAAGTCTCTTTCAGTTTTCGCGATCCGGATGCCTGAGCCTTTTGATCTTCCGGGTCAGCTGTCCTTGCTGTACTGTATCTGGACTTCGGGCGGGTTCTTCCTCCTGTTTTGTCGCTCTTGGAGGTCGGTTTGGAAGGACCCATTTCTGGTTTTACAGGACCATCCTTTGGAAGTTCGGAGCGTGCAGGGGGTGCAGTATACCCTAACCCGAAACGAGTTTGTCGACAGCAAGGACTACTATGTAACGGCGTTCGTCTGCCTTTTCCATAATTGAGGCCCTGCTTCGTCTCTAAATTGTAACCCATGTTCTGTATGATCTTCAGAGCTTGAGAGCTATACCTGTGGATTTGCATTTTTCCTTCTTTAGACTCCCGGAAATCTTCTTGTACCATCGGACCGCTCTGTCTGCGGATGAAGACTATTGGAAGCCGGTAGTCATGAGTTGGGGGGACAATAAAGTTCCCGTACGGTTCATACATCATAATGACATTGGGTGGCGATGCGTCCTCCCACACGATCTCTCTCCGTCCGCCGCCTAGGGGCTCTGGATCCTGTTCACGACTCCCATTTTTGCGTCTCTGGATCAGACGTGTACGTAGGTCAGGAGGAGTTGACGGTGACCTGTCCCTTTCGTTTCCATCTGCGGACACGCGGGGGTCGGGCACCAAGGTTCTTGCCGCGCCACCTGTGTATAACAGGCTGGCAGTTTGGGCGACGGACAATCCTCTGGGGGGACGTCCTCCCGCAACCTGGACTTGTTTCACGCCGAAGGGCTTTTCCTGGTGTGACTCGGAGATTCGCTCAGACTGGCGTAAAGCTGGAGAGATCCTCAGTCGGCCGCCGTTTTCTTGCATAATTTGGAGGGTAGGCATTCTGTTCCTTCGCTGGCGTGGAGGCCGAGAGGTTAAGTAGCCTGCCGCTTGCTTTCCTTCGCGGAGATCACAGCGCTCATCTGGTTTACCGTAGAGGTCAGATAATGTCTTGCGCGTGGAGCGAGATCTGTTCTTCCGTCTTGGCGCTGAGGCACCATCGGAAGTTCTGTCTGTACCGCACGGAGCGGGAGACAGATTTCTACGCGTAAAGCGCAGTAAAGGCTTCTGGGTTAGCGCTGAGGCTTCGCCCGAAGTTTTATCTTTACCGCGCGTAGCGGGAGACTGTTTCCTACGCGTAAAGCGTAGTGAATTCTTCGGGGTTAGCGCTAAGGCTTCGCCCGAAGTTTTGTCTGTACCGCGCGTAGCGGGAGACTGAATTTTACGTGCGGGGCACTGAGGGAGCGTCGCTACAACCTCGTTGGCCGAAGAGATCGGAGAGATCGGAGAGTCCGGAGAGATCGGAGAGTCCACAGGAATAGTAGAGGATGTCTTGGGCATCCACACATTGCGCAGCTTCCTGTTGTCCTGGACGGAGAGAGGGCGAGAGCTACCCCCAGCTCGAAGCATGTCTTCGTAGGCTGACTGGTCGAAATGAACGACCAGCGTCTTCTTCACGGTTCCCACGGATACCATATCGTGTTGAGCAATTACTTCCTCGTCAAAAGAGAAAGATGTCCCCAGCAGAGTCGCCATCTTGTTTGTGGTATTAAACGAAAGGAATGAAATTGTATTTCAATGACGGGGTTTATACGAAACCCGCGCCCTTCTGTTTACAAACAAACTTGTACAATATAATCCTATACGAGGATGTGGGAGTACAATTTATTTAATCTGGGTATAAATTGCTATAGGTGTCTGATCTGCGGTCGATCACTTTAGCCCTTGGACTACACGATGTTGAAGAAGTGTCGTGGAAGACAGGTAGCAGCTTCGAAGGTTGCAGAAGAGGTTGGACGCACGAGGCCAAGGTCGTCGATCCCTGCTCTTTGCCTGCTCTCCGGGCTCTCTCTCTCTCTCTCTCTCTCTCTCTCTCTCCCTCTCTCTTTTTCTCTCTCTCTCTCTCCTTGGACGGTAATTCTCTCCTGGATGATAATTCTTTTTTCGCTCTTTTTCCCCATTGATAGGGGTCTCTATTTATAGAGTTTTGGTGACAGTGACCACTCCGTCGGTATAAAAACCAAGGAGTGGGAAGTACAACACCCTTTTACACAACGGTTAAAGTAACCAATGCCTGCGTATGGATGATCTTTTGAATGAGCGTATGACGCGGGTCCAACTAAGGGAACACAACGTGTACTATTGCTATGAAGATCACGGCGTAAGAGCCACGCAGGTAGGTATCCCATGTGTAGAAACGGTTGGCGTAGAAGCCAAATGACTGTCACCCTGGCACAGAGGCCAGATAGGCATAGAAGCCGAAATAGGCGTAGAAGCCGGATAGGCGTAGAAGCCGGACAGGCGTTGAAGCCGGAGAGGCGTTGAAGTCGGAGGGGCATTGAGAGCCGAAGAGGCGCTGAAGCCGGAGAGGCGTTGAAGCCGGAGAGGCGTCGAAAGCCGGATAGGCATTGAAGCCGGAGAGGCGTTGAAGCCGGAGGGGCGCAGGTCTTGAATGGGCGTAGAAGCCGCTGCGTACCGTGCCCGAGTGCTGACGTGGACGTCTTTAGCCGGAATTACGGCTTTCGAAGATGTAATCAAATCTTCTACAGAGATTTGCCATCATCTTGTGCATTAAATGCGAAGACGTGTTTCGAAGGTCTGCAGCCCTTTTGTGCATCCGTTTGCAGAGACGTGCTTTGACTGAACCTGTCACTGCTCCGTGCAATTAGACGTAGAGACATGCCTCGAGCCCCGTACGATGTGCAGCTTTTGACGTGGCAGGCGGTTTGTCTACTTCGGAGCGCAAACCGGCTTATGCCTGCCTGTGTAAAACAATGCAGCGTATCCCTCTGTGCGCAAAAGAGCGGTTTATGCTGAGGGGACGTTAGTAAACGACGGTTCGGTGGTATCTTAACCCAATCCTCTGCATTAAATACAGAGATCCGCCCTCATACTGTGGTGTGCATCCCGAGGGGTCTGTGCCTGTTTTCAGTCATCGTCTGGGTCGCCGTGCAGCACTTTTTGTCAGGAGTCAGAGGCCAGGTTTACTGCGTGACTTGACAGGTTCATTTCGGGGAAGACGAAGCGTTCCTCGTACGCTATTTTAATGCTGCTTTGAGAGCGGCTGAGTTTTTACGCCCTGGAGGCGATGGGGGGGTCCCGTCTACGCCGAAGCGGTTTTGGACGCGCTGCACCCTTGAGCTCTTACGCCTGATGGCACTGAAGGCCTTTGCTTGCGCTGCTCTGTATCAATACGCCACGTAGCTTTTGCCAGCGTATTTTTCATGCTTCTACAGCCCCGAAGACGGTCTGCAGGAACAGATTAAAATACCTTGTACACAAGTTGTTCGTAACATGTAAGTCATGGGTCTTCCCGATTCACGACATGACATAATAATTCTTGATTATTATTCTGAACGGGTATTGCTCCTCGAGCTATGATTCTTGCTTTACTTGACACGATTCTCGTTCAGAGTTCAACTTGACTTGATGCATTTCCCTAGTTCGAGAACTGCCTTGGTGACCTAACAGTCCAGAATACTTGCAGGTTCATATTGCACAAAAAGACTATTTGATAGTCTTCTGGCTAACTAGATACATGAACGAAATGGATAGTGTTACAGGATCACGACATAAAATTTTATGACAAGCTTTGAAACAAACGAGAGCATACTAGTTAGCATGTAAGACAATTAAGCATTAAAACAATACTGAAACATAAGCATAAGGAAGCTTGAGGTATAGTATACTTTAGAACATAGCCTTTTAGTTAACACGGGTATAAGGGGTAGTACGAGGAGAAACCGTACAGGGGCATATCAGGCAGCATAATCTATGCGATAAGCAGTGTAAATATGTGAGGCAGTGTACTACGATGAGTTTATTAATGATCTTACTCAAGGCATAGCGATGTCAACTTGCACGAAGATAAGGTAGCATGCGAGGGTCCAACTATAAGGCAAGTTTTATTTCCATGTTCTAACACAAGTAATACAAGATAGGATTATTTTCTTAGCTAGGTGCATTGTATTCTTTATAAGCATACATGGGTTATTCACCTAGCGACTAGCATGTATCGTCCATATTTTATGTGTGCAAGCCAAGCAAAGACAAGTTTATCGTAGCTACCCACCTTAGCGATGATTCGCCTCGGTCAAGCGATACTTCGAGCGCGCCTTTAAAAGTCTAAGTCTGAACTCCTGAAAGGCCAAGTCTGAAATCTTTTACCTTAAGCAAGTCTGCTCGCTGAGAAAAGCGGGTCCGATCATCGCACTTGTGCCATTTGAATCGGCTCTCCGCTTGAACGGAACATGTTGTTACAATCTGTATCAGCAGGATATAGCCATTGCGGTAAGCCAGGGCACACCAGAGATCAGTGTAGGAGGACCAACGACCAATAAATATCTCAGATATAGGGCATCTGACCACATAATTGGCTCATGCCCCTTTTGTACCATGAGGCTTCTTTAGTTTGACAGTTTCCAGCTCTTCCTCAGGCAGGGATTGAAGGCCCTTGAGGACCAACATTAGCAGTTAGACCACTAGCCCAACCTCCTCTATCGATGCAGACTAAACAGTTCTAGCAACAAAGTCCAGCATAGTATACGCAAGTCCAACAAGCCCAACTAGCAAGGCAGAATCAACAACAAGTTAGAGCCAAAGCCCCTAGACGTTGGCCTGACGAAGTAGAGCAGTTGATAGCTGAAGGCGCTATAATTGTGGGTAATATTTTGAGCTCCCTTTAGCTTGTCTTATTCTTGGGTTCGTATCGAACTATCTCGTGTTCCGACACATTCAAAATACGATAATTGTTTCGATCCTTTCGTTGAGCAAGGTGAGTTCTTTGCCCCTCTCTTTTGCCTCCATATTTGTCATACCCGTTCCTAGATTTGGTATTTCTTAAATTTTTTATATTTAAAATTTTTTCTGTAGATGTATTCATGCTGTATTTACTTGTAGGTTCCTGTTAATTATATTATATTTATTTAATTATATTCCTATTTTTTGTGGGAGACTACCCGAGACCAGTAGTGAACATCTTGACAATTATCATAGACCTATGCTAGGATCCGTATATAGGATGGATACCAGACCTGGTTCACTTTTGGAACCACTAAGCCTATTTTGGATGGTTGAGATTGGTTGGAGAGTGTTATGACTTAATCCTAGGACTAATCTCATTTTTTCACTTGGTATATATATGTGGTTTTCTTTCTACTCTCTCATTCTTCCTCATTTCCACTTTCTTTCTTCTTTCTTCTTTCTTCTTTCTGCTTCCCTCAAGAGCTCCCCTTGGCCGAAGCCCTAGTCCTAGACTTGGTTCTAGGAAGAGGTTTGTTAGCCCACCAAGGCAAGTACATCTTGCTCAAAGTGGTAAAGCCATAAATTTTTGGATTTATATATAAATATTATTTTTAAAATCTGGTTGATGGAAAATGTTCTTCTTGAGTTGCTTTATATTTAGTTCTTGGAGTTTTGGATTTTGATCTATAGATTCTTGTAAATATGAGTTTCAAAATTTGGAATTTTTTTTGTTTTCTTAGTTTTGATCTACTAAAACTTTGTGTTTTTGAAAACTAGTTGTTCCTTATGTTAGAGCATTTCATTTCGAGTATTTTGGCTTTTATTTCACTTGATTAGGACTTAAAATGAAGTTTTTATGAAGAAAATAATTTTTAAATTTTGGAGCTTTGGAGCTTTTTTTGCCATGACTGAACTTGCTGTCTGGAGAAGACAAAGTTCTCATGCTGCCAGCCCAATATGCGACCGAGAATTTTATGCGACATGATCCTTATGCTGCTGGATTCTTTGCCGCATAGCCAACCAGCATCCATCCATCCTGTTGGACGCATGACTGCTGATTTATACAAGTGCCCTTGAACACCTTGTGTATTAACTCACTAAACGAATAAGAAATTTGCTAAGTCCAAAAGGCACTCCATGCGGCTTCGAACTCTATGCGACATCGAACTTATGCGGCAAGAAGAGCATGCGGCCACCTTCCCTTGGACGCATGACTCTGAACTTTGGCGCATACTTGGTGCGTCTTTCTATGGTTTTGTCTTTTCTTTCTGACATATTTTATGTCACATCACACTTTATGTCATATCATACTTTATGTTACTTTACTGACACGCGTATAATGTACGTCACTTTGACACATATTCCAAGGAGTGGACTTTGCCTTGACGCTATACGGAATCGACCCCTATGCGGTACTAGCCTCATGCGGCAAGCATTTCATACGGCCTGGAGACATATGCGGCCAGGTATTCTATGCGGCCTGACCCATGCGGCAATTCATGCGTGTACTTCTCATACGCGCATGTGATCCTATGCGACCCTAATAATCTATGTACATGTTCCATGATTTTTTGAGTTTAATTATTTTATTTAAAATATTTCTTTATTCTATGTGGTTGGTCTTGACAATTATTGTTATTGATCCTAAGGAAGGAATAGACTTAGTAATCAAACTGTGCTAGACCTAGCTATGTGCTAGAACTGACTATGTGCATAGTGAGATTATATATTGTAGTAGGCCATGTGGCAACCCAAAGTAAACTCATATTAGTAGATTAACTTATCCTTTGTTCGTCAGATAGAGTGAGGGGCGTAATTTTGCTTGGGAGACGATCTGCAATCTCGGTCTTTGTTTGGTTTAAGGATTGTGGATCTGCTCCAGAGTGGTTCACACTTTCCCCTTACTCACGTTTGACGACAAATTCATTGATCGATAGTCGGTGTACCTGATTTGAGGAGATTATATTTTGACCAAGTATCCCCATGTGATAAGACTCGTATGACCAACTGTAAGTTTGGTGATTCGACCCAATTTTTTGTATTAATGTCGATATAATTACTACATGCTACATGTACATGTATTATAAGTGTGTACTGAGATGCGACATAACTTGTTATGTGCTATGAGATTACATGTTTAGGGTTGTGCATCGAGAATGCCTATTATACTACGCGATATATGATATTATTATATTAATTCCCAAGCACGGGCATGGTATATAGGTCAACTACCAAAGCATGGCTAGGACTTGATTGATTGCTGCATCATGTTAGGATGAATCTGAATTGAACTGCCAATTGACAAAGTAGATTCGTATCTAGTGTGGACTGTACTACAGTAAGATATATAAGGGGAGTAACATGTGACCACGTTATGTGATTCCAACTAACAGTAGGGTTACTAGGCAACTAAAATTTGTAGAGCATTGAGAGAAAATAGAATCACAAGATCGTGCCTAACTAGCCACCTCCAGTCATCTGAATTAGGGTCTGCAGACTAGTCCCCATGGATATTTTTTAACTCCTTATTAGTGGATGACAATATCAGACCATTATATAATACTATGTGTTCTATGCGATCTTTGTACGGTGGCCTTACGAGGGAACGGTGCATACTATTATGTGTTATGCGGTAATTTATGGCTCGGCTAACCCTGCTAGTACCTAGTTCAATCTGAGGATTCATATATGCATAATACCTCTGGGATAACCCAACTCCACGTATCAAGCCGTAGGATTGATTGGCCGATTAAATGAGTATATGCTTGTAGTCTAGGGACATGAACTATTGTGGTATGACGGTTCAACCCTTGTCCTTGGTTGGTTGTAGGGTTGCGCCAATGTGTCATAATAGGTCATTGTAAACCCCCTGAATTTTCAAATTATTAAATCTTGGATTTTTCCCAATTTTCTGGAATTTTCTGTGAATTTTTTGTAATTAAAATCAAGGTTTTCAATTAATAAATGATTTTTAATTGGCAATAAATAATATTAAAATATCATGAAAATAACATTTTTGGGTGTAAAATGGAAAACTGGACTTAGGGTAATTTTTCTGGATTTTTTGGACCCCGAACCTATTTTTAAATACCTAAAAACTATTTAACCTATTTATTTATTTATTATTATTATTATTATTATTATTATTATTATTATTAATTGTTTCGGCCCAAACCCAGCCGGCCCATTGGGCCCAAACCAGCCCGGCCCAGTCGACTTACCGGGTCGGGTCGGGTCGGGTCGGGTCAGCCAGACCCGACCCGCCGTCTGCCCGACCTGGGCGACCGACTCTCCCCCACGACCCGCCCCTGCGCGTTTTCCGGCGAGCTCCGCCACGACTCCGCTCGGGCCGGCCTCCACGCCACGACCCCGCACCCCACGCCACGTCCCCCGCACCCCTCCGCCAGACCCGGCCACCCCCCGGCGCCCCAGCCCTATAAAACCCCTTCTCCTCTCCGTTTCCCCCACCGTGCACCACCCCGCTCCGGCGCCACCAAGATCACCTCGCCGCCACAGCCACCGCCAGCCCGGCCGCCTCGCCGTGCCCCGCCTACGGCAGCCTCCTCCTCCTTCCTCGTCATCTCCTCCTCCCGTCTCCGGCGTCCCCGACTCCAACAGCCGCGGCAGCTACTCCCCCTTCGAGCCGCCTCCGGCCAGCCGTTCCCGGCGCGCCGCCGACCACCAGCCGCGTCCCAGCCGCCGACGAACCACCCCCCAGCCTCCCCGGCGTTCCTCCTGCCGGACCGCCGCCAGCAACCCCCAAATCAGAACCCTAAACCTAATTCCAATTCTCGTGTCGTGTCGGACACGACACGGACACGGCTTTTTCCCGATTTTTGGGTCCTGTTCAGGTACTCATAACTTTCACCTCGTAGCTCCGTTTTTAATTCTACAAATTGCGTTGTGAAGCCTGTATGACCCTCTCGGTGTCCGGATAAACTGTTCGGGATATCGCGTCCTGTGGTGATCGCACACCGCGATCCAAAAACAGGAAAAAACCAGACCCTGTTTTACCCCGGAACTGAGTGCGCTCCGCCAAACGGGACGACTTGGTCGCGTGCGGTCTTCACAGATACGTACGCATCGTCGATACGGACGTGTAAGTTTTCGTGGAAGCTGATTCGGGTGTGCGTGCACACCGGAATCAACGCGTATCCGCGGACATCGTCCCGTATCCGCCTTTTCTGCAATTTACCCTAACTTTGTGCACACACGTCGGATCGAGACGAAACTTGCGCCATCGGACTCGTAGCGATACGCTGGTCCTGTGGGTCAAGTTTGGTTCGATTTTGAGAACGTTGACGAAATCGCGTGTCGTGGGCCCCATAGGCCCCGCTCGACGGGCGATTTTGTGTTCGGCTCATCGGAATCCAAATCTGGAAGTTCCGTTGGGTTCGTATCAGCGTTCCTGACCTGTTGACACTAAGTTTGGTGAATTTGGAGACCTTTGACCCGGACACATTTTTCGGTGCAAAGCGGGCCCACCGGCGGACCCCGTTTTGACCCGAAACTGCCGTTTTTGCTCTTGTCTCCAAATTGGACCCAAGGACAGGCGTTTCTAGCTATTTGACATTTTCTGAGCGTGTTGGTAATATCTATTTCAGCTTTTGGACTCATCTCTGGACTTTTTCCCCAAGAACTAAATTAATCAGATCCAAACAACAGGCAAGTACCTGCACTTCAAGTTAATCTTTATATATTGTGATAATTAATTTCCCTGCCTTACATGTACCCTTGATGATTACACCTAGTATTAGAAATGCTGGATTTTCATGTCTTGAATATTGGAAGTTCCTGTCTTGTTTTTCATGTCGGGTGGGAGAATACCTAGAAGGCATGTAGTTTACCCTTCCCCTTGTCCTGTTTAATAGCTGTTGGTACACGACTGTACCTCAGCCGGATCTTGATTTCCCCTGTTTAATAGCCGTTCATGACGGCCGGATTAGCCTTATAAACCCCTACATGCCAACTATGTATTCTAAAACAAACACAAGTTCACACAGATAGTTCTGGTCATGTTATATTTCTTGCTGGCTATTATAGTTTCATTTCCTGTTTCATTTAGTTCTGTTTCTCATATTCCTGTTTACAGTTTAACTCTGAGATAATAATGTTCTGTTATGCTGTTTCTCAACATGATATCAAATATTTAATTGTCATAAATATTTAGTTTAATCTTGTTGTGCACTGTGTACTTTGCTCCTTTCCTGACTGGATCTGTTGATTTAGGCGATGATGAGGATCTTGCCCCTACTTATTATGGTCCCTATGAGGGGACTGATGATACCTCTGAGGAGCCAGGACCCACCCAGGAGACCCCTGCTGCTGAGTAGCTAGTAGTAGCTATCTTTCATTTATATTCTCACCTTATTTATCGGGTTTGTCCCCGATTTCACTTTGAAATCCTGTATTAAGATATTTGAATCTGTTGTCACATTTATTTTCAGATGCAATCTTAAGTTTCATTTCTCATTATTATCTTGCCTATGTTGTTGTGAATGAGCTAGTTAGTAATTATGGATTGACCTAGACAGCGTACTACCGCCGACTCTGCGGCGTAGGCTGGACGTACCCACGCTCTCGTGCCCGAATTTTCGGGTGCGGGTCGTGATACGTTTTTATGGTGGCCCATGCAGGTCCTATCCTAAAATAGGGTAATACCCTAGGACAGGGTATGGAATAAAATTGAGGATTCTAGGAAAAGCTCATTCACAGTATAGTGTCCTTATTTCAATTCTTGATATCTTTGCTGCTCAATTTTTTCCTATCGTCTTTGATTTCCAAGTATTCTATTCTGATCTTCCTATCCCTTAATCTTTCAGAATGGTCCAGACCAGAAACACAGTAGGAGGCACATCAGAACCTGCTGAGCAGAATATGCCCGAGACTCTTGCACTTCCGCCACCTCCATCTGTTCCGGCAGTTACTCTGGATGGGGCACAGCTACTTGGAGTGTTCCAGGGATTGGTGGAATCCCAGAAAGAACAGACTGCACTTCTACGGACCAGCCTCTCAGAAGCTCTTAAGTCCCAGGAGTCGTCACTCAAGAGGCCAGGGAGTGCCAAAGATTTCAAGAATCTAAGACCCCTGGAATTTTACGGAACTGAGGGCATTCTCTATGCCGATGAGTGGATAGAGAATGTCGAGAGACTCCTGAAGACTGCTCGGGTCCCTGATGACCTCAAAGTGGAGTCCGCAAGCCTGCAACTGTTCGACATTGCTCGAACCTGGTACAGAGATGAACCCCAACTATCTGCTCCTGACATCACCTGGGAAGACTTCAAAAGGTTATTCAAGGAGAAATTCTACCCCGAAGTGGCTCGGGAAGCTCTCGAAAGCCAATTCGAGAGACTGAAACAAGGTAACCTGTCTGTTGATGAATATACTGCTAAATTTAGCAGGTTAAGCCACTTTGCGGAGTACATGGTTCGTACCCCGGAGGACAGAGCCCGTAGATTCAAGAAGGGGCTGTCTCCGGATATTCGTCTTGCTGTCACCACCAGTCGAGCTCGTACCTATGAAGAAATCCTGAGCGTGGCACAAGGCGTAGAGAGAGATATGGGGCATAAACTGAAGCGGGAAAGAGATACCGGAAATACGGGACCCAACAAATGCCCTTTTCAACAACAACAACAACAGCAGAGGGCCCCGCAGCAAACTCAGCGTCCTCTCCCTCGAGCTCCAGCACCCCAATACCAGGCTCAGGGACAGAACCAACAAGCTGCTGCTTGTAACTTTTGCCAAAAACCAGGTCATACTTGGCAAGTCTGCAGGAAGAGGCTAGGTGCCTGCCTCTACTGCGGTTCAGCAGCGCATCAAATGAGGGACTGTCCAGCTGCTCAAGGACGCACCGCCGCACCAAAGGCTCCAGCCCAGGCCAGGGCCCCAGCAGTACAACAGAAGGGACCCCCACTTCCAACACAACAACAACGCTTTGCTCAGCACCAGCAGCAACATAGGGGTGCACCGCAGCAAGGCCGTGCTTATGCAATGACTCTGGAAGAAGCTGAGGCCACAGCAGACGTGATCACAGGTTCTGTGCTTATAAATTCAATACCAGCTATTACTCTGTTTGACTCTGGAGCTTCACATTCATTCATGTCAGTAGATTTCCTTATGAAGCATAGCTTAATCACTAAACCCCTTAAGAATTGTTATAAGATCATTACCGGTGGAGGAATCATCCCGGTTAGTGA
The DNA here is from genome assembly GCA_036927795.1 of Iris macrosiphon. Taxonomy (NCBI): domain Eukaryota; kingdom Viridiplantae; phylum Streptophyta; class Magnoliopsida; order Asparagales; family Iridaceae; genus Iris; species Iris macrosiphon. The sequence continues at coordinate 163,762,135 of JAYESA010000001.1, forward strand.
TGCCTGTAATAATTGTCCTATTACATTGTGTGGAAGAGAACTGTATGCTAGATTACTTGTAATGCCAGTGCCCAGTTTTGACATTATACTGGGTATGGATTGGTTAAGTCAACATTATGCCACCATAGACTGCCACAGAGGTAGTGTAATCTTCAGATCCCCTGACAAGCCAGAATTTGAATTTGCTAGAGGTTCTAGAGAAATGGGTAATAACAAAATTTGTGGAGCCCTAGTAACAGAAGAAGTGCCACTACCTATCATCTCTGAATACCTTAATGTCTTCCCTGAAGATCTCCCAGGCTTACCCCCAGACCGAGAAGTTGAATTCTCCATTGACTTAGTGCCAGGAGCAGCACCAGTATCTCAAAATCCCTACAGAATCAACAAGAAGGAGATAATAGAACTAAATAAGCAAATCAAAGAACTAGAAGACAAATGCTTCATTAGGTCTAGTGTCTCACCCTGGGGAGCTCCAGTATTATTCGTGCCCAAGAAGGACGGAATATCCCGAATGTGTATTGACTATAGGGCCTTGAATGCCTTAACAATTAAGAATAAGTATTCCCTGCCCAGGATAGATGACCTATTTGATCAGTTGAGTGGAGCTCGGGTATTTTCAAAGATTGATTTGAGGTCTGGTTACCACCAAGTAAGGGTGAGGAAGGAAGACATCCCTAAAAATGCTTTCAATACCCGGAACGGACACTACGAATTCTTAGTAATGCCGTTCGGATTGACGAATGCTTCAGCAGTTTTTATGAACTTGATGAACAGAGTTTTCCAGCCATACCTAGACAAATTTGTAGTGGTCTTCATTGATGATATTTTGATCTACTCCAAGACCCCCGAAGAACATGAAGAACATTTGAGATTAGCATTGGAGACTTTGAGGAAGGAAAAACTTTATGGGAAATTATCTAAATGTGCTTTCTTCCTAGACAAAGTAGAATTCTTGGGACATGTTGTGACTGGAGATGGAATAGCAGTAGATCCTAAGAAGATAGCTGCAGTAGAATCCTGGCCCACTCCAGACTCTGTAGCTGAGATTAGAAGTTTTCTGGGACTAGCTGGCTACTATCGGAAGTTTGTGAAGGATTTTGCTAGAATTGCGGAGCCCATGACAAAATTAACAAGGAAGGATGAAGAGTTCACCTGGACTGATGAATGTCAGTATGCTTTTGAGGAATTGAAGAAAAGACTGACTTCTGCCCCTATTCTGACCTTACCCTCTGGAACCGGAGGTTTCGCTATTTATAGTGATGCTTCCGAAAAAGGTCTAGGTTGTGTTTTGGAGCAGAACAAGAAAGTAATAACATATGCCTCTAGACAGCTTCGACCCCATGAAAAGAACTATCCAACTTATGATTTAGAATTGGCAGCTGTCGTTTTTGCTCTTAAACTATGGAAGCATTATCTTTATGGAGAAATGGTAGAAATATTTACAGACCATAAAAGTTTAAAATATATCTTCACTCAGAAAGAGCTGAACATGAGGCAAAGAAGGTGGCTGGAACTAATGAAAGACTTTGATATCACCCTTCAATATCATCCTGAGAAGGCCAATGTAGTTGCTGATGCTCTAAGCAGATATCCTATGGCGATGTACTTGACTATGGACAGACACCTGCTGGAGGACTTGGAAAGTTTAGGTATTGAAGTAATTATCCCAGAAAAAGAAGGCCAAATGATGAACTTGCAGATTCAGTCTACTTTAATGGACAAGATCAAGGAGACTCAGTTTCAGGACGAAGGACTGCGAAGCCTTCGAGGTCAAGTGCAAGCTGGACTAGTAGAAGAATTCAGAATTCATGAAGATGGATCACTGAGGCATGGCGATAGATTATGTGTACCTCAAGGAGACATAAGAGAAGAAATCATGCAAGAGGCGCACAGATCGCAATACTCTATACATCCAGGAGCCAACAAGATGTACAAGGACCTGAGAACGCATGTTTGGTGGCATGGCATGAAAAGAGAAGTAGCCAGGTTCGTATCTCGTTGTTTAGTGTGCTAGCAAGTCAAGGCAGAAAGATAAAGACCTGGAGGATTGCTTCAACCCCTACCCATTCCGGAGTGGAAGTGGGAACATATCACAATGGATTTTGTTTCCGGACTTCCAAGGACACCTAGTGGAAAGGATGCAATCTGGGTGATAGTAGATAGACTGACCAAGTCTGCACATTTTCTACCTTTCAAAGTGGGGCTATCTACAGAAAAGCTGGCAGATTTATATATCAGACACATTGTCAGGCTGCATGGAGTCCCAGTAAGTATTGTCTCCGACCGAGATTCAAGGTTCACCTCTCACTTCTGGAAGAGCTTACAAGCCAGCTTGGGGACGCAACTCAAATTTAGCACAGCTTACAATCCCCAAACCGATGGACAATCGGAACGTACAATCCAGACACTTGAAGATATGCTCCGTACATGTGTTCTGGATTTTGGAGGATCCTGGGAAGACTATCTACATCTGGTGGAGTTCTCTTATAATAACAGTTACCAAGCAAGTATTGAGATGACTCCATTTGAATCTCTGTATGGACGAAGATGTCGTACCCCGCTATCATGGGACGACGTTGGAGAAAGAGCCCTGCTGGGACCAGAGATGGTGATCGATTCAGCTGAGAAGGTAAAGCAAATAAGGGACAGACTTCGAGTGGCTCAAGACAGGCAACGACATTGGGCAAATAGCCACCGAAGGCCCTTGGAATTTGAGGTAATTAAATTTATGAAATTCAAGTCAATTTAAATATTTTGATTATGGAACTAAGGCTTGATTATGACTTTATTAAAGGTTGGAGAGCTGGTATTCTTAAAGATTTCCCCGACACGTGGCACCATTAGGTTCGGAAGGAGTGGAAAACTCAGCCCAAGATTTATTGGACCTTTTGGCATTCAGGAGAAAATCGGAGAAGTGGCATACCGACTGGCGTTGCCACCCTCTCTGGATGGAGTACATAACGTCTTCCACGTGTCGCAGCTGAGGAAGTACGTGTCAGACCCCAGTCACATTGTGGATCACTCAGAGCTCGAAGTAGGCCCAAGTTTGACTTACCAAGAGCAACCCGTGGAGATACTGGATCGCTCAGAGAAAGTCCTACGGAACCAGGTTATCTCTCTGGTTCGCGTAGCTTGGAAGCACCATTCTCCCGGCGAATCCACCTGGGAGCGAGAAGACGAGATTAGAGAGCGATACCCCTATCTTTTTGAACCCTGAGATATTTTATTCCTCGTGCCTTGTTATCCTTAAATTTCGAGGACGAAATTTTTGTAAGTTGGGTAGGTTGTAAACCCCCTGAATTTTCAAATTATTAAATCTTGGATTTTTCCCAATTTTCTAGAATTTTTTGGGAATTTTTTGTAATTAAAATCAAGGTTTTCAATTAATAAATGATTTTTAATTGGCAATAAATAATATTAAAATATCATGAAAATAACATTTTTGGGTGTAAAATAGAAAACTGGACTTAGGATAATTTTTCTGGATTTTTTGGACCCCGAACCTATTTTTAAATACCTAAAAACTATTTAACCTATTTATTTATTTATTTATTATTATTATTATTATTATTATTATTATTATTATTATTATTATTATTATTATTATTATTATTAATTGTTTCGGCCCAAACCCAGCCGGCCCATTGGGCCCAAACCAGCCCGGCCCAGTCGACTTACCGGGTCGGGTCGGGTCAGCCAGACCCGACCCGCCGTCTGCCCGACCCGGGCGACCGACTCTCTCCCACGACCCGCCCCTGCGCGTTTTCCGACGAGCTCCGCCACGACTCCGCTCTGGCCGGCCTCCACGCCACGACCCCGTACCCCACGCCACGTCCCCCGCACCCCTCCGCCAGACCCGGCCACCCCCCGGCGCCCCAGCCCTATAAAATCCCTTCTCCTCTCAGTTTCCCCCACCGTGCACCACCCCGCTCCGGCGCCACCAAGATCACCTCGCCGCCACAGCCACCGCCAGCCCGGCCGCCTCGCCGTGCCCCGCCTACGGCAGCCTCCTCCTCCTTCCTCGTCATCTCCTCCTCCCGTCTCCGGCGTCCCCGACTCCAACAGCCGCGGCAGCTACTCCCCCTTCGAGCCGCCTCCGGCCAGCCGTTCCCGGCGCGCCGTCGACCACCAGCCGCGTCCCAGCCGCCGACGAACCACCCCCCAGCCTCCCCGGCGTTCCTACGGCCGGACCGCCGCCAGCAACCCCCAAATCAGAACCCTAAACCTAATTCCAATTCTCGTGTCGTGTCGGACACGACACGGACACGGCTTTTTCCCGATTTTTGGGTCCTGTTCAGGTACTCATAACTTTTACCTCGTAGCTCCGTTTTTAATTTCGCAAATTGTGTTGTGAAGCCTGTATGACCCTCTCGGTGTCCGGACAAACTGTTCGGGACATCGCGTCCTGTGGTGATCGCACACCGCGATCCAAAAAAGGAAAAACTAGACCCTGTTTCACCCCGGAACTGAGTGCGCCCCGCCAAACGGGACGACTTGGTCGCGTACGGTCTTCACAGATACGTACGCATCGTCGATACGGACGTGTGAGTTTTCGTGGAAGCTGATTCGGGTGTGCGTGCACACCGGAATCAACGCGTATCCGCGGACATCGCCCGTATCCGCCTTTTCTGCAATTCACCCTAACTTCGTGCACACATGTCGGATCGAGACGAAACTTGCGCCATCGGACTCGTAGCGATACGCTGGTCCTGTGGGTCAAGTTTGGTTCGATTTTGAGAACGTTGACGAAATCGCGTGTCGTGGGCCCCACAGGCCCCGCTCGACGAGCGATTTTGCGTTCGGCTCATCGGAATCCAAATCTGGAAGTTCCGTTGGGTTCGTATCAGCGTTCCTGACCTGTTGACACTAAGTTTGGTGAATTTGGAGACCTTTGACCCAGACACGTTTTTCGGTGCAAAGCGGGCCCACCGGCGGACCCCGTTTTGATCCGAAACTGCCATTTTTGCCCTTGTCTCCAAATTGGATCCAAGGACAGGCGTTTCTAGCTATTTAACATTTTTTGAGCGTGTTGGTAATGTCTATTTCAGCTTTTGGACTCATCTCTGGACTTTTTCCCCAAGAACTAAATTAATCAGATCCAAACAACAGGCAAGTACCTGCACTTCAAGTTAATCTTTATATATTATGATATTTAATTTCCCTGCCTTACATGTACCCTTGATGATTACACCTAGTATTAGAAATGCTGGATTTTCATGTCTTGAATATTGGAAGTTCCTGTCTTGTTTTTCATGTCGGGTGGGAGAATACCTAGAAGGCATGTAGTTTACCCTTCCCCTTGTCCTGTTTAATAGCTGTTGGTACACGACTGTACCTCAGCCGGATCTCGATTTCCCCTGTTTAATAGCCGTTCATGACGGCCGAATTAGCCTTATAAACCCCTACATGCCAACTATGTATTCTAAAACAAACACAAGTTCACACAGATAGTTCTGGTCATGTTATATTTCTTGCTGGCTATTGTAGTTTCATTTCCTGTTTCATTTAGTTCTGTTTCTCATATTCCTCTTTACAGTTTAACTCTGAGATAATAATGTTCTGTTAAGCTGTTTCTCAACATGATATCAAATATTTAATTGTCATGAATATTTAGTTTAATCTTGTTGTGCACTGTGTACTTTGCTCCTTTCCTGACTGGATCTGTTAATTTAGGCGATGATGAGGATCTTGCCCCTACTTATTATGGTCCCTATGAGGGGACTGATGATACCTATGAGGAGCCAGGATCCACCCAGGAGACCCCTGCTGCTGAGTAGCTAGTAGTAGCTATCTTTCATTTATATTCTCACATTATTTATCGGGTTTGTCCCCGATTTCACTTTGAAATCCTGTATTAAGACATTTGAATCTGTTGTCACATTTATTTTCAGATGCAATCTTAAGTTTCATTTCTCATTATTATCTTGCCTATGTTGTTGTGAATGAGCTAGTTAGTAATTATGGATTGACCTAGACAGCGTACTACCGCCGACTCTGCGGCGTAGGCTGGACGTACCCACGCTCTCGTGCCCGAATTTCCGGGTGCGGGTCGTGACAGTCATGTACCAAAGCTGCATATTATACCTATATCTTAGCTTGTATTATGGCATGTGTTTCCTGGATTATATTGATGTGTTACATCTTCGCCATGTTCATAATTGGTTAGTCGTACCCTGTCTTGGAGTAGTGCGGTACCTCTATCCTTGTTTTGTTGTAGAGGTATCCTACTGCTCTGATGAAAGGTCATACGCTTATAGTTATGGCACGGATTATCCTATTTTATGTACTTTATTGGTTTTTGTTTTATTTACTTGTGCTTCTTTGTGGTATTTGCTATCGGGGCCTGACCCCGCTACTTTTGTTTGGCCAGGTTTAGTAGCAAGGCCCAAGGATCCTGTCATGTATCTGACCGATGGCACACACCAGAAGGATATCCGCCGAGAAACTTGAGTGTGTTTTTTCTTCCCCACTATGAGTATCATTCTGTTTTACCTTTTAGCGTTTTGCCGACGGTACTTGTTAGCCAGTTTATCTGGATATTAGTTCCTCTACATGATTGTATATTATTCAGACCGCAGCTGATTTACAGTCATATACTCTTGACAATACACTAGTGTACTATCATGTATAACTAGTTTCTTGATCATTCGAATAGAGCATCAGGGACGCCTAACTATTTTATCTTACATGTTTATTCTTATTGTTTCTTGGTTGATGATTGAAACATAGATATTCTTGACCCTAGGTGACTTGATTGTAGCATGCACCTCCTTGTCTCTTGGCAACCTTAGCACATTGTTGTTTACTTCGGTATTCTGTAAGGTGTGGTTGGCTGAGTCATTTTTTGCTCTCTATTATTCTGGTTCTGGTACGTGACAAGGTTTTAGTGGTGACCCATGCAAGTCTGTCTTTTCAGACTTGTGGTGTATCTTGTTCTAGGAGTATTAATCAAAACTATTTTTTTTTGATATCCTGAATTTGACTTCTTCGACACCAAGCTTGAACTACCAACAGTTTATTTTCTTGTTCTTTTATGTCCTATCATTTGATATCATGGTGTCCTTTTCCTTTAGGGGCACCTCTTTCTCGCATGTTAGAGCAGTATATGTGGTAGAAAAGCTAGCAGAGCAAGATCCCATTGAGTGCCAGCAAGAGGCAGTACTTCCTCAAGATTATCTTCGAGTAGAGCCAATGGGGGGCAATACGTACCAGAGATACCGGTACCCCCGGCAATTCTAGTAACACCAGCAGCACTTGATACACCAGTACTATTAGAAATTATCAGAGGTTTGATGACTACACAATAACATCAGATAGTAGTGTAGCAGTACCAGCAGCTTCAACAACAGGAGCAGAACGTCATGTTAAATCATGGGCTGCAAACGGCTCTAGAAGAGAGTAAAGAAGAAGATTATGATATGTCATACAGATTTTGTCGACTCAACTCGAGCTATTTTATTGGCACAGATGATGCTATTATGACAGATGCTTGCCTTCAAGACATTGAGACGATCATGGCGGAAGCTAAGATTCCAGCAGAGGAGCAAGTCGACCAAGTCTGGTTACAACGACAAGATCTTTCTCGTGACTGGTGGCAAACCGAGAAAGTTGGCTTGAGGCGTCCTATCTCTTGGTATAACTTTAAGACCAGGTTCAGAGCCAAGTATTTTGGAGTAGTGGCGCAGTGTGAGCTGCAGCAGAGATTTATTGATATCAAGCAACCCGGCAAAACAATGGATGGATATGCAGCAGAGTTTTGTAGGCTGAGCAGGTTTGCTCCAGCTATGGCAACGACGGAGCAAGAAAGGGCTATGAGATTCCATCAAGGGCTTCATCTCGAGATTCTGCAACTAGTTGAAGGATATGACTACCAGACATTCGATGTCGTATTGATAGCAGCCAGAAGACATGAGCTTACCATCCATAGGTTAGCTTCGAGGACTGGAGGATATAAGAGATCTTATGCCCATAACACAGGTGGACGACTAGCACCCGGTATTCGTATTTGTGATTTAGCACCACGGGGGCCAGTGGCATCAGATGAGACAATAATGACTTGGCAACAACAGCCAAGACAACATCAATAATACCCGGTGAATCTAGTAGGATGTACCTATTATGGCAAAAGAGGTCACACTCAGGATGTATGTAGGATGGCAAATAGGAGATGCTTGAGGTATGGGGGTTCCGACCATATGATAGCTACTTGCCCACAAATACAAAGGCAGGGAGGACAATATCAATAATTCCCAGCGTTGCCAGCACCAGAAGCAGTTTCATATCGAGAGCCAGTTTTAGAAGTGCGGTCGTTATCCCAATGCTCGATGTTGACGCAAGCATTGGTGTTTCACCCAAGGCAACATCAGTTTGGTCAGCGAAGATATCTTCATGACAGAGTTCCAGTAGCCCTGAGACGTGAGTAAGCCGAGTTTGGCGTGCTAGAACAGATGTTAGCAGAAGGTGGTCAAGTCGAGGGTGAGATTTGAGTTCTTCCAATTTTGAGTTCTTCCAGTTTTATCTATATTTTGGGTTTCGTATATTCGGTGAGTGGAGATGATCTTTCGTCTCACTCATCTTCCTTCGTATCTCATAATACATGATATATGTCATATGTCCCGACTTTGAAGGTACGTCCTGGTCAGTTTTATGTTCTTGACTAAGTCGTTGGTGCCAATTTATCTCTAGACTTGATCCATGTCCATTTTGGGAGTCAACATAGGCCAGCGAGGACGAGTTCCTATTTGACTAAATCGGGAGACATATATATCTGTATGCCTCATGTTCTTTCTCTTTCCTTTTGATTGTGTGGATTTCTTGTGTCTTTATTTACTGTTGCTTTTATTACCTGCCTATTTTGTTATGCCAGGTATTCAGTTAGCTTTAGTTCATGAGATTTGGTAGTTTATAAGATTTTTTGGATTATTTGTTTCCTGATTGAATTATGAGTCTTCTGCTTGGTTTATGACTTTTCTTGTTTGGTGATCAGCTCAACTAGCCTGGTGAATTCCGAGGACGAAATTTTTCTAAGGTGGATAGAGATGTCATACCAGTTCCCAGATTTGGTATTTCTTGAATTTGTGATATTTAAAAAAAGTTATGTAGATATATTCATGTTGTATTAACTTGTAGGTTCCGGTTAATTATGTTGTATTTATTTAATTATATTTTTGTTTCTTGTGGAAGACTGTCCGAGACCGGTAGTGAACATCTTGTCAATTTCTATAGACCCGTGTTAGGACCCGTATATAGGATGAATATCAGGCCCAGTTTACTCTTGGAACCACAAAGCCGATTTTGGATGGTTGAGATTGGTTGGAGAGTGTCATGACTTAATCCTAGGGCTAACCTCATTTCTCCACTTGGTATATATATGTGATTTTCTCTCTCCTCTCTCATTCTTTCTCATTTTTACTTCCTTTCTTCTTTCTTCTTCCCTCAAGAGCTCCCCTTGGCCGAAACCCTAGCCCTAGCCCTAGACTTAGTTCTAGGAAGATGTTTGTTAGCCCACCAAGACAATTACATCTTGCTCAAAGTGGTGAAGCCATATATTTTCGGATTTATATATATATGTTTTTTTAAATGTGGTTGATAGAAAAAGTTCTCCTTGAGTTGTTGATTATATTTAGTTCTTGGAGTTTTAGATTTTGATGTATAGATTCTTGTAGATCTTAGTTTCAAGGTTTAATTTTTTTTGTGTTTTCTTGGTTTTGATCTACTAAAACTTATTGTTTTTGAAAACTTGTTGTTCCTTATGTTAGAGCATTTTATTTCATGCATTTTGACTTTTGTTTTACTTGATTTGGACTTAAAATAAAGTTTTTATGAAAAAATATTTTTTTGATTTTTGGATATTTTTTTGCTATAGCTGAACTTGCTGTCTGTAAAAGACAAAGTTCTCTTGCGGCCAGCGCAATATGAGACCGAGACTTCCATGCGGCATGATCCTTATGCGGCTGGACTCTTTGTCGCATAGCCTACCAGCATGCGTCCATCCTGTTGGACTTATGACTGCTGATTTACCCAAGTACCCTTGAATACCTTGTGTATTCACTCGTTGAACGAATATGAAATTTGCTAAGTCTAAAAGGCACTCCATGTGACATCGAACTTATGCGGCAAGCAGAGCATGCGGCCACCTTCCCTTGGACGCATGATTCTGAACTTTGGCGAATCCTTGGCACATCCTTGGCGCATCTTTCTATAGTTTTATCTTTTCTTCCTGACACACTTTATGTTATATCACACTTTATGTCATATCATACTTTATGTCACTTCACTAGCATGCGTATAATGTATGTCACTTTGGCACATATTCCAAGGAGTGGACTTTGCCTTGACGCTATGCGGCACCGACCCATATGCGGCACCTGCCTCATGTTGCAAGCAGTCCATGCGGCCTGGAGATATATGCAGCCAGCTCGTCCATGCGGCCTGACCCATGCGACAATTCATGTGTGCACTTCTCAAGCACGCATGTGATCCTATGCGACCCTAGTAATTTATATACACGTTCCATAATTTCTTAAGTTTAATTGTTTTATTTAAAATATTTCTTTGTTCTATGTATTTGGTCTTGATAATTGCTTGCTATTGATCCTAAGGAATGAATGGACTTAGTAACCATACTGTGCTAGACCCGGCTATGTGCTAGAACTGACTATGTATATAATATAATTATATGATGTAGTAGGCTATGTAGCAACCCAAAGTGAACTCAGATTAGTAGATTAACTTATCCTTTGTTCGTCGGATAGAGTAAGGGGCGTGGTTCTGCTCGGGAGATGATCTGCAATTCCGATCCTTGTTTGGTTTAAGGATTGTGGATCTACTCCAGAGTGGTTCACACTTTCCACTTACTCACGTCTGGCGACAAAGTCATTGATTGATAGTCGGTGTACCTGATTTGAGAAGATTATATTTTGATCAAGTATCCCCATATGATAAGACTCGTATGACCAACTGTAAGTTTGGTGATTCGATCCGATTTATTATATTCGTGTTGATACAATTACTATATGCTACATATTCATGTATTATAAATGTGCATTGAGGTACGACATAACTTGCTACGTGCTATGAGATAACATATTTCGGATTGTGCATCGAGAATGCCTCATATACTACATAACATGTGATATTATTATATTAATTCTCCAGCACGGGCCTGGTATGTAGGTCAACTACCAAAGCGTGGCTAGGACTTGATTGATTATTGTATCACGCTAGGGTGAATCTAAATTGAACTGCCAAGTGACAAAGTGGATTCGTATTTAGCGTGGACCGTACTACGGTACGACATATAAGGGGAGTAACATGTGACCATGCCATATGATTCCAACTAATATTAGGGTTAACTAGGCAACTAAAACTTGGAGAGCATTGGGAGGGAATAGAATCTCAAGATCGTGCCTAATTGGCCACCTCTAGTCATCTGAATTGGGGTATGCAGGCTAGTTCTCATGGATCTTGTTTAAATCCTCATTAGTGGATGGCAATATCCAACTATTATATGATACTATGTGTTCTTTGTGATCTTAACATTGTAGCCTTACGAGGGACCGGTTCATGCTACTATGTGCTATACGGCGATTTATGGCTTGGCTAACCCTGCTAGTACCTAGTTCGAACTGAGGATTCCTATATGCATAATACCTCTGAGATAACCCAGACTCCACGTATCAAGCCGTAGGATTGATTGACCGATTAAATGAGTATGTGTTGTTAGTCTAGGGACACGAACTATTATGGTACAACGGTTCAACCCTTGTCCTTGTTTGATTGTAGGGTTGTGCCAATTTGTCATAATAGTTCATGTACCGAAGTTGAATATTATACCTATATCTTAGCTTTTATTATGGCATGTGTGTCCTAGATTATATTGATGTGTTGCATCTTTATCGTGTTTATAATTGGTTAGTCGTACGCTATCTCGGAGTAGTGTGATACCTCTTGTCCTTGTTTGGTTGTAGAGGTATCCTACTGCTCCTATGAAAGTTCATACGCTTGTAGTTATGGCACAAATTATCCTATTTTATTTACTTTATTGGTTTTTGCTTTATTCACTTGTGCTCCTTTGCGGTACTTGCTATTGGGGCCTGACCCCACTGGTTTTGTTTGGCCAGGTTTAGTAGCAGAGCCCGAGGATCCTGTCATGTATCTGACCGATGGTGCACATCAGGAGGATGCCCGCCGAGGAACTTGAGTGGGTTTCTTCTTCCCCACTATGAGTATCATTTTGTTTTACCTTTTGGTGTTTAGCCGACGATATTTGTTAGCCGATTTATCTGGACATTAGTTCCTCTACATGATTGTATATTAATCAGATCGCGGCTGACTTACAGCCGTGTACTCTTGACAATGCACTAGTGTACCACCATGTATAACTAGTTTCATGATCATTCTGATAGAGCGTCAGGGATGCCTAACTTCTTTATCTTACATGTTTATTCTTATTCTTTCTTGGTTGATGATTGAGACAGATATTTTTGACCCTAGGTGGCTTGATTGTAGCACGCACCTCCTTGTCTCTTGACAACCTTGGCATATTATGGCTTACTTCGATATTCTGCAAGGTGTGGTTGGCAGAGTCACTTTCCCGCTCTCCAGTATTCTGGTTCTGGGACGTGACAGTATCTCGTGGTACGTGATTTCTATCATGCGATCCGACTACGAAAGAACATCCTGGATCGGAGTCATATCCTTGATAAGATCATTAGTACCGACTTACCCAAGGCTTGACTCTTGTCCAGTTTGTGAGTCAGCATAAGGAAAGCAAGGAAGAATTCTAATTGATTGACTCAGGGGTATATATATCCATATGCCTCCATTTTTCCTGTGTGCTGCTTTTGTGCAATTATTCATTAGTTACTTTTGTAGTTATCTTTTATTTTGGTTACTTGCTTCGTACAATCCTTTGAATTGTGATGTGATTTCTTGAGCTTTCTCATGTATTCCATCTCAACTAGCCTTGGTAAAATTTTGAGGATAGAATTTTTCTAAGGAGGGTAGAGATGTCACATCCGATTCCAGATTTGATATTTTTTGAATTTCTAAAATTTAATTTTTCTGATTATGTGTTTCTGTTTCGAGAGAGGCTACACGAGACCAGTAGAATACCCATTTGTATTGCCATAGACCCGGTTTAGGACCCGCATGTAGAATGGACACTTTGTTAAGTTTATTTGATTGAACCCATGACTAAATCATCTTGCTCTCATCTTAGTATATACATGAGTATTTTTCTCTCATCACTTATTTTCTCGTTTCACTCTTCTTGCTTCCTTCTTCCTCCTCTCCTTCAAGCATCCTCTAGCCAAATCCTAGTCCTAGGAAGAAGTTGATGTGACTTAGACCGTGAGAGGTAGAGGCTAGAAGCCACCCAAGACAAGTACATCTTGCTCAATGGTGAAGCCTTGATTTTTATATATATGTAGTTTAAAAAAAAAATTGATGGAAATTATTCTCATTTAGTTGCTGATCATATTTAGTTGCTAGAGTTTTGGATTTTAATGAGTTATTTGACTAGATCTAAATTTGAAGTTTAGAGTTTTCATGGGTTACATATATTTTTTTCATGATTTTGATCTATTAAAATATGGTATTTTAGAAAAAAAAAGTTTTTGTGGTGGATGGAGGACTTTATTTCGAACATTTTGGCTTTTGATTCACTTGATTCGGAGTTAAAATAATAATTTTATGAAAAAAAATAATTTTTGGATTTTTGGAGTTTTTGCCATGGCTGAACCTGCTATTTGGAGAAGAAGAAGCTTTCATGCGGCCAGCATCATATGCGGCCAAAATTATCATGCGGCCTGGACTCTTTGCCGTATAGCCAATCAGCATGCGTTCATCTTGTTGGATGCATGACTGTTTTATTACATAAAGTGTTCTGGAACTAAGTCATTGAACTTCTTGTGTATTCACTCGCTGAACGAATAAAAAGTTTGCTAAAGTCTAAAAGAAACACCCATGCGGCTGAGAGAGCATGCGACAAGCAAACTTATGCGGTAGTGCCCCTATGCGCCTCTTTCCTTGTGGATGCATAACTCTGATTCGTCCTTGCACATCTTTTATGATTCTTTTCTTATCTTTCTAACATTTTTTGGAATGTAACATTAATCATCTTTAGTCAATTCTCTCTGACATACATTAATGATCTATCACTCAGCATTTGGGTGCATGCGGCCAGTTAGTCCATGCGACCATTGAGTCGATGCGACCAGTGGGCGCAAGCGGCCAGGAATTCTTGTCAGCATTTTTGTGTTCCTTTTAATTATGTCCATTTAATAACTTATTTTAGTGATTTTTGTTGTGTGCTTTCTTAGGACGATACAAGTTTATATTAATAGATAAGTTTTGCATGTAGTTCATGAGACAAGTTTATGTACAAGTTCATAATCCTCACAACATCATAGAAATATTTGTGTATAGAAATCTATTACATTTGGCATCAGGCAATCGAGTGTGAGTATCGCCCAATATATCGCGTATCACAAAGACGATAACTCGTGAAAAGCTTGTAGTCGTGACTCGTCATTCTAGGGAAGTTCTCAAGTGTCCACAACTCGAGAACTTGAAATAATTTAGTAATGATTAAACAAGATAAGATTTACCTAGACCATTTGGAGGAAATAATATTACGCTACCGGCTACCCCGATCTTTAAGGGCCCCATACAACATAGCTAGGCAAGGGCTCCATGACAGACCAAGTTTACACGTGCTGCGACACTTACTAGACAAGTTTATATATAAGTTTATATTACAAGACAAGTTTATGTTTATAAAGCAAGTTTATGATCACAATATTTTATGCTTACAAGTTTAATTTCTTTTTATAACCTAGTAACAAGTTATATTATTGTGATATTATTGTGTATTTAAGTTTACTCGAAAAGTGTACCCTTGGCCATCCAGGTTGACTGTAGTGCCGATGTTAGCGATATTCGTTAAAGCATAAATTTGTTAGTAAATAGGTTTATGATAACCCTAGTTAGTTAATTATAGCAAGCCGTAAGCATGGTTGGTCGTGCAATGAATGTTTGTCTATTCGTTAAGCTTACCCCTTTTAATTCATTCTTTCGGCACGTGGTTAGGGTGCTAAGTTCTGCTCGGGTGAAGGTCTGCAACCCCGGTCCTTATTTGGTTTAAGGGTTGTGGTCCCGATCTAGAGTAGTTCATATGCCCTCTTGTCGCTCATTGCCATACTTTTCTTTATAACACTTGTTATCAGTTCTTCAGTTATATTCTTGAGACAAGTACATTGGTACAGTACAAGTCTCGATCCGCATTTATTTTATATATCTCTTTTCTGTTGTATGATGTGATGTGTTTGGTCTATCAACTTGAGTTCCTTTGTAGTACTTGTTGCTTGGGGTTCTGACCCCACTAGTTTTGTATGACCAGATTACCCCGAGGAGAAATAGGGTCCACCGTACTTCCAGCAAGATGGCTTACACTCGTAGGACTGCGGCCGAAGCTCGCGAGTGGATTTTTTTCCTCCACCCCTCGTAGTGTTATTTTATTTTATGGAATTTTAGCAAGAGGCGGCGTTAGCCCCTTATTTCGAGATCACTTCTTTGACTTCGATCAATATGATGTATATATTAGACCATAGCTGATATATTGATCATGTATAATTATACTCTACTAATGTAGTATTTTGTATTCACTAGCTTCATGGGCATATGTGGTACATAATTTGGGATACTTTTTTACATTCATATATGATATGCTCTTGTACTTGTGTGGATGGATTGAGATACTAGGATTTGTCGGCCTCAAGACTGACGTCATAGCATGCTAGAGTCTACCCATATGTCTTCTAGACAACCTTAGAACATTGCGGCTTACTTCGGTATCCTGTAATGTGTGGTTGGCCATGTTAGTCATCGTATTTATCCAGTATTCTGGGAGCATGATGTGACATCTTCTAACTATTGTTTGGTAATCTAGATGGAACGTCAAAAAGGTTTAAAATTTGAAGGATTTTGTGACCCGAGGACTAAGCACAGATATGTCGAGGAGCATGGGGGAATGATCGGAGGCCACTCTGCTAAGGTGAGTGACGACAATGCAGTGAAATGAGTAGAATATCTGTTAGTTGGCCAGTACCCTGTCAAGTCGAGACTGTTGGGCGTCTGTCCCCTCTCTCATATTGGACCAGGTGAATGGGTGGCCAGAGAATGAGACATGGTTAAGGTTCACTTCAAAGATGAATTGGTTGAAGTCTATGTTGGATCCCAATTCTGACTCGTTGCCGCCGAAATTTTCTGTCGGCGAAGTGATGGCGTTGTAGTCTACTCTATATATCCATGGGGTGGTCGGGAAGTCCGAGTCTAATTGGGTAAGGTGCTTCCATAACTCGCGATGCTGCTTCTTCGAATTTATGCCATGGACGATGGTAAGAATAGTCTTACTTTGCATTTTGGGATGAGAAATTTCCATTGAGATGCATTTCTCGCTGGAAGCGATCTTTTGGGGAGAGAAGTCTTGACTAGACAGAAGCCAAATGTCTTTGCCATTAGGAATAGCACATTCAAACCCCAATTTGATTCGGTAGTACTCAATCTTGTCGGGTTAGACTTTAGCTTCAATAATTGCTAGGAGAGATATCTTGTGAATCTTGATTCAAAGTTTCTATGCCCGCTATACCACTCGCATTCCAAATAAGAATGATGATCATGAGGAGAATTTTGGTCGATTTTGGGTGGTACTTGTCAAAGGGTTCGGAGGACCATTTCTACATTACGGCTATGGTGGATTGCTTGGTTTTGTTGTGTTATTTTTTGGTCTATCTTGCTGAGTGCAATTGAGAGTAGAGATTGTGGGGATGACTGAAGGATAGGGTTTGGTGGTGGATTGTTTCCCCTTCTCCATCGGTTTAGAGGTCGCGGAGGGTGTCCCATACTGAAGCACAGGTAAATTCAGGGGGATCAGGCATGATTTCTCCATCTTCTCTATCAGACTCATCGGAGCAGGGGAGAGAGTGAGGTGGGAACGACACACTTTTCCCTTTAGAAGATGTTGATGTAACTAACTTCCGGAGCTGCTGTCGCTTCTTGGATCTTGAAAGGATGTTGTTGGAATACGACTGCTGCTGGAAGAGATACAGGGGGAGGGGGAACTGAGGAGACGGGCTAGAGGGAGAGGGTGGGTGACTGAAGGGGTCTAAGAGGAACATCGGAAGAGACTCTACAAAGTGCTTGTCCTTGTTTGTTGCCGCAGTCGAAGCAAGGCAAGGACGATTGAGGTACTTAGAGGAGATGATGGAGAGGGGTCTGGTGGGAACTGAAGGAGCGGCCAATAGGGCATGATTGTGCTGATGAGCCGAGGACTTGCGTCGGTGGGACAGAAGAAGAGAGGGCACGATGTGGGCAGGCCGGACTGAGACGTGGTTGAGGGAGGGGAGATCTCAACTCCAATCGTGTCCTCAGGAGGTTCCTCTATGAAAGAACGGCCATGATACTTAGGATAATCTGAATCAAAATTGTTTGGATCAACATGGATACAATTCTTGCAAGAGATGGCAACATGGCCCTGGTGCAAACATAGGGAGCAGTAGTCTGGGTGTTGTTCATACTTGACCTCTTGCCAAATGCTTCCTTCGTCGGGCAGGGTGATTCTAATTTTATTGGGAATTGGTTTACTAACATCCATCTCCAAGAGGACTCGGTCTCGACTGGGACGGGAAAAAGATTCAGTAGCGCTATCAAGTCTCCACGGAATGCCAATACCGCTTGCAAAAAATATTATTGCCGCCTTGGCAAAAATGAACGAGGGAAGACTAGGAATAGAGACCCAGATCGGAGTTATAGCTTTCTTCCGGGAAGGGGAGAAGTCTTGTGTCCATTTGAAAATGCACTTGGTGCCCCGGCAATGAACCATAAGTCGCGGAATCTCAGGCGAATAAAGTCCTCTTTTGAACTTGGTCGAAGGAGTAGGTGTTTTGTGTCACCCCCACATTTTAGATTAGGGATATTTTCGTCTTTTCATAAATTAATGTGTGAAAATATTTTATGATATTTAATTATAATTAATTACCGTAATTTTAATTGTTTGTTGCGCCTTACCGTTGCTTCGATAATTGGAGCACTACCCTAGCATTTGCCTTCCAACAAATTCTACAACCTTGTCCTAGACATGCCTGTCTTCTTTTCTGACCTTTGTATAACTTATAAATATGCTCTCTTGTGCTTTATTTTAGTCACACATTATTTGTCACAAACGTTTATTATTTAATTCTGAATAAATCTAACTTTGTATCCTTGTGCGTTCCAATCGAAATTGGAGACACAATCTTGACCCATTTCGTGTAACCCAAATTAGGGTAATACTCTATTCTGAGTCTTCTTCATTCATGATACTTGTGTCCCATTTAATTTTAGCCCCTTGTACTTCAAATTTATTTTAGAACATCAATTGTATTTTTTTGATTAATTAAACCATAAACCCAACTTGTACAATTTTTTCCAAATTGTTGGGCATTTTATGCAAAAGTGTATTAAGGTATCCACCTTATTGGACACGACCCGTGAATAAACCCATTTCTCCTTCATGTGTATTTTTTTATGATTTTTGGGAGTGTGTAATTCAACATCAACCTCCTTAAAACCATGGTCCTCCAAACCTTGAACCAATGCATCATAGCTTTTCATTTTGAACCCATTTGAATCATGGCCCTTGAAATCATACATGAGAAGTCCAATTCCAAGAGGGGTTGACTAGTCAAACCAATTCTATGTCAAACCCACACCCTACTTGTATAAATAATCTTTTTTCCTTTTTCTTTACTTTTCCTTTTCTTTGTAAACCAAAACCCCCAGCCGACCTTACCATCATCCCTTCTTCTTTATCCCTCTTCCCCATCCCTGTCGAGATCCGCTCGCCAGAGTTCAGATCCCCTACCGGACCAGAGCCCCTCCACGTCCACCGAGCCGAGCACCTGAGCCTCTTGAAACCGACGACTTTGTCTCCCTCTCCGCTCTCCTCCACACGGCCTCATCCATCTCCCCGTCAAACTCCACCCGACTGCACCCTCACCCGTTATCCTCCGTCGGATATCCATGACATCCTTCTCCCTCGCTATACCGTCGCGGCCATCCATCAGCCCCACGACTTCAACCACTACCAGCCTCCATCAACCGATCGCTTCCTCCTTCTCTTTCCCATCCTTCCCATCTACACCTTCCTCCGTCGAAAGCCTACCACGACTGCCTACACAGCACAACTGTAACCATCTTTTCCTTCAACCGACCCTCGACTACCAGGACGAACACCTGACCCGCTCGTCCCTGCCTTCACGTCGAGTCCCGACCGTGCACCATCGAATCTCGTCCTCTGCCGACTGGACAGCGGGTAACACCACCACCGCTGCCATTCCCTTTCCAACCTCCACTGCCACCGCCGATCCCAGCGAGTCTTCCTTGACCAGAGCTCCTAACCCGACCGCCATTAACACCACCTCACCTCCCTGTCATCCTCTCTACCACCCCGCTGTTCTCCTCCTCCTCGACACCCTGAGCACGATCAATCCCCTCGCCGGAAACCTTGTCTTCACCATCAAAACACCTTCACCTTCTTCATAATCACGATCATCATCACCACCATCATCTTCGCCGTAGTCGTAACCATCACCTCATCGTCATCATCGTTGACATCGTCGTCATCAACACCATCGTCATCGTCGTTTTGCCCGTGCGTAGGTTCGTACCTGTCCCCCTCCTTCATGATGTAGTATGTATGTCTATTAGTATATGTATAGTATATAATTGGTATGTATGTATATGTATATATATATATTTATATAGTATAAATTCAATTAGTGTATTAGTAATAGTATATGTTAATATTAATGTTGGTATATATATATATATATATATATATATATATATATATATATATATATATATATATATATATATATATATATATATATATATATATAGTATATGTATTTATTTAGTATATGTTTAGTATATATATATACGTAGTATAAACTCTATTAAGTATATATACATATATCTATTATAATTGTAATGAATGAATATTAATGTATATGTTAGTTGATAATATGTATGTGTGTATATGTACTAGGTGACCCGAGTGTAACCACGGATACCCCGTAGTTACATTGACCTGTGACCATATAAATTATAACTTGACTGCCATATGTACACTGACGTACTGGCAAGACCCGTATCATTGACTGCCTGATTGCACAGCAATTACAGACACGACATCCGTGCAATTTGACACACACTTGACCCTAGTTGACCAGTGTTATACCTAGCATTGTCACGCCCCAAACTCCCACAAGCCCAATAGTCCCCGCTGAACGTGAAATCACCACGTTGCAGCTCTCCCGCGGGACAATCGTTCTATTCGGAACGTGATGCCGTACGAGCCTGGAGTTGCGCTCGTACAAGGCGATGTTGTTAAACACGAAAGTTATCATCGAAACAACCAAGTTACAGCGGAAGCCAATTGTGTACCAAGCACACATCAGAGTATACGCAGCGAAGCTCACGATAGGGTCCAAATGAGATGCCCCGAAGGCCACGCCACAAAGGCGATACCACGGAGACGATGAAATAACTCTTGCTCTTTCTCTAGCCCACAAAGGTACTTACAGTTCATACATCTTGTCCCGTATATCCAAGCAGCGCCACTACGCCTGTGTACCTGAAATATTGCCCACAAACGTGGGTCAGTACACAACCGTACTGGTGAGCGGGGTAACCCACTCGTCTAAGCCGACACTAAGTAAAAATAGTGAATGCACACAGTTATATGGTGATCTTTCTAGTTGAATCCTAGATTCTTTTCATGGCATATGGGTGACATGTTAAGGAAAGCAGTAAAGCAGTTTAAGCATGCTAGCATTCATTCTCAAACCAAACGACAAGCAGTTTATATATAGCCGACCCGTCTAACTCAATGTCATCGCTTGTACGATAACATATCGAACCATCAGTCTCGCCTCAATATCCATTCTCAACCAAAGTTTATATCCCACTCTCGAGTGCACACTCTTGCCGAGGCAAGGTGGCCGCGCCTACACGATGCACAAACCAACCAAAGTAAAGCAAGCCAACTCTTATCTATATGAAGTCACTGGCAGAGCCATACAGGACATATCTCAAGCATTACGGCGCGCCCTATCAGCCCGGGTAGCAAGCCCCGCTAGAGGTCCCGCAATGCATCGCAACTGAATGCGAATCGAATGTTTCCCTCCGGATCGAAACGGCTCCAGTGCCCCGGATAAAAACCATTTTGGGGAAAGTGCCAAACCTTTGCACAAGTTGTCCGTGACATGCAGACACACGTAGGTATGACGAGAGGATCGAACATTCTCGCCCCACCAAGCGATCCTAGACTCGTTCCATCGATAAACCCAACCGAAGTATCCATAACCATTCTTTCAACATATTCCCAAGGATTCCAAATCTCGACCTCAATATATATATCCCAAGGCACCAAAAATACCCAGTGTTTCACATTGCCGCTTTACAGCAATGTATTCTGAAATGGTGCAACACCCATGCTCAAAGCAATCCCATGGCACAATGCCGTCTCAGTGGCACAATGCCCCATTCGTGGCACAATGCCCCATCAAGCGGTACCATACCTCGCTGATGCAGTTGTTCGATTTTGAACCACAACTGCTCGCTTTGCAAGACAAAGAGACCCAGTGATATTCGTGCACGGATGCACGCTCGCTCGCCCAAATTCCCGATATTCTCGATATTCCCATTTGCCTCAATGTATCATTCCAACTTGTATATTTCTAACCGTCCAAGCAAAATCCTAAGTATCCAACCAATCGCCTCAAACGTATAATCCAACTATCGCACCAACTAACCAATGCGTAAATCATTCAAGCCACAATTCTACCAAGCCAACGACGCACACTCTATGCACGCCTCAGTGTAGTGCTTCTCGATGTTTTAGCCCAAGTGTTCAAGCCTTTACGTGATTTCCATATTATTAGGCATGAAGGAGTAGAGGAGAAGGGAAAGAGCCCACTCACATTGTTTGAATCCGTTAGGCATCCTGTCCTGCCGATACGGCCAATCCCTTAAACCCGTGGTCCGATGCAAGCGCGATCTACTCAACTTGTATGACCGTGCGAGCAGGCCGTGCTCTCCAAATTATCCGACCGATCGGACTAAGGAAGACGGCATTATCGTTTCCATCCAGCTATTCAGTACTGTTTTGAACGAACACCTGATTTCCATTATCCTGCTAGCCATCTGCACATTAAAACCAACTCGATTAATTCTTCTTCCCGAAATTCGATATTTCAAATATAACCAGCATTTAATTTATTCAGTCCGACTCAGCGTAACGCTCCGAGCGGTTGTGGGGCGTTACAAGCATAGCCCTGAGTACAGAGTATTTATGATGGTGTGTTAGTATAATGTCTGATGCAATATTGTATCATTTAATAATGTCTATAGGATTGTTGGATTGTTCAGACAAGACTTCGGAATCAGGTTATTGGTATTGCCAGCTAAGGACCACAGGCGAGTATATTCTTTGACAGTTTTTATTATGTTGATTATCTCTATGATTCCAGTTATATAGCGTACATGATTCCGACACTGCTGTATACACGAGTTGGCATCATCGAGACTGGTCATGAGGAGTCATGATTGGAACCCATCGTGCTAGCTAGGGGAAACAGGGAAATATTAGTAAATTATGTGATCAAACCCAACTCTACATGAATCATAGCTCATCCACACCTTACGTCGGTGCAACCTGACCATTACATGACTCATAGCCTGTTATGTATGATTAGCCTGACTATTGTTTGCATCATAGCTATCCGGATGGTTAGCCTGACCTTACATGAATCATAGCTAATCATATATAACAAGCCTGATCAGTCCCAAGCCGATCACATGATATGATAATGTTTTACACACTTAACTAGATGTTCTTGACATGTATCTCTAGTATATTGATCTAGCATTTCTTATATTCTAGTTATTGTTCTAGCAGCCACTGATATTCCAGTTCATGGTTCTAGTATATACTTGTATTTATGTTCATTGGTTGTGCACCATTGATGATGACATATGCTCCAGTATTTTTATTTTCAGTATCTTATTATTCTAATATTGTTTATTGCCAATATTTATATCCATATTGTATTTCTTTATACTGTATTATAGTTTTTGTCAATATACATGGAATAGCTGTTAGTGCTTGTACTTCGCTCCAATCCTGACTGGATATTTTTTTCCAGACTATGACTTAGAGGACTTGTTTCCAGCATACTTGGAGATTTGGATGTTATTGATTGCAGGTTAGACTATTTATTGTTGTTAGACTTGTCTTGTATTTCATTTATTTTCTTCGATATCTCATCGTAATTTTGTTTCTGTGATTGAGTATTCCATATTATATTGTGATATCTGTGTCTCCTTATGGAGTTGGATATTCGTGTGAGATTGATTAGATAAAGTATTGACCTAGACATCGTTCTACCGTCGATGCTGCGACGTAGGCTGGATGTACCCACCCACTCGTGCCCAAATTTCGGGTGCGGATCGTGACACATTTTTAGTGGCAGCCCATGCAGGTCAGACTTCGTAAGTTGTGCGATGTTATGGTAGTGCGACAACTTAGTTGTACTCCTGCGTGCCTGTGATAGAATATAGGACATAAGATACTAGGATGAGAGAGGATACTCAATCACAAATTTTTTGAGAGATTCCTGGGATGACCCTTGAGAATCTTATTATAATTTCTAATTTAAATCTTTTTCCTTGTCCCGTCCATTCTCGCCTGTTGTTATTGAACTTGATTCTTGTTGATCAGTTATTAAATTAAAATTGGTATCATTGTTGAGTTTGATTCTTGTTGACCAGTTGTTAAATTTAATTCTTGGTGTCGTTGTTGAGTTTGATTTCTTATCGAGATGAATTTTACTGACTAAACTTTACGGTATCATCCGATGACATATGTTGATGAGGACAGTGAGAAAGGTAAAATATCTACTTGGTTATGGAACCTAGAGTTATCGCAGCCATATTAGCTGTCGTGACGAGAACGTAGGAACCTGACTTGGATGAACATACTTAAGTTATGAAATTTAGAGTCTCTCGCAGCCATACTGGTTGGCGTGGCGAGGATTCTAGATGACATGATTATAGAGTTGCATACCTTAGTTACGGAACCTGTCGTTTATCGCATCTATGCTTACTGGCGTGACGAGGATTCTGAGTGACATGATTTCGGATAGACGTGTATGATTATCAGGTTGTATCTTAAATTGGTTCTTAAAGTCTCATCTCAATACTTATCTATTTCCGTTATTACAGGACTCTGTTCCATCGCTTCTTTTTGTTGCTAGCAGTAGAGATATCTTTATTCCTTAATCCAGTTCCTTTTTGAGCTTCTTTTCTTTGAGGATTCCTTGTTAGTATGATAATTAGTGACTTAAAATTATGTATGTGTCTTGTATTAGTGTTGACTGAGTGTTTCTTGTAAGTTTGTAAGTGTTTCTTAGTTAGACATATGAGCAATAGGAATCAATCTAGAGTTAACCTATAGCGTAGTGCCTTGTAGCAACAGTTCTATGATAGGTGTATTATAGTTAGTATTGACACTATAGATAGAAGGAAGAGTAAAGAGTATCAGTAATGGTTCCAGGAGTTAGTATCAGAATTAGCATACCAGTCCTGGATAGTCATAAATTTGTGTAATTAGATGATCTATGTAAACAATTAAGTATCGAGGAATTGTATTAAAAATTAATGGAGCATGATATTCAATTTAATGGTTGATTACTTGGGTGTGTCAAGAGTAAAGAAATACACATGCACAAAAGGTGTTAATGAGATGCCATGGGTAGAAAATATCACGATGGATCATAAGGTATGAAGTGTATCACAGACTAGTGTAACAAGCTGTAAAAGATTAAAGGGAGATATGTATACATCAATCGAAATATGGAACCATATACCTGCCTTTGAGAGTGAAGTGAAACATGGGTGTTATAGAAAGTGCAAGTGATCATAAGTTCTAGTCAATGTGATGAGGTAATCTAATAATGAAGCTAGTATTACCATACCAATAGTGCTAGTGATTTTATATCAAGGATTTGTTGAGCAAGGTGCTAATAACAGTAAGTATTTCGTGTGATGATAATTAGATTGGTGTATCAATTAATATAAATAGAAAATCATTGAAGAAAATACGTGTGATGATAACTTTGACCATTTGGAAGTAATATTACAAGTAATCCAGGCAGTACAATATTCAGTACACAGTTGAGGGTTGTAGCAATTGGTGTATTTGTGTGCGCCTTGAGTATTAGAGACTGTGAGTATTTATATGTATACTTGTGGATTTAAATTTATAATTTGAAGAGTGGAAATGAATTTCAATTTTTAAGAATTTTGAGGAGTTCAGATTTTATATTACTAAAATTTTTGAGGATTCAAATTGAATCAATAAACATAGTCAAAGCGATAAAGATTTTGGAAGTGATTAAAAAAAATTTGTTGGAATATTTGACTTTTGAGGAAAGTATATGCATTTTATTTTAAATAGTTCAAGAAGTTAAATTTTGATGATTTTATTTTGAGGATTAAATTTTATGGTGGGTAAGATATATATATTAGTATATGAGTAGATAAAGTGCATGTGTAAGGATCTGTTGGCTTGAGCATGATTGAGATTGCACTGCAAACAGACTTGGGTGTCCATCTAGAGTTGTATTAGAGGGAGCAGTACTTAGTGTGTTGTGTTGCACTTGGCATGCGCTTGAGTGATAAGAACAACTAGTATAAACAATTGTAGTAGGTAAGAGATGCTAGCAGTGGGTGTGATTATTATAAAAATAGTAGTACTAAAGGGATAGAGGTATCAAACTTTGGATGCATTATTAAACTATGGTTGTGCTAGAGGTTCTTGCTATCAGATTTTGGTATTAATAAACATGTGTGTGCCATGTGGATGTATGGATATCTCGTGGACTAGTGATTAGTTGATATGGGTATCAGTGTATAGAAATAGGAATTAGTGAGTGAATGTGTCGGGGTTAAGTGTATATTAGAGGATTAAGATGTTATTTTTTCGTCTTTTGATTGATTGATTTCTTAGTACCGTAGTTTGTATCAATGATCTTCTTGCTAGGAATGTAGTTAGTAGTACACATTGACAAAGACTATAATACCATGACAAAAGTAACCATAACCATGCATGTTTTCTCTAGATTGTATGTTGTATGACTGTAGGTAGAATTTTCTTAGACTTTGATTATTGGGAGTTGACTGTAGTGAAGAATAAATGAAGAAGGTTATGATTTGACAAAGAGAGACAATGTGCCTTAAATTTTGAGGATAAATATTTATTTAAATGAAGAGAGTTGAGAATTTAATATGACATAATTGACGATTGTTAAATCATAAATTTTTATGAAGATTGTGGCATGATTAATTGAATGTCACTAACAGTTGAGAAAATTAAGGAGATTATCATTATATTCATTGGACTGCAAGTTATGAACTTATATTGAATGTGGTATTTGAAGATTTCATAACTATTACATTATTTGATTTTGTTTGGAAAAAGAAATCGAGGATTAAGATCACTATTGGGCTAGTGTTCGATTTTAAATTTTTGGGATAAGAATTTAAATTTTATAAACATGCATCAATTAGATTTAAATTAGAGGAGTAAGATGATTAATGGATTAGTATTGAATTCAAATTTTGGGATAAGATTTTTAAATTTTATAAATATGCATTGACTGAATTTTAATTAAAGGATTGGATAGTAAATTTTGTATTTAGTGATTTACTCAAAATTTGAGAGTAAGATGATTAATGGGTTAGTATTGAATTCAAACTTTTCGGATGAGATGTCTTAATTTTATAAATATACATTGAGTGGATTTAAAATTAGAGGATTGGATATTAAGTTTTGTATTTAGTGATTAGCATAAATTTTTTTTTTTGAGGAGATTGTGATAAAAATGGAATTTGATTTTTAAATTTGAAGATTTGCGGGAATATGATACTTATAGAATTTTGAAATTTTTTTTGTGAAATAGCAACATGGATTACTTCATGATTATATGATTTGATGAATTTAATTTTGATGGTAAAATAATATAATGAATAAATAAAACTATTGAGGATCTTAAATTTTGAGGACGAAATTCTTTTAAGGAGGGTAGACTTATCACCCCCATATTTCAGATTAGGGGTATTTTCGTCTTTTCATAAATTAATGTGTGAAAATATTTCATGATATTTAATTATAATTAATTACCATAATTTTAATTGTTTGTTGCGCCTTGCCGTTGCTTCGATAATTGGAGCACTACCCTAGCATTTTTCTTCCAACAAATTCTACAACCTTGTCCTAGACATGCATGTCTTCTTTTCTGACCTTTGTGTAACTTATAAATATGCTCTCTTGTGCTTCATTTTAGTCGCACAATATTTGTCGCAAACGTTTATTATTTAATTCTAAATAAATCTAACTTTGTGTCCTTGTGCGTTCTAATCGAAATTGGAGACACAATCTTGACCCATTTTGTGCAACCTAAATTAGAGTAATATTCTATTCTGAGTCTTCTTCATTCATGACACTTGTGTCCCATTTAATTTCAGCCTGTCATGCCCCAGTCTCAAAATACGTAGGACTAGGAACACGTAAGCATGCCAGCCGCATGGATATGGCAACTCCAATATATGGAAACCAAAATCCACACGTACGCTGTAATATGAAAATCAATCCACAAGTGGTATAAACATATGTCACAAGTCATAGGGTATAATCTAAATCTCATCCACGAAAATCAAATATGAATAAATAACCAGTATCTATATAACTAGATCTCAACATAAGTATCTAAGGAGGATAGTTGGATGGAAACAAATCCACTACCAACTCGAATGGAAAAGTACACCACAATAACCACAATATAGGAATACCAGCTAACAATTATGGGGTCGGAGAGAAGACATCCACGAACATATATAACCATCCTAATCTGCGCTCCTGTAAATACTCAAGAACAGATACACCTGGCAGGGGACCAGGTCCTCAGAGGGAAGTAATAAGATACAGAAAAGCGAGCCAACTTGAATACAGTAAACTTGTATATTATTGAAAATAGATAAGTACGTTGTACAAGACAATCTATATGAATGCAATGAGGAAAACTTTTCGACGTATGGGCAAGGGTAGGCTACTCGATCTAATCCTCACAACTCATACGATCGTCAGTGGACATCATCAGCTGACATACCTCTGGGGTAGCGACCCTCGGACTCCATCAATCGACATACCTCGGGGGTAGCGACCATCGGACACGACCACCATAGTGCGTGCTAGTTACTACGGTTTACCAGAGTGGTTAAAAGCCCATACGCCTAATGATTGTCCTCGATGATACTAAGTGTCATGTGTGTGTCAACATATCTAATACATAGTAATGCCTGAAAAAAAACTACACATGCAAGAAATATACAGAAATACAATAAATATACAGAAATATATTAAGCATGCAAAATACTGTAAGCAAATTGACAAGGTATCTTGCCTGGCAAGAAAGCTGTAAAGTATAACGTTCCGAAGTCCAACATACAGGATCAGAAGCTATGGCCGCAGAACAAATGTCTCCGGATGCTGAAATAAACATCGTCAACATTCCCAGAATAAGCAAAATAGCTAAAAAGCACTTTCCTTTCGTCTAATTTGGACACAGGAGCAAAACGGTAATTTCGGGTCAAAGCGGGATCCACTTGTGGCCCATTTTGCACCGAAAAGCGTGCCAAGGGTAACAGTCTCTAAATGGGACAAATTATAGGTCAAACAAACTCTAAATATCAATACGAACCCAACGGTATGTCCAAATGTGGATTCCGATGAGCCGAACACAATTTTGTCCAAAAAGTCAATTGTGGGGCCCGCCAATTGGCGATTTAGTCAACCATCTCAGAATTGAGTGAAAATTGGGTCACAGGACCAGCACGTTACCACGAGTCCAGTGGCATAAGTTTTGTCGCAATCTGACGAGCGTGCACAAAATGCGTACGATTTTTACAAAAGTTGCGACACGGGGTGTGTCCGCGGATACGGGCTGATTCCGGCGCGCACACGCGTCCGAATTAGTCTCTGTAAATTTTTACGTGTCCGGGTATGCTGCGCGCACCGTTCGATACATTTGGTACATGGCGGGGCGGTCCCGTTTGGCGGGGCGCGCTCCGTTTCACAACTTTTGGAAATCTGGAAAAAGTGGGTTCGCGGGGTTTTCCAACAAATTTAATTATGTCTACAACAGTTAATAATCTATGGTTATTTAACAGAAATTAAACTAGGTCAAGTGGTCTACGTATACCAAAAAGAATCATCGAATTCGGATCTCTGTGGTGGGAGATACGAACTCGGCAACATAGGTGGTTACCGCAGTTTTCTGTGATCCCAGAATTCGGTCTGTGTCCGCCAACTTTTGCGCTATTTTTGCCTAGGGTTGCACGTTGTTCGAGGTATACTATCATACAGATATGGAATAGGGTTAAGGGATGAGCATATCGGTGAAGACGGGGTGGCGTTTGGTTGAGGGAGTCGACGGAAAACAACTTCGGAACACAGGTACCTCGCTGTGGGAATTTGCAGTGCGCGGGGTCGCGGTCGTCGGGATTGGTTTGGACGGCCTGGCGGGGTTCTCCGGCTGTGGTGGCGGCAATCTCTAGGTCTAGATGAGAAGAGGGAGGATTTGGGATGATTAGGTTTAGGATTTTATTAATAGGATAAATATATATATATATATATGAAAGGGGGAGAGAGGAGAAGTGGGTCGGCTTAATAGCCGTGGGTTGGCTCCCAAAGGCTGTGGGTTGCTTTGCATGAGAATTATTAGTAGTGGGTATTTGCTGAAGCAATTGTAGGTGGGTGGCTGCAACTTGGTTTGCATGGAGTTGCTTAAGTTTGTTGGAATAGTTTGCTAGGTTTTGCTTTAAGTTATTAGTTTATTATTATTACTATTTTCCTTTCCTTTTCTTTTCTTTTCTTTTCTTAATATTTTCTTTTCTTATTAAATATATATATGCATATATATATATATATATATTTGTATATATATATTTATATATATACTCATAGAAAATTTTTAGATTATATTAATGCACATTATTAAGCTAGCAACTGCTCAAGGGGTCTCCTACATGAAATAAATTCCAAAAAATTTCTGATGGTCCCATAAATCCTTTAAGTGCACCAACACCTAAAATATAAATTATTAAAAATCTATTTCTCCTAATTTTCCATTAATTACTATAATTAAATTAATAATTAATAATTAAAAGGGTATATACGGTTTTTAGGAATAGGGGTTTTACATTCTACCAAACTTATAAAAATTTTGTCCTCGAAATTAAAACTAAGCCGTAGTAGACAGTCAAGGGTGGTATAAGATTTGTATTATTTAAAATGCAAGGCTAGGTTTAAAGGGGTGGGCGATGTTGCGCGTTGCACATCCCAAAAAATCATGGAAAATTCTACATGAGCGAAAATAGATTTCTTTATGTTCATGTCCAATGGTGTGGACACCTAAATGCTCTTTTGCATAAAAGCTCCTAACCACTGAAACGTTGCACAAAGATGAGAATTGGATGATGGGCACGTCTAGGATAAGGGTGTAGAATTTGTAGGAAGGCAGTGACTAGTGTAGTGCTCCAATTATCGGAGCACGGTAAGGTGCGCTAAGTGATACAATATTGCAAAATTAAAATAAAAATACCGTGTTCTATTTCTAACTGGATTCAATCTAGCCTTAGGCTCACTA
Organism: Iris macrosiphon; assembly: GCA_036927795.1. Lineage (NCBI taxonomy): Eukaryota > Viridiplantae > Streptophyta > Magnoliopsida > Asparagales > Iridaceae > Iris > Iris macrosiphon. The sequence continues at coordinate 163,792,947 of JAYESA010000001.1, forward strand.
TCTAAGCCAAGTAGGTCTAATTTTTTTGCTGAGAGGTTCACAATCCGCCGAACTTAAAATTTATCCATCTATCACCTAAGGCTGTACATTTAGGAAAACTATTTCTTAAATTATTTAATCGTGTTTTTCAATCCTCAAAGTTTTAACACCAAACATATCACCTATGATATGCCCTTAATCAATTATAAAAGAGAGTCACTAAGTCATGTGATTAGCTCTATGGATTATATCTAGTACTATCAGTGTCAACTTATACCAGTACGAGGTTTCATCTTTCCGAAATAAGGGAAGACGGAGAGCAATAATAAAGAATTCAAGGTAGAGGTGATAGAATACGAGTACGAGGTTCAAAGAGCTTAAAGAATTTGAAAAGAGAGTTGTCAGGACAGTTGTGGATTAAAATTCTATTTTTGGTAATTTCCTATATACATGCTTGTATCAGTACAGTTATGTAACCGATACGATATGTCAGACATGTCTAGGGGCAAGTATATCCGTCTACTACCATATATCTCAATCCACGTAAAGTAGTCATGCGAAGAGCAAACCAAGAGCACTAAGGTTAGCTAGACCTTAATACACCGATTCTGATTAGGCAATTGTATCATTGTGTGCACCCAATAATACATATGCCATGAGCAAGCTTGATAAAAGAATAAGTTTACAAAAACTAGGCTATAATAGCAGCATAAGCCAAGGTAGTACAACAAATATAAATACGTTGGATTATGATGAAAGAAGGTACATAACAATTTAAGTTCACAAAACATAAGACTCCATAATCTCTACAGTGGTCATACTGAATCCTTGTCTAAGTCGATAGTCGACAAAGTAGGGGTATAGTCTCTAAGTTCTATAGTTTGGGAAAAGAACACTGTCGTCCTAAGCTAGCATACAGTTAATGTTGTTCATTCATACTTCAATAATAGGTCAAAGACTAAGTGGTACTATGTTGTGAGGTATACTACCCAACTTATAACAATAAACTAATACTGTAATTGTCTTAAGGATACCGTAGAAACTCCTATTAAGGTCTACGAGAAGGGGTCTTAGTACTTATTAGGGTATCCTCTTTCATTACATAGGTCATGGTCGTCCTAAGTCTTAGCCTTAGTGCAAGTGTCAATAGTAAGAATGGAACAGTTACTGGCCTCAAGGGAAAGAGAATATAACTCGTATTGAGGTATGGTACAAGTTACGCGATTTAAAACTAAGGGATAAGCACTAGCTCGTAATCCACTGAATAACTTAAAACTATCCAGTTCTAACTACCAAGCACACAATTTTAAAATTTAACATTAACAACTAGAATTCCAGCAACTATATGTCCTTAACACAGAATAAATTACCTAGCCTACAATCAGAAGTGTCAGATGGCACGAGTTGAAAGATAAAGAATAGAGGAACAAAATTTAGTCGTCGCGCAATTTAGCGAACGCTAAGGTCGCAGAGGAACAATATATGAAATTAAAATAGGGCTCTAGATAGCATCGTGGTTTTCTGAGGAAGAGTGGTATGCTAGTTGCTATATTCGAGTTATGATCAAGAGAAATGTTATATTCATTCACTTTGGCCTCCTAGGTGTTGTATACTAATAATAAGACAATGATCTAAGTTTATAGTTCTAATATTATCTCACCATAAGAGTTAGGTCCAGCCATAATATTTAACCTTGGATTTCTATTGGTTCCTCAATACTAGGGTCAAACAATATGGTCAAACTTCTAACTAACTCTAGTAGTATCTATACTACTCCCAAGTCCTCATAATACATCAAGGGGTAATGGTAAACCAATCTATAGATAAGGAATTCTAGGGTTCATTGGATATTCTAAACTTAGTGGTATGTCTATATTCTCGTTGTATTTTTAATAGGTGTGCTACCATAATTATCATCCTAATAACAGGGGTTCCTATATTCTAGCAGAAGGCTTATACTCAAAGAACTATTAGGGAAGTACATGAATCAAGCAAGATAAAATTATCCGAATAGAATGGATTGGAAGGAGAGCGAATCATAGTCAATTGTGGATGAGATCCTATACTCTATTCCTAGGTGCAGGCTTGTTCGGTACAATAACGTAACCGAGACAATATACTCTCGACCTGTATGGGCCACCACAAAAACATGTCACGCTCCAGTCCCAAAATACGTAGGACTAGGAACACGTAAGCATGCCAGCCGCATGGATATGGCAACTCCAATATATGGAAACCAAAATCCACACATACGCTGTAATATGAAAATTAATCCACAAGTGGTATAAACATATGTCACAAGTCATAGAGTATAATCTAAATCTCATCTACGAAAATCAAATATGAATAAATAACCAGTATCTATATAACTAGATCTCAACATAAGTATCTAAGGAGGATAGTTGGATGGAAACAAATCCACTACCAACTCGAATAGAAAAGTACACCACAATAACCATAATATAGGAATACCAGCTAACAATCATGGACTCGAAGGAAAGACATCCACAAACATATATAACCATCCAAATCTGCGCTCCTGCAAATACTCAAGAACAGATACACCTGGCAGGGGACCAGGTCCTCAGAGGGACGTAACAAGATACAGAAAAGTGAGCCAACTTGAATACAGTAAACATGCATATTGTTGAAAATAGATAAGTACGCTGTACAAGACAATCTATATGAATGCAATGAGAAAAACTTTTTGACGTATGGGCAAGGATAGGCTACTCGATCTAATCCTCACAACCCATACGCTCGTCAATGGACATCATCAGCCGACATACCTCTGGGGTAGCGACCCTCGGACTCCATCAATCGACATACCTCGGGGGTAGCGACCATCGGACATGACCACCATAGTGCGTGCTAGTTACTACGGTTTACCAGAGTGGTTAAAAGCCCATACGCCTAATGATTGTCCTCGATGATACTAAGTGCCATGTGTGTGTCAACATATCTAATACATAGTAATGACTGAAAAAAAACTACACATGCAAGAAATATACAGAAATGCAATAAATATACAGAAATATACTAAGCATACAAAATACTGTAAGCAAATTGGCAAGGTATCTTGCCTGACAAGAAAGTTGTAAAGTATAACGTCCCGAAGTCCAACACACAGGATCAGAAGCTATGGCCGCAGAACAAATGTCTTCGGATGCTGAAATAAATATCATCAACGTTCCCAGAATAAGCAAAATAGCTAAAAAGTACTTCCCTTTCTTCCAATTTGGACACAGGGGCAAAATGGTAATTTTGGGTCAAAGCGGGGTCCACTTATGGC
>JAYESA010000001.1:164396317-164720616 GCA_036927795.1 Iris macrosiphon
AGGAGTCTTGTGATCTGTCCGGATAAGCACAGCAACATTGCTCGGTTCATCAATGGCATCAACAATCATACCCCGTAAGTAGGCATCTTTTATGTTATTGAATTAATTCACTGACATATGGAGATTTGCTCATATTACATATATGATTGGTTTTCTCTACTATGTGAGATTTATTGATGATTATTATGCGTCACCCCGTTCCGAACTACTTACTATTTATAGGACATTTACTAATGTTATCTATACTCAATTTAATGCTAGGATTAAAAATTTTCGCTCGATACTATTAAACAAATCAATAATATTAATTTTATTAATTAATACTATAAAAAGTAATACAACTATATATATATATATATATATATATATATATATATATATATATATATAACAGATCCATATCCACATAAAAGAAAAAATCTAATCATATTTTAACATGTTCCTACAATTTTTTTTTTATTTTCTCGGTTACTGACAATTCTTTCTTGTTTCTGGATCAGGGATGGAAAGAAGAAGCAGAATGTGAAGTGTGTGAGGTACAATGTTGATGGAGAGGCGCGGGTTCTGCTGATCGCGATTAGAGATATATCGAAAGGCGAGAGATTGTATTATGACTACAATGGGTATGAAAATGAGTACCCAACCGAACATTTTGTTTAGACTATAGATTTCATGATTTTCATGTTTTTTTTTGTGTCGCACACAAGGGGGAAAATTAGGGGAGATGAGCTCTTTTGTTCTAATAATTATATCCGTGGAATAGTTCAGTTACTAATCTTGGATGTATTTTTTGGTCAAAATTTGGTTAGAACTCATTTAATTATCAATTGGAAGGGAAATGGAAGCCAATTTTTCAGTCATATGTTTTGGCTCTCCCTCTCAGAAATTTAGCAGACTTTTGATCCTTATGTGGTGAAATTAAGAAAACGACTTCTAATGGTAGAACATGAGTTACTACCTGCAGTTATGAAAGAAGTTGCGATTGAGAAAGATCTTCAGTTTTGGAACAGACGAATGTATCAAACCATTAGGGCCTCCGACAAACAATTATTTCGATGAAGTAACACTTTTTATTTTTCACTCCAGTTCTCATAGCACAATGAAATAATGGTTTTTCTCAATCTTGTGATCAAACTTGATGGATGTTGTTTTGAGTAACCATCTTAGTTAATTAACTAGAAAAATGCATGCTAATTATATTTCCAAAATTTCTGACTTCTGCAATGGTTTCCTGCTTGGTCCTACTAGTTCATGTTCTCAGAAATGATGTGTATTTTAGATTTGAGCATTGGTATATTTTGTTATGGAAATATTTCTGCCCTGATATTATTCAAGCATAGCTATGATCTGCATTTGGATGGGCAGTCTTAATTTCTGTGAATCTTATCAGAAACAAAGTACCTATCTTTGGTTTTAACTAAAGGATTCTTGTCAACCTTCATTTGAACTTGTTTCTTCTTAAAGGGCTTCAGTACCTCCTTTGTTATGAGATTGTTTCACATATATTGTTATAATTAAAAAATGTATGTCAATGTTAACTGGTCAAATCGCTTACTCTACACTTGCGATGGAGTAAAAAAACTACAATTAAAGCGACAATTAAAAATAATTGCATTTAAAATTTTAAAGTCACATTTATTGTTAACTGTATCGCCACACAATCTAACTGATACTCCTATAAAACTTCCATCAATTATTTTTATTTTTGTTCATAAAAGACGAACATAATTGTTGCGCGGATAAGTGCATTCTCTTGCACACCTCCATTTGACATCTCCACAAAAGTAACTGTGATTTCCCCGTGCCATAGAAACACCAATTTGCACAATTTGACAATAAATTATGAACATTACAAATCAATCATACATCCATTCCCTCACCATACCATCCATATTCCAGAATGTTTTCTAAGACCTTCGAAAACAAACGTAGACACTTTTCTTCTTTGCTATCACATGGTAAGGTTCATCAAACCTGATCTCAGAAATCCAAAGGGATAAGGTTTCAGCATATGATTGAAGGTTAAGAGACGTTGAGCAGTCGTAGTCGATATTCAATCATTTATCAATGATCAATGGATCAAAGAGTAAGGTGTTGGAGTGGGTAGGGTTCCCAACCTGTGTGAAAAATACTCCGGAGTAGAATTTATTTCTACATATACCTCAATTTATTTGGATTGGATATTCCTAAATATAATAGGAATATCTCAATGGATTTGGATTGGATATTCCTATATATAATAGGAATATGTCAATGAATTTGGATTTAGATTGGATATTTCTATCTATAATAGGAATGCTAGTTGTGGGTTTGAGGCTATATATAGGTGCCTCTTGGCCCTAAAATATGCCACTCTCTAAAAAAAACACACATAGCAACAATGAGAGAAAATGACGCAAGAGTGCCATTGCAACATTGGAGAGGAGAAAGAAGAATTGGAGGCCATTTTGAAGAAGGAGATCAGTTTCGGGTATTTCTCGTTGTCTTTCTTCTTTGTGGTTATAATATATTTTCTGTTCCAAAAGAGTTGTGGTGATCCGTTTGGATCGGTGAGAAGTTTGTAAGGAGTCGATGTATTTATTATTCTATTAGTGGAGGCTTTTCAGGGTTGGACTCTGATCGTCCCGTGGTTTTTTCCGCAAGGGTTTTTCACGTCAAAAATCTCTGTGTCTGCGATTTGTGTTTGACGTTTTTTTGGTTTGTGCGTTTTGCTCGGTTCTCTCGCAGGTACTCTCTGGTTTGGGGAACGGTTTTCGCACTTTCGTTCCCAACAAAGTGGTATCAGAGCCAGGTTCTGGAATTTCAGAAGGGTGTCAGGAGTTGACAGGCAAACCAGGTAGGAGAGATGGACGCGAAGCCGGTGTGCATGGTAAACCTGAACGGTACCAACTATCATTACTGGAGAAGCAAGATGAAGGATCTGCTATTTGTCAAGAAGCTACATCTGCCGATATTTGCTTCTGAGAGATCCAGTGACAAATCCGAAGATGACAGAAATTTCGAGCATATACAGGTGTGTGGGTACATCAGGCAGTTCGTTGACGAGAACGTGTACAACCATGTTGCCAGTATTGAGCACGCGAGGACACTGTGGGATAAGCTGGAATCTTTGTATGCGAAGAAGACCGGAGTAAATAAATTGTTCTTGATCCGAATGATGATGGGTCTGCGGTACAAAGATGGGACATCTATTACGGATCACTTGAGTGAGTTCTAAGGCGTGGTTGACCATCTATCCTCGATGGGAGTCAAGTTCGACGACGAGGTTCATGGACTATGGCTGCTGTGTACATTGCCAGACTCGTGGAAGACCGTACGAGTGTCTATGATCGCTTCTGCTCCGGAAGGCGTGGTCAGTCTGGAGTTTGCTAAGAGCGGGGTACTGAATGAAGAGATACGGAGACGTTCGCAGGGCACTTCATCCACATTCCACTCAGAGATACTTGTTTCAGAGAGCCGCAGAAAGGATAAAAGTAGGGGTCCAGACAGTGGCAGAGACAAAAGCAGAAAAAGGTCCAAGGGTCGGTACTAGGACTCAGAGTGTTATCATTGTGGCAAGAAGGGTCACATCAAGCAGAACTGTTTCGCTTGGAAGAGAGAGAAGAAGAGCGACAAGGGAAAGCAAAGTGAGAACACTACAGCGGCGGTCTCGACACATGGAGGCGACGTGATCATTGTAGGTGATGTGGTAGTTATGAACCTCGCCTGCGATGACAACTCTTGGCTTGTGGACTCAGGTGCTTCAGCGCACGTATCTCACAACAGGACACTATTTGCTACATACACAACATGCGACTGTGGAGTGTTGAAGATGGGAAATGGAGATGTGTCGAAGGCGGTTGCCATTGGAGATGTGCATTTGAGGACAAAGACATATGCAGTTCTTGTTCTCAAATATGTCCGTCATGTCCCTGATATCCGTTTCAACCTAGTGTCGGTTGGAAGGTTGGATGACGAATGTTTCTTCAGTCTCTTCGGGACCAATCAGTAAAAGTTTTCCAGAGGTTCGATGGTAATTGCCAAAGGAAGCAAGAGGTCCGGACTCTACTATATGGAAGGGAGCGCACATGGGGCGCATGAGGTTAACGCAGCTACTGATGCGTCTACTGAGTTGTGGCACAGTCGGCTCAGCCATATCAGCGAGAAGGGGATGAGCTACTTGGTGAACATGAAGGTGATTCCAGAGCTAAAGTCTACAAAGTTAGAGAAGTGCATGCACTGTTTGACGAAAAAACAAAATAGGATATCTTTCCAAAGTCATCCAAGTTCAAGGAAGCCGACGTTGCTCGAGTTGATCCACTCGAATGTCTACGGTCCTATGGAGCTAAAATATATTGGTGGTACTTCTTATTTTGTAACATTTATTGATGACTGTTCCAGGAAGGTTTGGGTCTATGTCTTAAAGACCAAGGATCAGGTGTTGCCCATTTTCAAGGAGTTTCGGGCCTATGTTGAAAGAAGACGGACAAGAAGCTGATATGTGTTCGGTCGGACAATGTCGGTGAGTATATCGGTCCCTTTGATGCTTATTGCAGAGAGTAAGGGATACGACACCAGAAGACTCTAACAAAGACACCACAGCTCAACGGTGTAGCGAAGCGGATGAACATGACACTAATGGAGAGGGCGTGGTATTTGTTGTCAGAAGCAAACTTGCCAGGCAGCTATTGGGGTGAGGCACTTTGCACAGCTGCTTATGTTATTAATTTATCTCCTAGTGCTCCTTTGCAGGGTGGTGTGCCTGACAAAGTATGGTATGGCAAAGAGCCGTCATACAATCACCTGCGAGTGTTTGGTTGTAAGGCCTTCGTGCATGTACCGAAAGATGAGAGATCCAAACTTGAGCCAATGACGAGGCGGTACGTCTTTGTTGGTTACGGTCGGGATGCGTTTGGCTATAGACTCTATGATCCAGTGTGAAAAAAGCTTTATAGAAGCAGGGACATGGTATTCGTCGAGGATCAGACCATGACCAATACTCAGGATTTCGAGATGCCTTCTGAGGCTGAGGAATTGCCTGAGTTAGAGTCATTTTGCTTCGAGCAGTTTCCAGAGGACATCGTAGAGGATCCAGTTATGGGGGAGCCAGTACATGGAGTTGCTCCCAACCTTGATCGTCAACCTGCTGATGGTGGTCAGGGTGACCCTCAGGAGGACGAGCATGCCGATGAGGCAGTTCCTGGAGGGGAGGAGGCTGTAGATATACAGCTAGCACCAGTGGTTCCGTTGAGGAGGAGCGATAGAGAACGTCGACCATCTACGAGATACTCACCGGGTGAGTATATGATACTGACTGACGGGTGAGAACCCGAAAGTTTCGCATAGGCTACGGAAGACGAACACATGCAGGAGTGGATGAAGGCCATGCAGGAGGAGATGGGTTCGATCTGGTGCGGTTGCCAAAGGGCAAGAAGGCTTTGAAGAATCGATGGGTGTTCAGAGTGAAGCAGACATATGATGCTACTTCCCCTCGATACAAAGCGAGATTGGTAGTTAAAGGCTACGGTCAGCAGAAAGGCGTAGATTATGATGAGATCTTTTTGTCAGTCGTCAATCAGTCGTCTATACGGGTGGTGCTAACATTGGCAGCCAGTTTCAACTTGAAGGTCGAGCAAATGGACGTGAAGATGATATTCCTCCACGGTGATCTTGAGGAGGAGTTGTACATGGAGCAGCCAAAGGGATTCTGTGAGAAAGGCAAGTCACATTTGGTCTGCCGGTTAAGAAAAAGCTTGTATGGTCTGAAACAGGCTCCGAGGCATGGTACAAAAAGTTTGAGTCGTTTATGGGGGAGCATGGCTATACACGGACGACGTCAGATCATTGTATTTTTGTGAGGTACTTCGCCGAGGATGATTTTATCATTTTGTTGCTTTATGTTGATGACACGTTGTTGGTGGGTCGGAATGCCATCAGGATAGCAGAGTTGAAGCGCCAACTGGGCACGGCCTTCTCTATGAAGGATTTGGGCACAGCGAAGACTATTCTTGGAATGGAGATCAGCCGAGAGAGAGAGTCCAAGCTGCTACACTTGTCCCAAAAGAAATACATTCACTGGATACTTCAGTATTTCGGGATGGACGAGTCAAAGAAAGTGAGTAACCCCCTTGCGGCCCACTGTAAGTTCACTGAAGAGCAGTATCCATCTACCGAGGACGAGAAGGAAGATATGGAGCGAGTTCCATATGCCTCAGCCGTGGGGAGTCTTACGTATGCTATGGTATGTACGAGGCCAGACATTGCTCACGCAGTCGGCACAGTTAGCAGGTACACTTCCAATCCTGGAAGGGTACATTGGAGTGGGTTAAGTGGATTCTACGATATCTTTATGGTACTGTTGATTGGAGACTTTCATTTGGTGGTGACGAGCCGAAGCTGGTTGGATATACCGACGCTGATATGGCTGGAGATGTAGAGACGAGGCGATCGACTTCGGGCTATGTGATGATGTTTGCTGGTGGAGCAGTATCGTGGCAGTCGCGTTTACAGAAGTGTGTTGCTTTATCGACGACAGAGGCAGTATACATTGCGGCGACGGAGGCTTGCAAGGAGTTGCTGTGGATGAAGAAGCTGCTGTAGGAAATTGAGCTAAAGCAGGAGCAATATCATTTGCTTTGCGATAGTCAGAGTGCTATTCACATTGTGAAGAACCAGACATTTTATAGCCGATCCAAGCACATTGATACCCGGTATCATTGGATACAAGATGTGGTTGACAAGAAGGAAGCGACGCTTGAGAATGTTCATACAGATGACAACGGAGCAGATATGTTCACAAAGGTTCTACCAAGGGAAAAATTTGAGTACAGTAGGCGGATCGTCGGGATGACGACCCCCTCCACATAGTTGTGAAGGGGAAGATTAGTTGGAGTGGGTGGGGTTCCCAACCTATGTAAAAAATATCCCAGAGTAGGATTGAGTATTTCTACATATAATAGGAATACCTCAATTTATTTGGATTGAATATTCCTAAATATAATAGCAATATTTCAATGGATTTGGATTTGATATTCCTACATATAATATGAATATGTCAATGGATTTTGATTTGGATTTGGATTGGATATTCCTATCTATAATAGGAATGCTAGTTGTGGATTTGAGACTATATATATAGGTGTCTCCTGTCCCTAAAATATATCACTTTCGAAAAAGGAGATCAGTTTCGGAGAAGTAGATCAGTTTCGGATATTTCTCGTTGTCTTTCTTCTTCGTGGTTATAATCTATTTTCTGTTCCAAAAGAGTTGTTGTGATCCGTTTGGATCGGTAAGAAGTTTGTAAGGAGTCGGTGCATTTCTTATTTCATTAGTGGAGGCTTTTCAGGGTTGGACTCCGATCGTCCCGTGGTTTTTCTCGTAAGGATTTTTCACGTCAAAAATTTCTGTGTCTGCGATTTGTGTTTGTCATTTTTTTGATTTGTGTGTTTTGTTTGGTTCTCTCGCAATTATTCTCTAGTTTGGAGAATGGTTTCGCACTTTCGTTCCCAACATAAGGTACAGTGACATGTCAGAGATGGACTGCGAATTAACTGAAAGCAAATCAGTCGGAGAAGAAAACATGGCTCAGCTTCCTGTACCCAACAGTACAGAATGAAAATATCCCCATCCAATTTTAGGGTATCAAGACACAAAGACAAAGACGCAGTATCAAGGTTCATTTGGCCTTGGCCAGGTTACATCCACGGGGGAAGATTGAAGAACACTAATTTTGGGATAAGACTTTAAAGAAGAGGACGGCAACAACAAGAACAGGCAGACGATAGTCACGATACTAAGTGGCAGTGTTAAGTGCTACAAAGCAGGAAAAAAATTTGACGATTAGGCAAAGGCTAATTTGCACATTAAACATTGTGAATTTGCCTAGTGGAGTCCGTGTTACTTGTTGATTTTTGTCATGTGACTGCTATCAAGCTTAAGGCACGTACTCCATCAGTTGGTTAATCGGTTTTGAGAAGAGAAAAAAAACCCGGATATAATCAAACTGAGAATTTGATATCTATCCCTCACCTTCGTATTGAAAGGCAAACTTATCTTGAAGCAACTTGGAACACTCACCAAACCACGAAGCTTCGAACACGACCAAGCTCATCTCATGCCAGTCCATGTTCGACCTGAATGAATCGCATCCATCACTAGTCTACAGTAGCGTATCAGCGCTTTTCAGTCAAGTAGCAGAAAGTCTCTTTGTCATCTCAAATTCCTTCAACTTGCTTACTCTGAATGTTCAGCGTTCATGTAAAGTATCCAACTAATTCTGTAAGAAACAAGAGATGTTACAGGATTACATGATAGTACATAAATCCAACCTTCACGGGTCCCTTTAAATTAGAGGTGAGCATTATTCGATTTTAGAATCCAATCTTTGTTTTCGGTTTTGAAAATTATATATATATATATATATATATATATATATATATATATATATATATATATATATATATATATATATATATATATATATATATGGGGGGAGGGATATATATATATGAAACCGTCCTATGTTACATGAATTTGATTGAGATTTGGTGGTTGAGATTAAAATGTGGTGGGATCTACACCTTTTAATCTCAACCACCCAATCCAAATCCAACAAATGTAGCATACCATCATATATATATGGACTATTTGATTTTACCTCATGTTAGATTAGGTATACTGATATTATCCTTTGTTAGATCAAAAGTTAAATTTATCCTCCTGAAAGTGTCGTTAAAAACTTATTCACGACACTTTGAAAACTTTTAATGACACTTTGAAAACTTTTAACGACACTTTCAAGGAGGTAAACTCAGCGTTTGATCTAACAAGTGGTAATATTAATATACCTAATCTAATAGAAAATAAAATCAAATATATATATATATATATATATATATATATATATATATATATATATATATATATATATATATATATATATATATATATCCCGCCCATCCGTGCAAGAGCAGCGCTCTCAACCACCCCAAGCTTCGAGCGTTGTACCAGTGACCAACCACTAGGCCAACTATTATATATATATATATATATATATATATATATATATATATATATATATATATATATATATATATATATCGAAGAAGGTAAATTTTATTCAGGTTCCTTCGAGAGACTACAACTCAGCCCGAAGGGTTACAACAAATCCAGCCCGAAGGCCTATATATACAATTCCTAGCCCGAAGGCCCCACCTAGCCCTAAGGCTTATATCCTGGTCGAAGGCACCACCAATCCAGTCCGAAGGCTCCACGTTCGAAGAAATCACGTCCGAAAGCTCCATCCGGCCCGAAGGCCTCACACAACACCCATGTGCACTAGTACATTCTATTACTATTGGTCCACATGTGCATGACTCATGTAGAAATATGAACACTTAATTTGGCACATATCACGTTTACCCAATATATATATATATATATATATATATATATATATATATATATATTGGGTAAACGTGATATGTGCCAAATTAAGTGTTCATATTTCTACATGAGTCATGCACACGTCGACAAATAGAAATAAAATTCTACATCCCATGTGCACTAGTAAACTTTATTTCTAATGGTCAACATGTGCATGGCTCATATATATATATATATATATATATATATATATATATATATATATATATATATATATATATATATATATATATATATATATATAAGGTAAACGAGATATGAGCCATATTGCTCATATTTCAGCCATGCACATGTGGACCAATAGGAATGAAGTGTACGGGATGTAGGAGTTCATTCATATTGGTTCACATGTATATGACTCATGTAAAAATATGAGCCATATGGTTCATATCCCATATATATATATATATATATATATATATATATATGTCACGACCCGCACCCTGAAATTCGGGCACGAGTGCGTGGGTACGTCCAGCCTACGCCGCAGAGTCGGTGGTAGTACGCTGTCTAGGTCAAATCCACAGTTAACTAATCTAGCTCATTCACAAATGAAATAGGCAAGATAATAATAATGAGAAAAAGATGCTTAAGATTTCAAAGGAAATAAATGTGACAACAGCTCAAATGTTTAATACAGAATCCAGAAATGGAATCGGGGACAAACCCGATTACTAAGATAAAGAGCAATAAATAAAATAGCTACTGCTAACTACTCTGCAGCAGTGGTCTCCTGGGTGGGATCTGGCTCCTCATAAGTGTCATCTGTTCCCTCATAGGGGCCATAATAGGTAGGGGCAAAGTCCTCATCATCGCCTAAATCAACGGATCCAGTCAGGAAAGGAGCAAAGTACACAATGCACAACAAGATTAAACTAAATATTTATGACAATTAGATTGAGTATCATATTGAGAATATGTATAAAAGAAACAACAATATCTCAGAGTTAATGCTATAAACAGGAATATGAGAAAGCAGAAATAAATGAGACAGGAAATGAAACTACAACAGTCAGCAAGAACTATAACAAGACCAGAAGCTATCTGTGTGAACTTGTGTTTGTTTTAGAATACATAGTTGGCATGTAGGGGTTTATAAGGCTAATTCGGCCGTCATAAACGGCTATTAAACAGGAATAATTGAGATCCGGCTGAGGGTACAGTCGCGTACCAACAGCTATTAAACACGACAGGGGAAGGGTAAACTACATGCCTTCTAGTATTCTCCCACCCGACATGAAAAACAAAACATGAACTCCAGTATTCAAGACATAAATTCCAGTATTCTAACACTATGTGTAATCATCAAGGGTACTAGTAGAGCAGGGAATTAATTGTCACAATATAAATATTTAAACTTGAAGTGCAGGTACTTGCCTGTTGTTTGGATCCAAATATAGTTTGTATCTCGGAGAAATTTTCCAGAAATGAGTCCAAAAGCTGAAATAAATATTACATCATGCTCAGAAGATGTCAAATAGCTAGAAACGCCTGTCCTTGGGTCCAATTTGGAGACAAGGGCAAAAACGACAGTTTCGGGTCAAAACGGGGTCCGCCGGTGGGCCCGCTTTGCACCGAAAAATGTGTCCGGGTCAACGATCTCCAAATTCACCAAACTTAGTGTCAACAGGTCAGGAACGATGATACGAACCCAACGAAACTTTCAGATTTGATTCCGATGAGCCGATCACAAAATCGCCCGTCGAGCGGGGTCTGTGGGGCCCACGACACACGATTTTGTCAACGTTCTCAGAATCGAACCAAACTTGACCCACAAGACCAGCATATCGCTACGAGTCCGATGGCGCAAGTTTCGTCTCGATCCGACGTGTGTGCACGAAGTTAGGGTGAATTGCAGAAAAGTCGGATACGGGACGATGTCCGCGGATACGCGTTGATTCCGGTGTGCACGCACACCCGAATTAGCTTCCGCGAAATCTCACACGTCCGTATCGATGGTGCGCACGTATCTGTAAAGACCGCACGCGACCAAGTCGTCCCGTTTGGCGGGGCATACTCAGTTCCGGGGTGGAACAGGGTCTGATTTTTCCTTTTTTTGGATCGCGGTGTGCGATCACCACAGGACGCGATGCCCCGAGCGGTTTGTCCGGGAACCGAGAGGGTCATACAGGCTTCGCAACGTAATTTACGGAATCGAAAACGGAGATACAGGGTGCAAGATACGAGTACCTGAACCGGGCTCGAGAAACAGGGATTCCTCGTGTCCTGTGTCGTGTCCGACACGACACGAGGAATTGGGGATTAGGGTTAGGGTTCAGGCGATGGCCGTCGGCGGGGCTGATCGGCGCTGTGCTGGCTGGAGGTGGTCGGGGACGCTGAGGCGAGGCCGGGCGGAGGCACGGCGGAGCGGGGCGGCGCCTGGAACGGCGGTTGCTGCTGCTCGAATGGAGAGGAGAGGCGGCCGGGGGTCTCTGGTGCGGTGGTGCGGCGAGGGGACTGCGGCGGCGAGGGGCGAGGGCAAGGCGGCGAGGTCGGGGGCAAGACGGCGGGGTCGGCCGGCGTCGAGGCGGTGATCGGGGTCGGGTGTGTTGGCCGGAGGGGGGGGGTTCTCGGGGTTTATAAAGGGGAGAGGGGCCGGCCAAGGCGGGGGCGAGGGGGGTCGTGGCCGCGGAGGGCGGGGCGAGCCGGGTGGAGCGGCGGGTGGCGCGGCCGGCGGAAGCGGAGCGGGGAGCGAGTCAGCCGGGTCGTGGGGGTGCTGGGGAGACCGGGTCAGTGGGCGGCGGGTCGGGTCTGGGCAGACCCGACCAGACCCGGTAAGGGGCGGGCTGGGCCGGATCAGGCCCAGCGGGCCGGACCTAGGGAATGGGCCGAAAACAGGAAATAATAATAATAATAATAATAATAATAATAATAATAATAATAATAATTTAAACAGTTAATTAAATAATTAATTAATTAAATAGTTTATTGGCATTTAAAAATAGGTCTGAGGCCCAATAAAATCCAGAAAAATTACCCTAAGTCCAGTTTTTCATTTTACACCTAAAAATATTATTTTCATAATATTTTAATATTATTTATTAATAATAAAAAATCATTTAATAATTAAAAACCTTGATTTTAATTACAGAAAAATTCCCAGAAAATTCTAGAAAATTGTGAAAAATCCAAGTTTAATAATTTTAAAAATTCAGGGGATTTACAATCTACCCAACTTATAAAAAAATTTGTCCTCAAAATTTAAAAGTAACAATGGCACGAAAAGAAAGACCGAGAGTTAAAATATACCTCAGGGTTTAAAAAGGTAAGGGTAGCGTTCTCTAATCTCGTCTTCTCGCTCCCAGGTGGATTCGCCGGGAGAGTGATGCTTCCAAGCTATGCGAACAAGAGAAATAACCTGGTTCCTTAGAACTTTCTCCGATCGATCCAGTATCTCCACGGGTTGCTCTTGGTAAGTCAAACTTGGGCCTACTTCGAGCTCTGAGTGATCCAAAATGTGGCTGGGATCTGACACGTATTTTCTCAGCTGCGACACGTGGAAGACGTTATGGACTCCATCCAGCGAGGGTGGCAATGCTAGACGGTATGCCACTTCTCCGATTCTCTCCTGTATGCCAAAAGGTCCAATAAATCTTGGGCTGAGTTTTCCACTTCTTCCGAACCTAATGGTGCCACGTGTCGGAGAAATCTTCAGGAATACCAGTTCTTCAACCTTTAATAAAGTCATAATCAAGTCTTAGTTCCATAATCAAAATGTTTAAATTAACTTGAATATCATAAATTTAATTACCTCAAATTCCAAGGGCCTTCGGTGGCTATTTGCCCAATGTCGTTGCCGGTCTTGAGCCACTCGAAGTCTATCCCTTATTTGTTTTACCTTCTCAGTTGAATCGATCACCATCTCTGGTCCAGTAGGGTTCTTTCTCCAACGTCGTCCCATGATAGCGGGGTACGACATCTTCGGCCATACAGAGCTTCAAATGGAGTCATCTCAATACTTGCTTGGTAACTGTTATTATAAGAGAACTCCACAAGATGTAGATAGTCTTCCCAGGATCCTCCAAAATCCAGAACACATGTACGGAGCATATCTTCAAGGGTCTGGATTGTACGTTCCGATTGTCCATCGGTTTGGGGATGGTAAGCTGTGCTGAATTTGAGTTGAGTCCCCAAGCTGGCTTGTAAGCTCTTCCAGAAGTGAGAGGTGAATCTTGAATCTCGGTCGGAGATAATACTTACTGGAACCCCATGCAATTTAACAATATGTCTGATATATAAATCTGCCAACTTTTCTGTAGATAGCCCTACTTTGAAAGGTAGAAAATGTGCAGATTTGGTCAGTCTATCTACTATCACCCAGATTGCATCCTTTCCACTAGGTGTCCTTGGAAGCCCAGAAACAAAATCCATTGTAATATGTTCCCACTTCCACTCCGAAATGGGTAGTGGTTAAAGCAATCCCCCAGGTCTTTGTCTTTCAGCCTTGACTTGTTGGCATACTAAGCAACGAGATACGAACCTGGCTACTTCTCTTTTCATGCCATGCCACCAAACATGCGTCCTCATGTCCTTGTACATCTTGTTGGCTCCTGGATGTATAGAGTATTGTGATCTGTGCGCTTCTTGCATAATTTCTTCCCTTATATCTCCTTGAGGTACACATAATCTATCTCCATGCCTCAGTGATCCATCTTCATGAACTTTGAAATCCTCCACTAATCCAGCTTGCACTTGACCTCGAAGGCTTCGCAGGTCTTCGTCTTGAAACTGAGTCTCCTTGATCTTATCTATTAAAGTAGACTGAATCTGCAAGTTCATCATTTGGCCTTCTTTTCCTGGGATAATTACCTCAATACCTAGACTTTCCAAGTCCTCGAGCAAGTGTCGGTCCATAGTCAAGTACATCGCCATAGGATATCTGCTTAGAGCATCAGCAACTACATTGGCCTTCCCAGGATGATATTGAAGGGTGATATCAAAATCTTTTATTAGTTCCAGCCACCTTCTTTGCCTCATGTTCAGCTCTTTCTGAGTGAAGATATATTTTAGACTTTTATGGTCTGTAAATATTTCCACCTTTTCTCCATAAAGATAATGCTTCCATAGCTTAAGAGCAAAAATGACAGCTGCCAATTCTAAATCATGAGTTGGATAGTTCTTTTCATGAGGTCGAAGCTGTCTAGAGGCATATGCTATCACTTTCTTGTTCTGCTCCAATACACAACCTAGACCTTTTCCAGAAGCATCGCTATATATAGCGAATCCTCCGGTTCCAGAAGGTAAGGTCAGAATAGGGGTAGTAGTCAGCCTTTTCTTCAATTCCTCAAAAGCATGCTGACATTCATCAGTCCAGGTGAACTCTTCATCCTTCCTTGTTAATTTTGTCATGGGCTCAGCAATTCTAGCAAAGTCCTTCACGAACTTCCGATAGTAGCCAGCTAGTCCCAGGAAGCTTCTAATTTCTGTTACAGAGTCTGGAGTGGGCCATGATTCAATTGCCGCTATCTTCTAAGGATCTACTGCTATTCCATCTCCAGTCACAACATGTCCCAAGAATTCTACTTTGTCTAGGAAGAATGCACATTTAGATAATTTTTCATAAAGTTTTTCCTTCCTCAAAGTTTCCAATGCTAGCCTCAAGTGTTCTTCATGTTCTTCGCGGGTCTTGGAGTAGATCAAAATATCATCAATAAAGACCACTACAAATTTGTCTAGATATTGCTGAAAGACTCTGTTCATTAAGTTCATAAATACTGCTGGTGCATTCGTCAACCCGAACGGCATTACTAAGAATTCGTAGTGTCCGTTCCGGGTATTGAAAGCAGTTTTTGGGATGTCTTCCTTCCTCACCCTTACTTGGTGGTAACCAGACCTCAAATCAATCTTTAAAAATACCCGAGCTCCACTTAATTGATCAAATAAGTCATCTATCCTGGGTAGGGGATACTTATTCTTAATTGTTAAGGCATTCAATGTCACGCCCCGATTCCGCGGAATCGATAGTCGTCCCCCGGGCGTGACCGCCGTGCGGGCCTAGGTTGCGCACCGCACAAGGCTAAGTATTTTTGTTTCGCATAGCGAGCACATATTCAGAGTACGCAGATAATTGAAACACATATTGAAACATGGAAAAGTTTCCTTTTATTGATAATATGAACATCTATTACAAACTCCTTAAACTGAGTCATAAGGATTGCCTCTATGGGCTTACAAAAGTATTGACACAAAATGAGATAGCAGTCCTTTACATTACATCCTTTACTAAACTCAAAATATCAGACCTTGCGTCGGAACGACTGCTTTGCCACGAAGTTGCATGGTTGCTTGGTGGCTAGCTTCTAACTTCAAAATGCTTCTTCTTCTTCAAAATGCTTCAAAGGTTGGCACGGTCGAGACGTGCCTACAGCTGGACTGGATTGGGGGTTTGTCTCCTGCTCCTCGCTCGGCTCTCCTTAGCGCGGAGAACCTGTTTCAACGAGGGTCAGTACATCGAAACGTACTGGTGAAGGCAAGCTATCCCAACTATACCAATCAACACGTTTTTTTTTTTAATGAAGCATGCATATTTGTGGGTCTCTATCTTGCCTTAGTTCATTTTACAGCAAGACATATATATAGAATCATTGAAATAACTCGCCATCGTTCGGTGACATTTACCTGCCCGTCTGAACCACCTGCATAATACTTACCTTGCCTTCCCTGCCAAGAAGACACAAGTTAGTAGCAACAGGTTTAAATATACGAGGGGATCACTGGCACGTTGCCATAATGGACGGGCTAGTCTCGGGACGGAATAGCGTGCGGCACAGAGAACAGGAGGCGCCATAAGCCACTCGATCCGAAGCAGGCGACTATCGTGAGTTCCGTCCGGATCGGATCGGTGCCAGTGCCCCAGAGACCGTCCGCAGAAACTAAGACCTTGTGCACAAGTTGTCCGTGATCAACGCAGTACACTAAGTTAACATTTGAGGCAAATCAGGCACAGGGCAATAACAGGGCAAGATCTACTTTTGCATAGTCTTCCTGTTGAGTTATTGCATTGAAAATGAGTTCTATATATAGCACAGTTTTTAAGAAGAAATATACATTCTAACTTATATTTATGCATATGATGAACATTCCAAACGAGCAAGCATATAAGTAAGTAACCGTTCACAAGTTTCATTTGACAAGCAATATTTCCCAAGTCTATTCCCTTATTATCTTGATATCTTTTAGTTATTTACTTGGTATCGTTTGATCGGGCAAAGCACGAACACAAGATTTAGATGTGAAGACTAGCAAGTAGGGCTAGCTAATCGGGTTGGTAGCCACTCACTTTGGTAGTTGGAAGGAAAAGGAAAGAAGTGCTTTAGGAGTCCGCTCGAGCGACGTCTACAGCTGGTTCACCTGTATTGACACGAACAGCTGATCAGTACTTCTTCCTCTCTTTCCCTTATCGGAATTGAAGTGCAGTCCTAAGAATGAAAGCAATGAAATCCATCGAAACCGTTCAAGAAAACCCAAGCAAATCCGAAAACCAACTCAAGGCACGAAAGCAACAAGCGACAGCGAAAACTAGGCAACAAAGAATGCAGCGGAGAGGTCCCTCCTGACTCTGCCGCTAAGTCGATCCTTGGGGCACGGTCCACTGAATATGGGAATCGATTTCGAAGAGACAAATCCATAACGAGGATGAGTTCTTGATTCAATCTATCCCGATCGAACGATACCGTCTAGTATTTCTTAGCCGCGCTCCCCGAATAGGGGGAACGGGGCACCACATCCTACCCAACTAATTGGAAGTTTTGTCCCGAAACTTAAGGAATAAAACCTACCACTAGGAAATAATGAGAGAAACTGTTCCCTCATATCGGATTCGAGCTCCCAAGTAGATTCTTCGACAGAGTGATTCCGCCAAAGCACGCGCACTAGAGGAACCGAACGGGTCCAAAGCAGCTTTTCTTTTCTATCCAAAATTTGTACCGGCTGTTCTACATACGTCAAGTCGGGCTGAAGGTTCAGTTGTCCCAGGTCTACCATGTGGCTTGGATCGTACACATATTTTCTAAGTTGGGAAACATGGAATATATCATGTACGTCAGCTAGGGATGGTGGTAGAGCGATCTGATAAGCAACTGAAGCAACCCGCTTTAGTATTTCGAACGGGCCAACAAATCGTGGACTTAGCTTTCCCTTCGCTCCGAACCTGCTGACCCCTCGCATGGGCGAGACCTTGAGGAATACCCGGTCACCTACTTGAAACTCTAGCGGTCTCCGATGAACATCCGCATAGCTCTTCTGACGACTTTGAGCTATCTTTAATCTGTCTCGAATCAGCCAAACCTTCTGGACGGTCTGCTCCACGAGCTCAGGGCCAAGTACTTGCCGCTCCCTGACTTCGTCCCAACAAATAGGAGATCTACACTTCCGCCCGTATAATGCCTCATACGGCGTTATTTGAATGCTTGATTGATAACTATTGTTGTAAGCAAATTTGGCTAGAGGTAGATGAAGGTCCCAACTAGTCTTCGTGTCCAAGGCGTAGAGTCGCAACATATCTTCGAGGATCTGGTTGACGCGCTCTGTTTGGCCATCGGTCTGTGGATGGTAGGCGGAGCTGAATTTCAACTTCGTCCCCATTGCTGACTGCAGGCTTCCCCAGAAACGTGATATGAATCGACCATCTCGATCGGAGACTATGGTTACGGGCACGCCGTGGAGTCGGACAATTTCGTTGAGATATATCTGAGTCAGGCGATCGGCACTCCAAGTAGATTTGATAGGCAGAAAGTGAGCTGACTTGGTGAGTCGATCGACGATAACCCAGACTGCATCATGTCCCCGTTGCGTCCTCGGCAAGCCAACAATAAAGTCCATCGTTATATCATCCCATTTCCACTCCGGAACAGCAAGGTTCTGAAGCTCTCCGCCTGGTTTCTGGTGTTCGGCCTTTACTCGTTGACAAGCCATGCAATACGACACAAACTGTGCCACATCCCGTTTTAAGCCGTGCCACCAAAACGTCGTACGAAGATCCCGATACATCTTAGTGCTACCCGGATGAGAAGTATAACTAGCATAGTGAGCATCCGTGAGTATCTCTTGTCTGAGGGCCGCGTCGTTCGGAACACATAGTCTTCCCTTTACTCGAAGCATCCCTTCCGTGCTTACCGCAAAGTCGGACGCCTTTCCTGCCAAGATAAGGGCATGTATCTTCTGCAGGAACGGGTCGTCCTTCTGAGCGGCCTTCACTTTGTGTAACAAGTCGGGCTCGAGGCACAGTTGAGCTACTTGCGCCCACTTCTTATATCTTATTTTCAGTGTAATACCCAGTGATTCAAGATCTCGGCGCAGCCTATCATCAATAACCAAACTCCCTACAAACACTCGACTCAACGCGTCAGCTACTACGTTTCCCTTTCCAGGCGTGTATCTGATCGTGAGATCGAAGTCGCTCAGGAGTTCAAGCCATCGCCGCTGCCGAAGATTTAAATTCTTTTGAGTGTACAAATATTTCAAACTCTTATGGTCCGTATAAATCTCACACGGCACGCCATAAAGATAGTGACGCCACAACTTCAATGCAAACACTACCACGGCAAGTTCGAGATCATGCGTTGGGTAATTCTGCTCGTGTGGCTTTAGCTGTCTAGAAGCGTAGGCTATCACCTTGTCGCGCTGCATTAGGACACATCCTAGACCCTTTCCTGAGGCATCACTATATATTTTAAAGTCATCCGGTCCGTTCGGCAGAGTGAGAATTGGGGCAGAGATGAGGCGCTGCTTTAACTCCGTAAACGAAGCTTCACAGTCCTCTGTCCAAGTAAACTTCGCACCCTTTCGTGTCAACTGAGTCAAGGGCGAAGCAATCCTAGCAAAATTTTGTATAAATCTCCGGTAGTACCCTGCCAGACCAAGGAAACTTCGGATGTCGCTAGCTGACTCCGGTCGTTTCCACTGCGTGATTGCTTCTATCTTCTTCGGATCAACTGAGATGCCTTCCGAGGAGATGATATGCCCCAAAAACGAGATACTGTCCAGCCAAAATTCTGATTTGCTTAATTTGGCATACAACTTGTGGTCTCGAAGGGTTTGCAGCACCATCCGCAGGTGTCCTGCGTGCTCATCCCTAGTCTTCGAGTACACTAAGATGTCATCGATAAACACCACCACGAATTTATCGATGAAGGGCCTAAAGACACGGTTCATCATATCCATGAATGCAGCAGGAGCATTCATCAGTCCAAACGGCATCACGGAAAACTCGTAATGGCCGTAGCGGGTTCTGAAAGCAGTCTTGGGCACGTCTTCTGGCTTAATCTTCAGCTGGTGGTAACCCGAGCGAAGATCAATTTTAGAAAACACCGTTGCCCCTTGTAACTGATCAAACAAGTCATCTATCCGTGGTAGAGGATATTTGTTCCTGATTGTGACTTTGTTTAATTCTCTATAGTCTATGCAGAGGCGTAGAGTTCCGTCCTTTTTCTTCACAAAGAACACAGGAGCGCCCCAAGGAGACACGCTCGGACGGATGAACCCGCGATCAAGTAATTCCTGGAGTTGGCGCTTTAATTCATTCAGCTCTGCAGGTGCCATTCTGTACGGAGGCTTGGAAATTGGCTGTGTATTTGGAAATGTGTCGATAGTGAATTCAATCTCTCGGTCTGGTGGCATACCGGGTAGTTCGCTCGGGAACACATCGGAGAACTCTACCTCAACGAAAGTTGACTCGACGTTTGGGTAGTCCTGTCGTGTGTCCCGAACCGATGCTAGGAATCCCTCGCAGCCTGTGTAGAGCATTCGTCGAGCAGATTTTGCCGAAATCACCATGTAGGCCCTGGTCGCATTGTTCGCTGGACTACTGGTGTAACAGAACACGGCTTCTCCGGGCAGACGGAAAACGACTCGCTTCTCTGCACACTCAATAGTTGCCGCGCACGCGCCTAGCCAGTCCATTCTCAAAATGATATCATAGTCCCGTACATCAAGAACTAAAACATCAAGTGACAGCTTTCTCTCCCCAATACAGATATAACCGCCTAGGCATGCTGAACAGACAGGAATTTTTGTACCAGATGGGGTGCTAACGCTTAAATCTAAATGCAACGGAGTCATTTTTACATTATTCTCCGTGGCAAAGTTTGTAGAAATAAAGCTATGGGTTGCACCTGAATCAAATAGAACGCGAGCAGGTATATTATTGAAAAGTAAGGTACCTGACACGACGGTATCCGAAGCTAGAGCTTTTTCCCGTGTCATGGTGTAGACTCGGCCTTGAGCTTGATTACGCCCTGGCTGAGGCGCCGCTCGATTTGCCTGAGGAGCCGGAGTCTGATCTGGTTGTTGCGGTGGACAAAGCGGACAGCTGCTAATCTGATGGCCAGGATCGCCGCATCTGAGGCAAGTGCCGAGCCGCTTGCGACAGACATTCTCGGTATGCCCTCTTCTGTTGCAGTAGGTGCAACGCTGCCCCTGGTTTTCTCGCTGACGACTGCCGTTATTTTGACGCTTTGCAGCGTTGTTTCCTCTATCGTTGCCTTGGCGTTTGTGATTGGAAGGTTGTACAGCGCCGGCGGCAACGTGAGGATACTGCGGTTCGAGCGAAAGGGCGTGGTTTAATACTTCCCGCATCGTCTGATACTGCGGAACGGCTACGTGCCCGTGAATACCAGGACGTAGCCCTCCTTCGAATCGTCTGGCACGACTCGCTGCATCCGATAGATAAGCGGTAGCAAATTTGGCCAGTTTATTGAATTCTGCCGAGTATTGCTTCACCGTCATGCTGCCCTGCCGGAGTTAAACAAAATCATTTTCCCGTTGACGTCATAGTGGTGGGGGTATAAACTCCTCCTCGAACGCGGCACGAAAAGTCGTCCACGCGATCGCCTCCTCTCCATGGCCAAGTTGAAGAGATCGTCGATGCACGTCCCACCAGTCGTGCGCGTTGAGGCAAAGCAATAGTTGGGCACAGGTGACGCGCTTATCTTCCGGCACTTCTAGGAGAGAAAAATAATCTTCAAGCTCGGCGAGCCAATCTAGGGTCACGATCGGGTCCTCAGTCCCATTAAACGGCGTGTTGCAGACCTTCTTGAAGTTGCCAAAGGGGAAGGCAGTCACTTCCCTCGTCCTTGGCGCTAGCGGTGGTTCGACTTCAAGCACTGGCTGCTCCACTGGTGTAGCTGTCGTTGCGACAGAATGGTTGGAGGCCAGGGTCTGAACAAGCTGCTGCAGGGTATCTACCTGCTTTTGTTGGACTGAGAGCCGGGCCTCTAGGTTGCTCTCGAACTTGGCTTGGCGGGCATCATCCCTCTGTCGTTGCTCCGTGAACATTTGCATCACCTGCTGAAGGGAATCTGATCGAGACATGCCCCGTTGGCTCCGAGAGCTTCCTGAAGTTCCAGAACTGCTCTCCTGAGTCCTTGTCTCGCCTGGCGCCAGCGCTGATGGTTGTACTTGCGTCGTTCCTTGAAAGGAAGGTAAATTACATCAGGATCATAATGTATTATGGACTTATTGCATGAACGTATCTCATTTTGGCCTTAACGAGTTCAGGAGTTCGCACAGGGATTTATCGTTAAGGAAACTTTTCCAGTTCAAGTAAAAGGAACTTTGAAGCTGTGCTCTGATACCAACATGTCACGCCCCGATTCCGCGGAATCGATAGTCGTCCCCCGGGCGTGACCGCCGTGCGGGCCTAGGTTGCGCACCGCACAAGGCTAAGTATTTTTGTTTCGCATAGCGAGCACATATTCAGAGTATGCAGATAATTGAAACACATATTAAAACATGGAAAAGTTTCCTTTTATTGATAATATGAACATCTATTACAAACTCCTTAAACTGAGTCATAAGGATTGCCTCTATGGGCTTACAAAGTGTTGACACAAAATGAGATAGCAGTCATTTATATTACATCCTTTACTAAACTCAAAATATAAGACCTTGCATCGGAACGACTGCTTTGCCACGAAGTTGCATGGTTGCTTGGTGGCTAGCTTCTAACTTCAAAATGCTTCTTCTTCTTCAAAATGCTTCAAAGGTTGGCACGGTCGAGACGTGCCTACAGCTGGACTGGATTGGGGGTTTGTCTCCTGCTCCTCGCTCGGCTCTCCTTAGCGCGGGGAACCTGTTTTAACGAGGGTCAGTACATCAAAACGTACTGGTGAAGGCAAGCTATCCCAACTATACCAATCAACACGTTGTTTTTTTTTAATGAAGCATGCATATTTGTGGGTCTCTATCTTGCCTTAGTTTATTTTACAGCAAGACATATATATAGAATCATTGAAATAACTCGCCACCGTTCGGTGACATTTACCTGCCCGTCTGAACCACCTGCATAATACTTACCTTGCCTTCCCTGCCAAGAAGACACAAGTTAGTAGCAACAGGTTTAAATATACGAGAGGATCACTGGCACGTTGCCATAATGGACGGGCTAGTCTCGGGACGGAATAGCGTGCGGCGCAGAGAACAGGAGGCGCCACAAGCCACTCGATCCGAAGCAGGCGACTATCGTGAGTTCCGTCCGGATCGGATCGGTGCCAGTGCCCCAGCGACCGTCCGCAGGAACTAAGACCTTGTGCACAAGTTGTCCGTGATCAACGCAGTACACTAAGTTAACATTTGAGGCAAATCAGGCACAGGGCAATAACAGGGCAAGATCTACTTTTGCATAGTCTTCCTGTTGAGTTATTGCATTGAAAATGAGTTCTATACATAGCACAGTTTTTAAGAAGAAATATACATTCTAACTTATATTTATGCATATGATGAACATTCCAAACGAGCAAGCATATAAGTAAGTAACCGTTCACAAGTTTCATTTGACAAGCAATATTTCCCAAGTCTATTCCCTTATTATCTTGATATCTTTTAGTTATTTACTTGGTATCGTTTGATCGGGCAAAGCACGAACACAAGATTTAGATGTGAAGACTAGCAAGTAGGGCTAGCTAATCGGGTTGGTAGCCACTCACTTTGGTAGTTGGAAGGAAAAGGAAAGAAGTGCTTTAGGAGTCCGCTCGAGCGACGCCTACAGCTGGTTCACCTGTATTGACACGAACAGCTGATCAGTACTTCTTCCTCTCTTTCCCTTATCGGAATTGAAGTGCAGTCCTAAGAATGAAAGCAATGAAATCCATCGAAACCGTTCAAGAAAATCCAAGCAAATCCGAAAACCAACTCAAGGCACGAAAGTAACAAGCGACAGCGAAAACTAGACAACAAATAATGCAGCGGAGAGGTCCCTCCTGACTCTGTCGCTAAGTCGATCCTTGGGGCACGGTCCACTGAATATGGGAATCGATTCCGAAGAGACAAATCCATAACGAGGATGAGTTCTTGATTCAATCTATCCCGATCGAACGATACCGTCTAGTATTTCTTAGCCGCGCTCCCCGAATAGGGGGAACGGGACACCACATTCAAGGCCCTATAGTCAATACACATTCGGGATGTTCCGTCCTTCTTGGGCACAAATAATACTGGAGCTCCCCAGGATGAGACACTAGACCTAATGAAGCATTTGTCTTCTAACTCTTTTATTTGCTCATTTAGTTCTATTATCTCCTTCTTATTGATTCTGTAGGGATTTTGAGATACTGGCGCTGCTCCCGGCACTAAGTCAATAGAGAATTCAACTTCTCGGTCTGGGGGTAATCCTGGGAGATCCTCAGGGAAGACATCAAGATATTCGGAGATGATAGGTAGTGGCAATTCTTCTGTTACTAGGGCTCCACAAATTTTGTTACTACCCATTTCTCTAGAACCTCTAGCAAATTCAAATTCTGGCTTGTCAGGGGGCCTGAAGATTACACTACCTCTGTGACAGTCTATAGTGGCATGATGTTGACTCAACCAATCCATACCCAGTATAATGTCAAAACTGAGAACTGGCATTACGAGTAGCCTAGCATATAGTTCTCTTCCACATAATGTAATAGGACAATTGTTACATGCATCACTAACCGGGATGATTCCTCCACCGGTAATGATCTTATAACAATTCCTAAGGGGTTCAGTGATTAAGCTATGCTTCATAAGGAAATCTACTGACATGAATGAATGTGAAGCTCCAGAATCAAATAAAGTAATGGCTGGTATTGAATTTATAAGTACAGAACCTGTGATCACATCTGCTGTGGCTTCAGCTTCTTCCAGAGTCATTGCATAAGCACGGCCTTGGTGCGGTGCACCCCTCTGTTGCTGCTGTTGGTGTTGAGCAAAGCGTTGTTATTGAGTTGGAAGCGGGGGTCCTCTCTGCTGTGCTGCTGGGGGCCTGGCCTGGACTGGAGCCTTTGGTGCAGCTGGGCGTCTTTGAGCAGCAGGACAGTCCCTCATTTGATGCGCTGCTGAGCCGCAGTAGAGGCAGGCACCTAGCCTCTTCCTGCAGACTTGCCAAGTGTGACCTGGTTTTTGGCAAAAGTTACAAGCGGCAGCTTGTTGGTTCTGTCCTTGAGTCTGGTGTTGGGGTGCTGGAGCTCGAGGGAGAGGACGCTGAGTTTGCTGCGGGGCCCTCTGCTGTTGTTATTGGAATGGGCGTTTGTTGGGTCCCGCATTTCCGGTATCTCTCTCTTGCTTTAGTTTATGTCCCATGTCTCTCTCAACGCCTTGTGCCACGCTCAGGATTTCCTCGTAGGTGTGAGCTCGGCTAGTGGTGACAGCAAGGCGAATATCCGGAGACAGCCCCTTCTTGAATCTACGGGCTCTGTCCTCCGGGGTACGAACCATGTACTCTGCAAAGTGGCTCAACCTGCTAAATTCAGCAGTGTACTCATCAACAGATAGGTTACCTTGTTCCAGTCTCTCGAATTGGCTTTCGAGAGCTTCTCGAGCCACTTCGGGGTAGAATTTCTCCTTGAATAGCCTCTTGAAGTCCTCCCAGGTGAGGTCAGGAGCAGATAGTTGGGGTTCATCTCTAAACCAGGTCCGAGCTATGTCGAACAGTTGCAGGCTTGCGGACTCCACTTTGAGATCATTAGGGACCCGAGCAGTCTTCAGGAGTCTCTCGACATTCTCTATCCACTCATCGGCATAGAGAATGCCCTCAGTTCCGTAGAATTCCAGGGGTTTAAAGTTCTTGAAGTCTTTGGCACTCCCTGGCCTCTTGTGTGGCGACTCCTGGGACCTAAGAGCTTCTGAGAGGCTGGTTCGTAGAAGTGCAGTCTGTTCTTTCTGGGATTCTACGAGTCCCTGGAACACTCCGAGTAGCTGTGCCCCATCTAGAGTAACTGCTGGAGTAGATGGAGGCGGCGGGAGTGCAAGAGTTTCGGGCACATTCTGCTCAGCTGGTTCTGATGTGCCTCCTACTGTGTTCCTTGTTTGGACCATTCTGAAAGATTAAGGAATAGGAAGATCAGAATAGATTACTTGGAAATCAAGGGCGATAGGAAAGTTGATCAGAAATGATATCAAGAATTGAAATGAAGATCCTATTCTGTAAATGAGCTTTTCCTAGAATCCTCAATCCTATTCCATACCCTGTCCTAGGGTATTACCCTATTTATGGATACTGGATCTGCATGGGCCACCATAAAAATGTGTCACGACCCGCACCCTAAAATTCGGGCACGAGTGCGTGGGTACGTCCAGCCTACGCCGCAGAGTCGGCGGTAGTATGCTGTCTAGGTCAAATCCACAGTTAACTAATCTAGCTCATTCACAAATGAAATAGGCAAGATAATAATAATGGGAAAAATATGCTTAAGATTTTAAAGGAAATAAATGTGACAACAGCTCAAATGTTTAATACAGAATCCAGAAATGGAATCGGGGACAAACCCGATTACTAAGATAAAGAGCAATAAATAAAATAGCTACTGCTAACTACTCTGCAGCAGTGGTCTCCTGGGTGGGATCTGGCTCCTCATAAGTGTCATATGTTCCCTCATAGTGGCCATAATAGGTAGGGGCAAAGTCCTCATCATCGCCTAAATCAACGGATCCAGTCAGAAAAGGAGCAAAGTACACAATGCACAACAAGATTAAACTAAATATTTATGACAATTAGATTGAGTATCATATTGAGAATATGTATAAAAGAAACAACAATATCTCAGAGTTAATGCTATAAACAGGAATATGAGAAAGCAGAAATAAATGAGACAGGAAATGAAACTACAACAGTCAGCAAGAACTATAACAAGACCAGAAGCTATCTGTGTGAACTTGTGTTTGTTTTAGAATACATAGTTGGCATGTAGGAGTTTATAAGGCTAATCTGGCCGTCATAAACGGCTATTAAACAGGAATAATCGAGATTCGGCTGAGGGTACAGTCGCGTACCAACAGCTATTAAACACGACAGGGGGAAGGGTAAACTACATGCCTTCTAGTATTCTCCCACCCGACATGAAAAACAAGACATGAACTCCAGTATTCAAGCCATAAATTCCAGTATTCTAACACTATGTGTAATCATCAAGGGTACTAGTAGAGCAGGGAATTAATTGTCACAATATAAAGATTTAAACTTGAAGTGCAGGTACTTGCCTGTTGTTTGGATCCAAATATAGTTTGTATCTCGGGGAAATTTTCCAGAAATGAGTCCAAAAGCTGAAATAAACATTACCATCATGCTCAGAAGATGTCAAGTAGCTAGAAACGCCTGTCCTTGGGTCCAATTTGGAGACAAGGACAAAAATGACAGTTTCGGGTCAAAACGGGGTCCGCCGGTGGGCCCGCTTTGCACCGAAAAACGTGTCCGGGTCAACGGTCTCCAAATTCACCAAACTTAGTGTCAACAGGTCAGGAACGATGATACGAACCCAACGAAACTTCCAGATTTGTATTCCGATGAGCCGATCACAAAATCGCCCGTAGAGCGGGGTCTGTGGGGCCCACGACACACGATTTCGTCAACGTTCTCAGAATCGAACCAAACTTGACCCACAGGACCAGCGTATCGCTACGAGTCCGATGGCACAAGTTTCGTCTCGATCCGACGTGTGTGCACGAAGTTAGGATAAATTACAGAAAAGTCGGATACGGGATGATGTCCGCGGATACGCGTTGATTTCGGTGTGCACGCACACCCGAATCAGCTTTCGCAAAATCTTACACGTCCGTATCGACGGTGCACACGTATCTGTGAAGACCGCACGCGACCAAGTCGTCCCGTTTGGCGGGGCGTACTCAGTTCCGGGGTGGAACAGGGTCTGGTTTTTCCTGTTTTTGGATCGCGGTGTGCGATCACCACAGGACGCGATGCCCCGAGCGGTTTGTCCGGGCACCGAGAGGGTCATACAGGCTTCGCAACATAATTTACGAAATCGAAAAAGGAGATACATGGTGCAAGATACGAGTACCTGAACCGGGCTCGAGAAACAGGAATTCCTCGTGTCCTGTGTCGTGTCCGACACGACACGAGGAATTGGGGATTAGGGTTAGGGTTCAGGCGATGGCCGCCGGCGGGGCTGATCGGTGCTGTGCTGGCCGGAGGTGGTCGGGGATGCTGAGGCGAGGCCGGGCGGAGGCACGGCGGAGCGGGGCGGCGCCGGGAACGGCTGCTGCTGCTGCTCGAATGGAGAGGAGAGGCGGCCGGGGGTCTCTGGTGCAGTGGTGCGGCGAGGGGACTGCGGCGGCGAGGGGCGAGGGCAAGGCGGCGAGGTCGGGGGCAAGGCGGCGGGGTCGGCCGGCGTCGAGGCGGTGATCGGGGTCGGGTGTGTTGGCCGGAGGGGGGGTTCTCGGGGTTTATAAAGGGGAGAGGGGCCGGCCAAGGCGGGGGCGAGGGGGGTCGTGGCCGCGGAGGGCGGGGCGAGCCAGGTGGAGCGGCGGGTGGCGCGGCCGGCGGAAGCGGAGCGGGGAGCGGGTCAGCCGGGTCGTGGGGGTGCTGGGGAGACCGGGTCAGTGGGCGGCGGGTCGGGTCTGGGCAGACCCGACCCGACCCGGTAAGGGGCGGGCTGGGCCGGATCAGGCCCAGCGGGCTGGACCTAGGGAATGGGCCGAAAACACAAAATAATAATAATAATAATAATAATAATTTAAACAGTTAATTAAATAATTAATTAATTAAATAGTTTATTGGCATTTAAAAATAGGTCTGAGGCCCAATAAAATCCAGAAAAATTATCCTAAGTCCAGTTTTTTATTTTACACCTAAAAATATTATTTCCATAATATTTTAATATTATTTATTAACAATAAAAAAATATTTAATAATTAAAAACCATGATTTTAATTACAGAAAAATTCCCAGAAAATTCTAGAAAATTGTGAAAAATCCAAGTTTAATAATTTTGAAAATTCAGGGGGTTTACAATATATATATATGTATATATATATATATAATATAATGAAACTTCAAAACGGTTCAAAAGTGAGCCGTCTAAGCCGTACGTATATATATATCATCAATTTATTATTTAAAAAAAATTAATATTACATAAAAAATTATTGAAAAAAAATTAAATATGTTATAAGTAACACTATAAGGATTCGAACTTAGTCAACCAGGGAGAATACTTTCCACCTTAACCACATTAGTTACAACTATTTTTTATTTATAATTAGATAATATTGTGTAGTTAACCGTTTTCAAGACTCTTTATGAAAAGTAAAAATATATCCATAACTAAGTATAATTAAATTATAATCAAATATATAACAAATTCTAATTAAAATAAAAAATATATATAAATTTTTTTAAATTAAATATATTTAAATTATTTTATATTAATATCGGAAGGAAAAAATTATTTTACGTGCAACACACGCAAATTTACTAGTATATATATTAGGTTTCAGTTTGAGTTTCAATTTCGGTCGAAAACTAAAATCCTAATAAAACTTATGTAATTATGTAAATACACTTGATTCTATACATATTTTATGATTAAAAATGTATTATACTTTAAATATAATAATTTTATGTATATAATTGAAGTTCAATTTTGATAATTGAATAACATGTCCAACTTTGGACTCAACTTTGAAATACAACAAATGTACGTATAAGAATTATATTTTTAAACATAATTTAACCCTAATTCCAAATTTAGGTCCGACCCATTAAATAATAAAATAGTCAACCAAACAAACAGAATCAATTATATCGGCTCGTTTCAGTTATAACTAATTTTGGTTCAGTTTTCGTTTTGGATTTTTAAAATTTTGTTTTATTCAGTTTTGACTAATTTATTTCGGTTGAAACCGAATAAACCGAACACTCATCCCACTTTTAAGTGTTTGAACAAGTGTGAAACTTACCAACTTAAGGTGCTTGTTTTTTATTCTTTAACGTGTTGATCACTATATAATGATGCCCTTTAAAGTGGCAAATTATAAGCTCCAATCTTGAGAATATACTTCCACTTATCTTATAAGTGCAAAAAGAGAAAGACGATAGTAGCCTTCAATAATTTTAAATATTATAAATATGTCCAAGCAACCATAATCCTTCATAAGTGGACACTATAATGCCCAAATGATTTTTCATTCTGCACATTTGGTTGTACCATAGGTCAGTGCAACCCTAATCATTCATTAAAATTTTATTTTATTTTTGAAAAGTGGATTAATTTTACTCATAAAAGTTGGAGAATTAGGACTTTTAGGTTTGTCAAAATTGAAGTTTTTATCGATGTCGTATAGGAGAGATGAAACGAGAGTTTTCAAGGGATTATATATATATATATATATATATATATATATATATATATAGAGAGAGAGAGAGAGAGAGAGAGAGAGAGGAGGGATTCGCATGCTTCCATTTTTGTATCCTCCAAATATTTTTTTCTTTCATAGCCTTTGGATCTTGTTTAAGTCTAATGGTTATTATCATGAAAATACTTGAAAGATGCAAAAATAAAAAAATGTGGATCCCTCCTCATATATATATATATATATATATATATATATATATATATATATATATATATGGGTTCAAGAGTTCTAAAAGAGAGACAACATAGTTCAATGTATGTCTTTCGAAATAGGAAGTATTTAAAGGTGAATTTAAGGATGAAATAATTTAATGATGTGTTGATAAAAGTATTCGGAGGTGATCTTATTTTTTTTATAATAGGGAATTTGTGTTTAATATGATGTAGTAGTATTTGATGGTAAAATAGTTAATTCATATATTTATAATATACTTTAAAAGTGATAAAAAAAAATAAACAATAACATATTGAAGTACACTATATAGTTATAAAAAAATAAACAATTTTTGTACTTAAAATGTTAACATTAAATAGTGCTCAATACTTTAAAGTGCTATCACTATGTAGTTATATAAAAACACCCCCTAAGTTTCATCATTTGGGATTTGGTTTTTTAAACCGAATATTTGGTCATGTATAGTTCAAACAATGTTTTTTAATTAAAAAAATGTAATCATGATTGCATTTTTTTTAACGTATAGACTATTCCATCTCAAAATGTTATAAATAAAAAATTCATTAAACTATAATCTACCACAACTAATATTTGATCTAATTTAATCAAATTTAAAATGCTAATCCAATATCATCCCCAAGTTAATATCGAATTAATATATAAATTGTAAACTTATTAAATCCATAATTTTAATTCAATGTATCTATTATAAAAATTTAAAAGCTAATCAAATTTAAAATTTAATTGATTTAATATGATGTAATCTAATATAATGTTTTCTTAGAAAAAGATGGAGAAAAATATGAGGTATATAGATATGGAAAAAAAAAAGAGTAGGGATAATTTTGTTCAACTTGTCTTCTATTATTAAAACCAAAAAAATCCTTAGTTTGATTTTACATTACTGAACCAAAAGCAAATGTCAAGTAACCAGCACCTAACCAAACACATATATACTGGTATATAATCTAAATATCATAAATATCGCTAATTTTTTGTGTGTAACACTTTTTTGTGTAAAATTAAAATTATTTAGCAATAAAGAAGTCAATTACTCGTCCACTATTTCAAAACTTTTATACTAATATAAAACCATCGTAACCACCCACTCTGTCCATGTTCCCTCGTAACCCTATGTGTGTTTGTGCACGCGCGTGCATGCGTGCGCGTGCATATGTTATTCTTTCACTTGAAATTGCACACGTAATACATGTACACTGGCCTCTAAAATTAGTTACCATAATTCAGTTTTGGAAAATAAAAATCAAGTCAGAAAAGGAACATAATTAGATTAAGAGACGTCACCACCTTACTACAAGCTACCTAATTTATGTCCATTTTGACTCATACATGTATGTTGACCATTTAGACTGGTCCGGTAGCTAGCTACTTTATTGACTTAATTTTAAGGACATTTTATGTCTTTTATTGAAATAAACGGATTATGTATGTCAATATCAAGTGCTTGAATTATTCCATTTTTTTTAAAATATATGTGTGAGATATAGTCTACTAATTTAACCTATTTCAGATATCCTATTACAATTATATCATAATTTCATCTACTAGTATTTTATTAAGGGTATAAAAAATTTATTATTTTTTTGGTTTCCAACTAGAATTAACCTAGTAATTGAAAACCTAATTAATATTATTTATTGAAAGTCCTTCATAGAGTTTTGAATGAAAATTTATGTAATCACCATTTTTTTTGCACCATAGCTTCTCTATTAATATATAGGTCTGAACTCTTCAATGGAGCTCATCAAAAAGTTCATTTATGAGAATTTTTATCGTATTTGTTGTTATTATGTAAGTATATATATATATATTCTATACTAAGAAAAATAGGAGAAAATAGAGGACATTGTCGTTGCCTCCCACAGACGTCGATCCAATCTTTTTTTTTCTTTGCCTCTTGATCAAAATAAAACAAGAAAAAAAAATCAAAACCAAAATCTTAATCCTAATACCAAACTCCAACCCCTGGACATTATCGTAGCCTCCAGCTCATTCCACCGCACACCCACCCTCCATGACAATGCTTGTTGTGGACTATGCAACAACGCATTTTTTCTTCTACCTACTCGAGACCCCCCACTCCTCTCTACTGGACGCCTGCGAAGCTCGAACCCCGTCCGCTCCGTCCGATATCCCAAGCCATACCACTACTAGGGGACTATGCAACCACAAATGGTTGCACATCAAGCAATGATCAACAATTTGTGGGGCAGGGGAGAGGAAGGCGACTACACAAAAGATTATTATTGTTATTTTTCAGAATAATTTGTCTCTAAATTAGGGAGGAAAAGTTAAAATATAGTTCCAAAACAGTTGATTATGAAATTTGAGAACAAGTATGAAAATTACAGTTTTATATATGCAAAACTATGAAATTACAAGTCATTACATGGTTAAGTAAGAGAAAAGAAACAATAAATTCGATCTTCCTTTTACTTTTTTCATTCTTTTGTAAGAGAGAACCGTATTAATCAACAAGCAACAAACAGGGGAGGAAAAGGAACATAACAACCCCCCCAAAAAAGAACACAAGACTAGAAAATATATAAAGAAAACAAGCCCGCGCTCTCACCAGAACCCTCCTCCATCACTCCCAAGACTTAGGATGCTCTTCTCCCTTCCCTTTCCCAAATCTTCATTGATTCTCTCTCTTTCTCTCTATAAAAATAAAAGAGGTGTGAAATATTCTATGCTGGTGATCCCAATGGAAGAATAATGAGTTTCTTTACTATGTGAGTATATTGTCCTCCCTCTCTTCCTTTTTTTTTTTTTTTCTCATCATATTCCTTTGGAATTTTCATACTCATAATTTCATAGCTAGTTCAGTTCTTTCTCTCATATATTCCTGTTATTCTCGTCAAATATAGTAATGGGTAATTTTTATTTTTCGATTTGGCGCTAAATTTGATCATCTTGATTTTAAATATGCTACAAAACCACTCCATATTGTGTGTAGTGAAACAATATAATGTATAGCTCTCACATCTTCCATGGAGAAGAGAAAGGATTGGATGAGTTCTTCGATTCGAGAGAAGAAATATCATCTGAGTGCAGTTCAAGCATCTGTAGCACCGAAAGCGGAGACTTCCGCTCGGTCGAGACTAGTGTTGATTCGACTAGCGATCCTCGTTTTTGTGTATGGATGGGGAAGCCTGGAAGCGTAAGGGACCGCCGCGATAGCTTCATGAAATGGATGATGGGTTTGGACCAAGATCGGGATCTTGGTTCGACGTCCGTCGATATGGATGATGAGCGTGTGGTGAGCGGCAAAGTTTCTCAGGATATTGTGCGTGAATCCGATTGTGATGATGGTCCCGTGTTGAGAAGCTTGGGTATAGATACATCGGAAGATAGCATTGAGTGCAGTAATACATGTTCTCGTGATGAGAATGGAAGTGGAGATTTTAACATTGAGTTGAGTCAAATGGAATTGAATGACAAGTTGGAGAATAGTCGCGGTCCGTCATCATTTGGTGCGGCATTAAACAATTCAAAAAAGAGTTGGAGGAGGAGGAGAAGAAAAGTGGGGTGGTTGAGGAGATTGGGAGCTGTGGCTTGTATTGTGGACAGAAACTTCGATGAGGATGATACCTACAAGTGTAATTCTAGTGAGAATCTGAGGAAGCAAAGAGTTAAGGTTTGTTCCCTTAGCAAACGGATCAAAGAATTCTCCGCTGTCTACATTGGGCAAGACATTAAAGCCCACAATGGTGCGATCCTCACCATGAAGTTTAGCCCCGAGGGCCAGTACTTGGCCAGTGGAGGGGAAGATGGTGTTGTTCGTGTTTGGTATGTGATGGAGTGCGAAAGAGTGGGTGGAGAAGTTCCGAACAATGATCCTTCTTGCATGTACTTCTCAGTGAACTATAATTCAGCATTAGCTCCTCTGCATGTCACTGCAGTAAAGGAGGGAAAGGCGGGGAGTTCAAGGAGAACATCAGATTCAGCTTGTGTTATTATACCTCCAGAAATCTTTCAGATTTCTGAAGCTCCACTCCATTCTTTCCATGGGCATGAAGGGGATGTGCTGGATATTTCATGGTCCAAGAATAAAGTAAGTGATTATATATTGAAGAGAAAGTCTGTTTTTAAATAGAGAAATTTTGATTTACCCCCCACTTTATTTACCCATATTAAGGGTACATCTCACATTGTTTCCATAATGTACAAGTCCTCCCACTTTTGACGGAATCCGTCCAGGGATGACGGTCAACTGATTTGACCAATTTTTTTTGACCAAAATGCCTCTCATTTCTTCTTCCTCTTTCCTCTCACCCCCTCCACCCCGCGGGCAGGCTGCAGACGCCGCCGCTCTCCCCTCCTCCCCGCCACCGCTGCCGCTCACCCCACCCCGCCACCGTTGCCGCTCACCCCACCCCGCCACCGCCCTTGACCCCCCAGCCAACAGCAGCAGCAACCGCTGCTCGCGCGCTCCGCCGCGCCGCTCGACGCTGCTCCTCGCGCGCCGCTGCGCTGCTCGCCGCTATTATTGATGCTGTTGTTGTTGGCCGTTAGGAAGAGACGAGTTGACCGTTAGGAAGAGATGGTTTTCGTCAAATGTGAGGAGACTTGTACATTATGAAAATAATGTGTGGTGCATCCTGAATATGGATAAATAAAGTAGGGGGTAAGTCAACAATTCTCTTTTAAATATTGCTTGAACTTGCGGAACAAAATCTTGAATTAAGAAAGAATATTCATGCAGTACCTTTTATCGTCATCTATGGACAATAGCATCCGACTTTGGCAAGTGGGATGTGAAAGCTGTCTCAGAGTCTTTTTTCATAACAACTATGGTATTTTTCAGTCACTTCTTAGCTTTCTTGTTGCTTTCTTTCCTTTTCATTACTGTTTGGTAACTCTAAAAGTGTTTGTAATTCTTAAGGATTTCGTTCCATTTTTGGATGCATTATGCAGTCACTTGTGTCCAGTTTAACCCTGTAGACGAGAATCAATTCATCTGTGGGTCTATAGATGGGAAAGTTCGTATTTGGGAAATCACAAGATGTCGTGTTCTAGACTGGACTGATATTAAACAAATTGTCAGCGCAGTATGCTACCGTCCTAATGGGAAGGTCCGTCTATTTGTATACTGTAGGAAATGGAACATAAATTTACTTGTGGGTCTATGTTGAAAGGTTTTACTTTGGATTTTGGCAGGATATAGTTGTTGGCTCCATGTCAGGCGATTGCCTCTTCTATGATGCCAAAGGTCTGCATATTCTGTTTATGCTGTTTTCTGCAATATTTATCTTTCTATGCTCATCATATATCATAACATCATAGCATGTTTCACAATGTAGAAAGTGGGACCGTGTTATTTTATTGCTGTAAGTGTTAATGTTTTGATATTACCATATTTTTACGTAGGTTCTCTCAAAAATATTTACACAGAAAGGAGTACAAGAAAGAACAAATACGTCAAATAAATATTATGCTGACACTTGTCTTTCAAATAATTTTAGTTGTTGATATATTTATGCTTAGCCAGAGAACGAATGTGAGGTAACCCAATATAAAGCAGTCATGGCATTCTAGTGACACAAATATACAGTTCAATCTTTAGTAAGCGATCGTATTGAAGGAATATAACATTATTATGTTAAGTAAATGCCTACATTTGATGTATCAGAGGACTAGGATAGAAATCATACAAAATTAATGATACAAAATAACTATATTGGCTGGAATGTAGATAACCATATACTATTCGAGGATGCCACATGATGTCTATGCATATTAGAATCTTTTCATAGTATCGTATATTACTGTAGTGCGAAAGAAGTAGAGGTCTTTCTAAGTGACAAAACTGGGAAATTTTAATAGCACTGTCGGTGG
The DNA here is from genome assembly GCA_036927795.1 of Iris macrosiphon. Taxonomy (NCBI): domain Eukaryota; kingdom Viridiplantae; phylum Streptophyta; class Magnoliopsida; order Asparagales; family Iridaceae; genus Iris; species Iris macrosiphon. The sequence goes on from JAYESA010000001.1 coordinate 164,432,381, forward strand.
TTTCTGCTAATTCTTTATGTATTCCTAAGTTTATCTTACTTGCTGACTGGTCTGTACCTTATCCTTGTTCAAAACATTTCTTCGTCAAGACTTTGTCCAAAATAGCGAAGTTAGTCACATCTTATTAATATCCAAATGATGCGGGTGCCTAAAATTTTTCCAATACTTTTGACCTCCAAAAGAATCATATAGGAGAAACTCCATAGAATATGAATTGACATACTTGAGCATGTATCTAACCATCTATTTTTTCTCGTGTGTGTATTTGTGTAGCCAATTTCAACAGTTTGAATAAGTAGTTTAGAAAATTGCACCCTAATAAAAGTGTTATGTGCTGTGTTAGAACAAGAACATATTTGAATTTCAGGAAAAGTGTCCCGGCACTTTAAGCTCAATCTTTTTAAGCACTTGAAGTGGTTCTGGGTGGATGTTAAATCACTCAAAGAATGTTACTTTTGGTAACACTTCATGCTGATTTAAGTAGGACCTTCCAGTTTAATGGTGCTAGGCCAGTGTGACTTCAATCATGTGGAAGTATCTATAGGTGTTAGCAGTCAATAGTACTTAAATGATAGAAGCATGCAGTAATACTGCAATTGGTAGATAAATGTGGCTGTTGCGAGGAAGGTAAATACATCTAGGTTTGATCTCCATGTGGTCCTTACTTTAGCTATAGTTGATCTGGGCCAATGTCATGATTTTTAATAATTTTTAGCATGTGCAAGAGTATGGACCATTCTGCATTATCCTCCCAATGGTATAGTTAGATCTTGATCTTCTGATCAATTCTCTCCCTGACTATAGTAGTTATATTTCAATCTTCAATTATTTGTTCAGATTCATGTCTTCATGTAACTGTCAATTTTCTGCTACTTCTTTCTCCACATGTTTTTTTCTTTACAACCTTAACATAACTCACTATACCATGCCAACTGATTTAAGTAGAGAAGATATTTTATCTTCTCTAATATAGATAAAACCCAACTTGCAGCAACTTTCACTCTTAAGGAATACACTTATCTGTTTTTCTTATATTTGTTTTTTACTTCCTTATTTTTAGAGTTCTCTTTCAAGTATAGAATTAGTCTTCCATCATTTCCAATTCTGGTAATCTAACCAAGAGTTGAGAGTTCTGGTTCACTCGATGTTATTTTTTTCTTTTTATTTAAGATTTTATCATTACGTTGCTCAAATTCATAAATGTTCCTGCCATGCATCTTTTACATCATAGTTGGAAAGAAAGTTTACTCCGGAATATATAACAAATGGAAAAGTATGACTCCAGATTGCTACATTCAAGAGTTGAGAGTTCTGGTTCACTCGATGTTTTTTTTTCTTTTTATTTAAGATTTTATCATTAAGTTGCTCAAATTCATAAATGTTCCTGCCATGCATCTTTTACATCATAGTTGGAAAGAAAGTTTACTCCGGAATATATAACAAATGGAAAAGTATGACTCCAGATATCTACATAACAAATGTGGGAACCGGCAATTGTAGCAGTTATTGTTCATACACATCCTTAATTACATTGTTCTCAATTTACATGGCAGGATATTTTCAATTTTCTATCATAATACTTGTTTTCCGAATTGTTTTACTGGTAAAAGATGCAATTACTTTTACAGATATTAAATGGCATCGGATACTGAAGATATCTAACTAGTTAAATGTAAACAGAGACTAGTCTATTTTGTTTACTTGGAACGTGCTGGTCCACGTCAAATAAACATAGCTGGAGAAGTTCATATCTATATATTTTATCGTTGATATTTTCTACTTTTGCCTGGACTAGATAACCATCTTCAGCTGGAGGCCCACATCTCTTTTCAGGGTAAAAAGAAGTCCCCTTACAAGAGAATAACTGGTTTTCAGGTAGCCCATCTGTTAAATAATATCACTACCATCTTGAGGCTACATAATATGATGTTGTTTCATCCTTTTCCCATTCTCCAGTTCTCCCCAAATGACCCTCAGAAACTAATGGTCACTGGTGCTGATTCCCAAATTTGGATTCTCAAAGGTGTTGATCTCCTGCATAAATACAAGGGTATCGGATTTTGATCCTTATGCGAGTTTTAACTGTATCACCTAATAAACATCCTAACGCTATATAAGTTAATAACACTATATCATGTTCTCTTCTTACTTCCAGGTATTCAGGGCACTGGGAGCCAGAGATCAGCCTCATTCACTGCCGACAGTAGGCACATTATTTCTGCTCGAGAGGATTCTAGCATATACATTTGGAGCCACAAAACTACCAAGGATCCTCCGTCTTCGAGGCGAGTGAAGGCCTCTTGGACATTTGAGCGGTTCTTTTCCAGCAATGCCTTAATAGCAGTACCATGGAATGGATTTAGATCCCAGACACAAGTTTCAGTTGCGGGCTTTAATGGTTTTACTCTGAGTCAAGGGTTTCTACCCAAGAATTTGGCAACATGGCCAGAAGAGAAGCTTCCCTCAACCACATCGAGAACCAAATCCACCTTGTCCAAGTTCCAATACAAGTTCTTGAAGGCATCATGCCAGAACAGTTGCCATGCCTGGGGTCAAGTGATTGTAACTGCAGGTTGCGGTGGGCAGATTAGAACATTCAATAACTATGGATTACCAGCATGTTCATGAATTCTCTACTTTTTTTTCGGACATTGTAAAGCAATGGTGGTCACGATTTGCCTTGCGTTTATGAATCCTAGAAACCGACATGTGATCTATCATGTGAACCAGCACGACATGCACTCCAGTGGTCCTCGCCATATATCTACAGGGTGGTCCTTGAATATTTTGACAGTACCAAGCAACAGATCTCACCAGTCTCTTAAGTTCGATTACTTGCAGAGTCGGGGACTCTTTAGTTTTGGGCCCCATGTATTTACTACTACTGCTACTGTAAGGATACAGCATTAAATCATATTGATTCTCTCTGATTATTAGCTGACTGACTAATTCTCTAAGGCTAAGGTATTGGTGGGCATGAGTGTTTGTTCGCAGTGGGACATTGGAAGAGCATTTCTAAATGGTGGCATTCATCTTCTTCCCCACCACCATGTGCTTTTTATGATCTCTAATGACAGCCATGAGCATTGCATTATTGGCATCTTTCATTGGTTTCTGCAGACTTTTCATGTAAATTAAGCATATGACCTCTGGATGTTGAACAAGTTCTTGCAGTGCTCTGTACCCATCGGTGAGTTGGGCCAATTTCACAAACTTTCAGCCTGCCATTTCATTCCAGTCTGAAGCCTAACCCATATAACTTCCGCCTGGGATCACCTTTCGTATATCCTTTGCCTTTATTTCTCAAGAAATAGACAAAAACTAATACAAAATCACATCAATTTTGCTTTGGGATTTCCTTTCAATCATATTTGGATTGTGGTGGAGATGTAGATCTTGTGGTGGAGATGTAGATCAATAAGGGTATCAATGCTCCACAGTTTTGATATAGCGACAGGAACTCGGGTATACATTGAGCAAACAGGGTTTAAATATTCTTTGGTGTGCGTTTTAAGTGGATTAAAAAAAACTATACCACTGAGTGAATTTGGCTCATGAAATCGGTCTCACGGACATGTTGAATAATATAAATGTTAACATTATAAATATTGACCCATATAAAGTTATGGATTTATAAATACTACTATATATGTACGTGTTTTGCACGTATTTTATACTATTTGGAAAGAGCAAATAATCAGTATCGAACTTTAGATTTTGAGATCCTAGACGAAATCTAAAAATGGTGTCCTCAAAGCTTAATCTTCATATAATATTGTTTCTTCCATATACAATATTATTATCAACTCAAAATTCAAGAAATAAAATAATAAATATAATATAATATAATATTCAAAAGAATATAAGTTATAATGAAATACTAATCAAACAAAAAAAAATTTGATGTTACAGATAATTAAATAAAAGGAAAGCTAACAATGGTTCGGGTAGTTCATAATGGTAATAAAAAAAATTAACAACAAATAATAATAATTAACAACTAATAAACAATCAACAACAAATAGTAAAAAAATTCTTTCTTAGTTTGTCTATTAGTTGATTTCAATCTCAATAGAAATAACTATGCAATCAAATGACAAGAACATATTTTGCCAATAAACTAGTCAAACATAAATAAAGATGATCAAAAAAAAATTATATGAAAAATAATAATAAGTTATAAAGCTCACCTAATGGAAATGGACTGGTACCTTGCCAAACTTGCAGTTGATCCTGTTATATTATCTGCTTGTATTTCTTTCCATATATATATATATATATATATATATATATATATATATATATATATTCTTGTGATGTGTCTTCTCAACCTAGGACCGTGAGACGTTGCTTAGCATCCGAACAAGATTCAGGTGTCAATGCCGTACGTGGAGTCGTGTAACGTCACTTAAAGAGTTGATTCCACGATCCTATTTTTACGTGCTTGTTTTACTAAGTACGCCATACCGTAGGACACTTGACACTATTTCATGTGACATAATCTTTCTTGAGTTATTCATGCTGATTCTGTATAGGCTTACAGGATTCGTGATATGAGACTTGCATATTATATGGATATCATTATGACTCGTTGTACTAGCTAGAGGTCATTATCTTGCGTGTTATGGACATGAGACATTGTGGACATGAGACGTGAGGTTACATTGGGTGGGGAGAGACACACATGCTACAGGCTGATTATTTATATATATACTATACTATTGGAGGTTCCTTAGACTCGGTCTTAGATCTTTGGCACATATACTAGAGTCGTGATACTACTTGCTGCTATGGGCTCTTCGACACACCGTCAACTGTTCTTGGGAAAATGGAATCTGCACGTACACCTCCGGATATTGAAACAAACATCACCAATATTCTCAGAATACTTGAAATAGCTAGAATTGACTACCCATACGTCCAATTTGGATACAGGGACAAAATTGACAATTTTGGATCAAAACGGGGTCCACATGTGGCCCACTTCGTACCAAAAAATGTGTCTAAGACAAAGTTCTCAAAATTTGTCAAACTTAGTGTCTACAAGTCCAGAATGATGATACGAACCCAACGAAACGTCCAGAACTGGATTCCGATGAGCCGATCACGAAATCGTCCGTCATGTAGAACCGTAGGGCCCACGAAATAATATTTCGTCAATGTTCTCAGATTTGAACCAAACTTGGGTTGTAGGACCAGCGTAACACTGTGAATCCAATGGCACAAGTTTCGTTACGAAACGACGAGTACACACGAAGTTATGACGAGGTCTCGGAATAGGCCGATATTGTATTTTTTAGCGAATACGTGTTGATTCCGGCGTGCACACACGTCCAAATCAAGTTTTGCGAAAGTCCACACATCTGTGTTTACATTACACACCATTCGGTACAATCTGTACGCGACGACGTGGCCTCGTTTGGCGGGATGCACCCAGTATCGGAGATTTTGGGTTCTTTAAAAATAAGTTTTTGGTCGTTTTAGAATCAGAATAATTTAACCAATAAAGCAAAGTAATAAAAAAAAATAAAAGAACAGTAAAAAATCTTGGTTATATTATGAAGAAGTTCTTTCAATTATATTTTGAAAATAATTAATGAGTTGGTAGAAAATTGGACATGAACATGGGTACTTGGACTAAATTTTTGAACTATTTTTGAACAGTTTTTCGGCCAACTTCCGGTCGATTTTTCAATCAAACCCGGGTAACTAAATTCGTTCCACTTGAAGAAAATCCTAGGGGGTTAGGTTGTGAACATACCAGGGAAGATGGGACGTGAAACGGACGTGCGGGGAGGGTAAAAAACTTCGCACAAAGGGTGGCCGCACGGGTGCTGCCGCTGTGCGCGTGCGGTCGGCCGCGCTGTTGCTGCTTCGACGTGACGACGCTGCGGGCGGCTCTATGGTGGTGGTTCGGCGTGGCGACGGTGGTCGACGAGGGGTCCGGGTGGTCGCCTGGGTGGAGGCGTGGGTGCTGGTGGAGGTAGTATGGTTTAGGATTAGGGTTTAGCATATATATATATATATATATATATATATATATATATATATATATATATATATATTTATATATATATATGGGGGAGGAATTGCGGGTGGGGGTCTGGATAGAGTAGTTAGGATTTGGGTTTCGGGTTAATGGGTTTGGGTTTTATGGTTAATGTGTTTTATTTTATTTATTTATTTTTTCTTTTATTTTATTTATGCATAATTATATATAGAAAATTTCCAAAAATAGTTAGGCACTTGGAAAAAATTCTAGAAAATTTATATTTCCTCCAACAAATAATTTACAACCAAATTTATATCAATTAAAAAGGTATTTACTAAATATGAATGAATATTAAATTAGTTAAATAAATCCATAAATTCTATTTTCTACTTAATATTATATTGGAAGCATGCGGGGGTTCGGATAACGCAACTCGAGTGTCATGTGCGTAATAGGACCAGTTAGGCTCATAGCATGGATTTAGTTGGAAGCAATGGGTTGGGGTGGCATGTTAAAATCGCACGCCACGACAAAATGGTTAATTAATCATCTTTTTCTCGTAATTGTGTCGTAAAAGTTGTGCGACCAAAACAAGGCATGTAATTACAAATTTGTGAGTGACAGTCATGGCATGAGCCTAATTTGACTCGTCTAAGTCGAGCATGCTAGGTTGGTTGGAAGGAAAAGGCTAGTGTTGCACTCAAGATCTTAAAACCATGGTGGCTGGTTTTCAAAGTTCAATTAAATTATAGAATAAATATTTAAAATAAAAAAATTATTATTAATTACCGAACTAACCCTATATAAAAACCAGGGTGCTCACATGCATACTACAATCAAGTCTTCTAGGGTCAAGAACTTCTATATCTCAATCATTCAAGCAAGTAGTAATAAAATAGAATATTTCAGAATAAGCAGTAAGGCGTCCCATATGCCGCATCAGAACGTTCTAGAGATCTAGCGATACAGAGTGATATGCCAGATATACAACCAAAAGTATACATGACAGTGAGTCAGCTGCAGTATGAATATATTATAGTCATGTAAGGAACTAGTGTCCAGATTATCCAGCTAACAGGTGTCGGTTGTCTAAACGCCAAAAAGAATATAGTTTACAAAATACGAGCAGTGAATGAAGGAATCCACTCGTAACCCTTAGCAGCCATCCTTCTGGTGCGTGCCATCAGTGAGGGTGAGATATGCTCGATCCTCAGGTGCTGGCTCTAAACCTGGCCATGCAAAACCAATGGGGTCAGACCCCCAAATAGCAAGTACCACAAAGGAAGCACGAAATAAATAAACAAAACCAGTTCTATAGCATGAGATGCATGAGCCAACAATCAATAACATATATTCCCATCCATGATATTACACGATACCCCTTCACCAAACAAGGATAGGAAGTGTCATATTACACCAAGATAGAATACGTCCCTTGATTATGGTCAAGGTAAAATAACTCTGCGTCGTAGTTTCAGTCCACAGGCTATCGTAACACAATAGCGCAACCCAACAACCAAATAAGAACATGAGTTGAACTATCATAGCATGACATTCTATGTCCCTAATTCCACTCAACATAAGTCACAATACACAAGCATGAATACAATATTAAGTAAAATAACATAGGATGACAAGTAGATTTTATCCGTGTCTCCTTGTAACACAACAACGTAACTCAACAACCAAACAAGGATATGAGTTAAACTTTCATGTTGCAATGGTCCACTTCTCTAACTAAAGCCGATTTAACGGCCAAACATGTATTTTGACTTGATATGTGATCTCTGGGTTATCCCAGTAATACAATATATGAGTATCCTCAAATCGTGCCATAATAGAGCAGGTCTGGCTGAACCAATGATATACGAACAAGAATATATGATGCACCAGTCCCTTGCAAAGGCCCTGAGCTAATTAATGATCAGTAGCAGTTTTAGGCTTTCTATAGGAAAGACACTGGCTCAGCTTATAGTTAAGTCAGATACTGCACTCCACTAGTGCGGATGATATACAATATCCGTGGTGGCCAGCCTTTACTCTCAGCTAACTTAGTTTACTTCGACATATACGATCTCGAGATACCGTTCCCTCCCAATGCTCTACAAATTAAGTTGCCTAGTTTACCCTAGGTAATTTAGAACCTCATACCATGGTCACATGAACATTCCTTCCTACATGTCGCACTTTAAGTACAGACACTCTTGATATTAATCTATATTGTCACTAAGAAGTTAAATATGGATTCACCCAAGTGTGATACAATAATCAATACTATCTGGCCACGGCTAAAGTCACTGTTCAACTACCAGATCCGTGCAAGAAAATAATTATATATATCATGTAGCAAGTGTATGTTGCACGACGGCTCACTATATATCAAGTAGAACTCTTGGTGCAATCATGTTTATCAGCACAGATACAATAGTCAGGGCAAGAACGAGTTCTAGTATCAAGGTTGTGGACAAGTTATCGAGTAGCAATATATTCATGATAGGACAGTAAAATAATGGTCACATAAATTTGTCACTTTATTATATCGATAGATAAAATAAGAGTATTACGAGAACCCCTCGAGATCAGATTTACAATCCTTGTAAACCCCCTGAATTTCCAAATTATTAATCTTGGATTTTTCCCAATTTTCTGGAATTTTTTGTGAATTTTCTGTAATTAAAATCAAGCTTTTCAATTAATGAATGATTTTTTATTAGCAATAAATAATATTAAAATATCATGAAAATAATATTTTTGGGTGTAAAATAGAAAACTGGACTTAGGACAATTTTTCTGGATTTTTCTGGACCTCAGAACTATTTTTAAATGCCTAAAAACAATTTTTCTAATTAATTAATTATTAATTGATTATTTATTATTATTTATTTATTTTATTTCTATTTTTATTTTTATTTTTTGGCCCGCGGCCCGTGGGCCGCTGCCCGGCCCGTAGCCCAACCCAGCCCGTCTCCTTCGCGGGTCGGGCGGGTCTGCCCAGACCCGTTAAGCCCCGAACCCGACCCGGCCTCCACCCCAGCCCCACGACCCGCTCAGCCCCGCGCGATTTCCGGCGGAGCGCCGGCCACGTCGCCTGGCCGCCCGCGTCGCTCGGCCCCGCTCCGCGCGGCCAATCGCCCACGACCCCCGGCTGCCCCGCCACCTGGCCGCCTCCCTCGGACCCCACGACCACCGATCTCCCCTATATAAACCCCTCCGGCCCCCCCTCACCGCCTCCGCCACCACGCCGCAGCCGCCTCGCTCCTCGCCGAGACCCCACCAGCTCCGCCCTAGGCCGCCAGCGCCTCCTCCTCCCGTCTTCGCCCTCCGGAGCCGCCCAGCAGCCGCCCTCCGGTCGACCCGACGAGCAGAACAGCAGCAGCAGCAGCCTTGGAGCCGCCTCCCGTCGGCCTCCGGCGCCGCCCCGCCCGTCGACGGATCCGCCTCGCCCAGGCGAACCCTCCCCGACCACCACCGGCCAGCCAGCGCCGCCCAGGCCTCCGGCCGGCCGCCGCTGTCCTGAAACCCTAACCCTAAATCCCCTTTTCTTCGTGTCGTGTCCGACACGACACGGACACGATTTCGACCCTGTTTTCGGGTCCCCTTCAGGTATGTGTAACTTTTGCCTCGTAGCTCCGTTTTCAATTCCGCAAATTGCGTTGTGAAGCCTGTATGACCCTCTCGGTGTCCGGATAAACTGTTCGGGACATCGCGTCCTGTGGTGATCGCACACCGCGATCCAAAAACAGGAAAAACCAGACCCTGTTTCACCCCGGAACCGAGTACGTCCCGCCAAACGGGACGACTTGGTCGCGTGCGGTCTTCACAGATACGTGCGCAGCGTCGATACGGACGTGTGAGATTTCACGGAAGCTGATTTGGGTGTGCGTGCACACCGGAATCAACGCGTATCCGCGGACATCGCCCCGTATCCGCAATTTCTGTAATTCACCATAACTTCTTGTACACTCGTCAGATCGAGACGAAACTTGCGCCATCGGACTCATAGCGATACGCTGGTCCTGTGGGTCAAGTTTGGTTCGATTCTGAGAACGTTGACGAAATCGCGTGTCGCGGGCCCCACAGGCCCCGCTCGACGGGCGATTTTGTGTTCGGCTCATCGGAATCCAAATCTGGAAGTTCCGTTGGGTTCGTATCAGCGTTCCTGACCTGTTGACACTAAGTTTGGTGAATTTGGAGACCTTTGACCCGGACACGTTTTTCGGTGCAAAGCGGGCCCAACGGCGGACCCCGTTTTGACCCGAAACTGCCGTTTTTGCCCTTGTCTCCAAATTGGACCCAAGGACAGGCGTTTCCATCTATTTGATATCTTCTGAGCGTGATGGTAATGTCTATTTTCAGCTTTTGGACTCATATGTGGAAATTTCCCCCAAGAACCAAGTTAAACAGATCCAAACAACAGGCAAGTACCTGCACTTCAAGTTAAATCTATATATTATGATAATTAAATTCCTGTTTTACTAGTACCCTTGATGATTACACCTAGTGTTAGAAATGCTAAATTTTCATGTCTTGACTATTGGAATTCATGTCTTGTTATCATGTCGGGTGGGAGAATACTGAAAGGCATGTAGTTTACCCTTCCCCTTGTCGTGAATAATAGCTGTTGGTACACGACTGTCCATCAGCCGGATCTCGATTATTCGTAAATAATAGCCGTTTATGACGGCCGGATTAGCCTTATAAACCCCTGCATGCCAACTAAGTATTCTAAAAATAAACACAAGTTTCATACTGATAGTTTCTAGTCATGTTATCTTTCTTGCTGACTGTAATAGTTTCACTCTGCTCATTTACTTCTGTTTTCTCATATTCCTGTTTATAGTTGTGACTCTGAGATATTGACAATCTTTTATGCAATTTCCTTAACATGATATTCAATGTTTAATTGTCATAAATATTTAGTTTAACATTGTTGTGCACTGTGTACTTTGCTCCTTTCCTGACTGGATCTGTTGATTTAGGCGATGATGAGGATCTTGCCCCTACCTATTATGGTCCTTATGAGGGTACAGATGATACCTATGAGGAGCCAGAACCCACCCAGGAGACCCCTGCTGCTGAGTAGCTAGTTTTAGCTATCTTTTATTCTGTTTTCTATCTTATTTAATCGGGTTTGTCCCCGATTTCATTTGGAATTTCTGTATTAAACATTTGAATTGCTGTCACATTTATTTCAGTTTCAAATCTTAAGTTTCTATTCTCATTATTATCTTGCCTATGTTATTTGTGAATGAGTTAGACTAGTTTAGATGGATTGACCTAGACAGCGTACTACCGCCGACTCTGCGGCGTAGGCTGGACGTACCCACGTACTCGTGCCCGAACGTCCGGGTGCGGGTCGTGACAATCCTTAAACCAAACAAGGACCGGATTGCGGACCCTCCCTCGAGTTGAATTACGTCCCTTATTCTGTCCAACGTATAATAAGGTGAGGTGATCAAGGAAAAATAGCCTAATTATCAAGTAAGTACATGTAGAATCATATCTACAGGGATCATGCCAGGTACTTAGTCATTTAGCACATGGTCACATCTGGGTCATACAAGTCATTTCTAAGTTCAACACATAGTATCACAATCGTTCAATCATCATCAATATTAAACCAAGCAAGTGTCTAAAGTGTACAAGAAACAATAGGCGCATAGGAGCAAAGGCGCACAGCAAGGTGCCGCATAACGTCAAGGCTCCATAGGGTCAAGGTCGCATGCAAGGTGCCGCATAATGTCGAGGCCGCATAGTTGGCTTGGACGCATAGGCAAAGCAAAGTCTACTCTTCGGAAAATATGTGATGTGACAATCAATAAATTCAAGTCAAGTCAAGCAAAAAAGTGACTGATGTGACATGTGATAAAAGTGTGTCAGAAGAAAAGACAAAATTATGAAAAGTCGTGCCAAGTCAATCAGAAGTTATGCTTCCATAAGAAGAGGGACGCATATCTTCTGGCCGCATGGTTGACAAGGCCGCATACTCCTTTGTCCGCATACACACTTGGCTGCATAAATTTTTTTGGGACTTAGCTAAATTTTATTCTTCAAGTTCATGCATTTGGCCAAGGGGCGCATGTGCAAATTCAGTCATGCGTCCAACATGGTTGGCCGCATGCTGACTCAAGACGAGAAATCTAGGCTGCATAGCACTTCGTGCCACATAGCACTCCTTCATCCCCAATAGCAGCTTTTCGGCCATGGTCAAAAGCTCAGAAATTAAAATTTTATTTCTTCCATAGAAACCTCAAATGATACTCAAATCCAGCAAAGTAAAGTTTTAAACTACTCAAAATTAAGTGCTCATTAACATAGAGTAACAAGTTTTTAAAAACTTTAAGTTTTAAGAGATTAAAACCCAAGAACACATAAAAAAACCTTAAAAACTTAAAACTTAGATCTACACTAATCCATCCACCAAATTCGAAAATACCAAGTTCTAAAGGTTCTTAAAATCATACAATCAACATAATAGACTTATAAAATAAAAGGTTTCTCCATTTCGAGCAAGGTGCACTTGCCTATGGAGAGAAGAGGAAAAACCTAAGAGAGAGGATGGAAGAAAAATAATGAGAGGAGAGAGAATAAAGTTGAGTTATATATGGAGGGTTTGAGATTTGGACCATAGGTTCAACTCATGATAAAACCAAACCAAAAAAATAAATTAAGAGTCAAGTGAACCAAAGAATGGGTCTAATCTCTCTACAACATACAACTATGCTAGCAAGAAAATAAATACGCTCCAAATACGTATATTGGGAATGGGGAGTGACATCTCTACCACCTTAAAAAAAATTTCGTCCTCGAAATTCAAACTCAAGGCTAGCTAGAAATATCAAATCAAGCATTAACTATCTACAAGCAATCTACACACACAAACAAGCAAGTATAACAATAATACCTATAATAAAGCCAAGCAACAACATCTCTTATGAGTGCTTGCCGATCACAGAATGAAAGATGTGAAGGCATACAAAGAAAATATACCTTATGAGTCGAATAGGTACGGGTACCGAGATTGAATATCGTCATCGCGCTCCCACGTTGACTATCTCAAAGTGTGATGCCCCCAAGCAACACGAACAAGACGGATAGTCCAGTTCTTGAGTACCTTCTCTCTTTGATCCAAAATAGACACAGGCTATTCCTTGTAAGTCAAGTCGGTACCAATGACTAACTCAGAGTGATCGAGAATATGACTCGGATCTAGGACATACCTATGCAACTGAGACACATGAAAGACATCGTGCACCTCGCATAGCGAAGGCGGAAGGGCAAGACGATAAGCTACATCCCCTACTCTCTCGAGAATATCGAACGGTCCAACTTACCGTGGACTAAGCTTTCCGCTAATCCTGAATCTAATGACTCCACGGGTAGGCAAAATTCTCAAAAATACATGGTCGCCAACAGAAAAATCTAACGGCCTTCGATGTTGATCTTCCCAATGACGATGACGATCTTGTGCAACTCGAAGCCGCTCTTTGATATGCTTAACCACTTCAACTGTCTGTGTGATCATCTCAGGCCTCAATATCTTTCGTTCACCAATATCATCCCATGCTAAAGGTGAACTAAACTTCCTTCCGTATAATGCCTTGAAAGGAGTCATTTGTATGCTGGCCTGATAACTGTTATTGTACGAGAATTCCACTAAGTAAAGGTGATCTTCCCAAGACCCACCAAAATCTAAAGTACAAGCTCGCAACATATATCCCAATGTCTGTATTATCCTCTCTGACTGGTCGTCTGTCTGAGGCTGGTACGCGGTACTGAACCTCAACTTAGTACCCAAGCGCTCGTGTAAGCTTCTCCAAAAATTAGATGTAAAGCGGGTATCACGGTCTGACACTATACCTGCTGGAACTTCGTTTTTCCTCACTATATGCTGCATATACATCTCTGCTAAATGCTCTGTGGACTGTCCTACTCGGAAGGAAAGAAAATATGCTACCTTCATGAGTCGATATATTACTACCCAAACTTTATCATGTCCAGTAGGGGATCTAGGTAAGCCGGTCATAAAGTCCATCGTAATATGTTTTTACTTCCACTATGGAATAGGCAGGGGTTACAATAATCCTGCTGGTCTCTGCTGCTCTGCCTTCACCTGCTGACATATGAGACACGGTGAAACAAATTGAGCTATCTCTCTTTTTATTCCTTTTTACCAGAAATGTTGCTTGATATCATGGTACATCTTTGTGTCTCCTGGATGAATAGAATATTGAGAACTGTATGCCTCGGTCATCACTTCCTGTCTGATATCTCCACTTAGAACACAAAGACGGTTTCCAAATCTAAGTGTCCCCTCTTCGTGAATCCTTAATTCCTTCCTAAGGCATAACTCATATTCTGCCCTAAGCTTCTGAATCTGAGAATCTTTTGCTTGAGCCGCCTTGATCCTCTCCACCAAGGGTAACTGTATCTGGAGACTGGCTAGTACTCCCGCTCCTTGTAGTAACACTACCTCGATGCCCATCCCTCAAAGTTCTTCTAATATGTGCTTCCGAGTCATCAAGATGAATGTGCTGCCTCTCCTACTTAGAGCATCTGTCATAATATTTTTCTTGCCTGGATGATACTGAAGTGCTACATCATAATCCCCAAACAATTTCAGCCACCTCCTCTGCCTCATGTTCAGGTCCTTCTGGGTGAATATGTACTTCAAACTCTTATAATTTGCGAATATCTCCACCCGATCGCCATATAGATAATGTATCCATAATTTGAGTGCAAATACTACTGATGCTAACTCCAAATTATGCGTTGGATAATTCTTCTCATGATTCCGAAGTTGCCGAGATGCATAAGCTATCACCTTTCTGTGTTGCATCAACACATACCCGAGTCTTTTCCCAGACGCGTCACAATAAACTGTGAACCCTCATGATCCTACTGGAAGTTAAGGATCAGTGCTGATATCAGTTTCTCCTTCAACTTCTCGAATGCTGCTTGGCACTCTGCTGTCCAAACGAACTTCTCCTCCTTACGGGTTAGACGAGTCATTGGTATTAAAATTTGTGCAAAATCTGCCACGAATCTCCTGTAATATCCTGCTAATCCCAAAAAACTTTGCACATCTCCTACTGTCTTCGGGACTGGCCAATTCTCTACTGCTTCGACCTTCTTGGGGTCCACTAATACTCCTGCTCCTGAGATGATGTGCCCCAAGAATGATACATGATCTAACCAGAAATCATACTTACTGAGCTTGGCATACAACTGATTCTCCCTCAAAACTTGTAACACTTTTCGAAGATGTTATTCATGCTCTTTTTCACTGTTGGAGTAGACAAGAATGTCACGCCCCAGTCCCAAAATACCGTGGGACCGAACACGTGATAATGGCTAGCAGCACACACCGATGGACAAACCCAATTTAATGGATCCATCGGGGCATACTTAAGCTGTAATACAACAATAAGTAGGTCCAATGATACAAGTCACAGTCTATACTAATCTTATCCACAACAGATAATTACAGATCAAATGCTAGAATAATGCAAATAAAATAAACTGACATATCTCAATAAAAGTGTCTCAGAGAACAATTCGAGAATAAGTCTAATACATCAATGCGATAGACTGGAAATAAAATAACTAGAAACAGAAATAATGAGTATCTCAAACCAATACTCAGGAGAAGTCCTCTGGCACAATCACGTCCTCGGGTGTCGGTACAGCTCCTGTATCAGCTCCTGCTGCGGTCCTGTATACCTCGGGAAAGATCTCGTCTGTAAATCCTGGGGACATAATCCGGATCCAGGTCCTCAGGGGACATAGCAAGGTACAGATAATACAAGCCAAAGTAAATACAGTGCAGCAAATAGTAAAATAAATAGGGTGAGTATGTAACCATCTATGTGAAAATGTAAGTGAGAGCATCACGAGTACTCAGGCTGAGCCACTACAAGCTCTGTGTCGGGGAGCCGGTAGCAGTAATAATGAGTAATGGGCCAAGCTCGGGCTTCAGAGTCTTGTGCCTCACAATAATAGGGGGTTTATATATATAATCAGCCTGTAGCCTGTGTGTCTCTCTCCACCCAATGTAATCACACGTCTCATGTCCACGATGCATCATATCCATGTCACGCACAATCATATCTAATGCAGCAAGTCATATAGTATCCATGAATATAATGTCTATGTCATAAGTCTGTATCCTATACAGAATCACCATGAATATCTCAGAAAGTTTCTGTCTCATGAATAGTGTCAAGTGTCCTGGGTTATAGTGTACTTGATAAGACAAGTACGAGAATGCAAAGGGTCACGAATGTCCATCTCTAGATGACGTACACAACACCGCGTACAGTGTTGGCACCCGACTAATAATCGGATGCTAAGTAAGTCATACGGTCCTAGGTCAAGCATGCACAACAATATAAATAAAGCAAGAAAATATGCAACAAGAACTGCAAAGTTGGCAAGGTATACTTGCACAACGATGTATAAATAAGTCAAGAAAATAAGTAACAAAACTGCAGGGTTTGGCAAGGTACACTTGCCTGGGGTTCTGGCTCCAACTATAGATCTGGTCTCAGTGTGATTTGCAGGTACTACTCTGGTTGCTGAAATAAACATCACCATTAGATTCAAAAAATATCAAATAGCTAGAAACGCATGTCCTTAAGTCCAATTTGGATACAGGGGCAAAAACGACATTTTTGGGTCAAAGCGGGGTCCATATGTGGGCCACTTTGCACCGAAAAGTGTGTCAGGGTCAAAGGTCTCCAAATTCATCCAACTTAGTGTCAACAAGTCAGGAACGATGATACGAACCCAACGGAACTTCCAGAATTGGATTCCGATGAGCCGATCACAAAATCGCCCGTCAAGTAGAGTCGGTAGGGCCCACGATACGCGATTTTGTCAACGTTCTCAGAATCGAACCAAACTTGGGTCACAGGACCAGCGTATTGCTATGAGTCCGATGGCGCAAGTTTCATCTCGATCTGACGTGTGTACCCAAAGTTACGACGCGTTCTAGAATAGGCGGATACGGGGCGTTGTCGGCGGATACGTGTTGATTCCGATGTGCACGCACATCCAAATCAACTTCTGCGAAATCCTACACGTCCGTATCAATGGCGCACACGTTTTGGTAAAGACCGCTTGAGACCAAGTCGTCCTGCATGGCGGGGCGCACTCAGTTCCGGGGTAAAACGGGGTATTGTTTTCCTGTTTTTGGATCGCGGGTTGCGATCACTACAGGACGCGACGCACCGAGCGGATTGTACGGGCATCGAGAGGGTTATACAGTCTACGTGACACAACTGACGGAACGAATATCGGATCAACGAGGAGAGAGAAAATGCTACCTGAACAGGGCTCTGTGAAATCTGAATTTTACGTGTCCGCGAGGAGATGCGACACGGGGAAACTGTGTCCTGTGTCCGCTGTGTCCGTCTAGGTTAGGGTTAGGGTTTCTGCTCGATGTCAGGATCGTCGGTCAGCGGGACGGCCGGAGACGTCGGTGAGGGCGGAGACAGCGAGGTTCGAGGCGACCGGGGAAGATAACGGCTGGGGCTCGGGTGTTCGATGGTGGTGCGGCAGGGTGGAGAGGTGAGCAGGAGGAGGAGATGGGGTGCTGGAGCCGGAGGTGGCTGCGGGACAAGGGCAGCGGCGAGGGGAAGGCCAGGGCGGCTCTGGGCGCTGCTGGAGTCGGGCGACGTCGGCACTGGAGGGCGGAGGGGTTCTGCGGGTCAGGGGAGAGGGGAGTCGTTCAGTCGAGGGCGCGGCGGAGGAGATCAGGGAGAGAGGAGAGGTGGTGATGGGTGTAGGTGGTGGTTCAGTGGAAGGCTGCGGCGATGTCGTTGACGGGATCCGGGGACAGAATGGTGGAGGAGTTCAGAGGTAGGGGCGAGTCCGGCGAGTTGAGACGAGGGCCGGTGGTGGGTCATGTTCGCCGGAGGGGAGGCTGTCGAGTCGGGGAAGGAGAGGTCGTCGAGGCTACGGGAGGGACGTCGAGGTGGAGGGGGGTTAGGGCTCAGGCAAATACGACGGAGGAGGAAGGGCGGTGTCAGCGGAGG
Source organism: Iris macrosiphon (assembly GCA_036927795.1). NCBI lineage: Eukaryota > Viridiplantae > Streptophyta > Magnoliopsida > Asparagales > Iridaceae > Iris > Iris macrosiphon. The sequence continues at coordinate 164,450,411 of JAYESA010000001.1, forward strand.
TCGACGGAGAGGGGGCTCGACGGAGGCTGAGAGGGAGATGGAGGCGGGGAAGGAGGTTCTGGGAGGAGGAGAGAGGCGGAGAGGGCTGACGACGGGGACGGCGGAGCTATGAGGGAGATGGCCAGGGACGGCGAGGTCAAGGGTGGAGGAGATGGCGAAGCTAGGGTTCCGGCAGGTGGTTAAATAGGCCGGAACAGTAGAATAGATTTTAGGATTAGGGTTCCGGTTAGGATTGGGTAACGGGTCCGGGTTTGGGTCCGCAGGTCAGCGGGTTAGCGGGGATCCGACCCGTTAGGGTCTAGGGGGGTCCAGTTCGGTTGGACCGGGTTCAGCCCAGTTCAAACCGGTTTGAGCCCGGTTCAACCCGGTTTGTTTGGGTTTAATTAAAACTAGGGTTTTTAGGATTTTAAAAATGCTTTCGGAGTCCAATAAATTCCCGAAAAATTACCCTATGTCCGGTTTTCCATTTTACACAATAAAATATTATTTTTATAATATTTTAATATTATTTAATAGTAATTAAAAATCATTTAATTGTAAAATACCTAGGTTTTAATTACAGAAAAATCCCAGAAAATTACAGAAAATTGTGAAAAAACCAAATTAAAATTTTTGAAAATCAGGGGGCTTACAAAGAAGGTCGTTTATGAATACTAATACAAATTGATCTAGTTATGGCATGAAGATATAATTCATCAAATCCATGAATATGGTTGGAGCATTGGTCAATCCGAATGGCATAACCAAGAATTCGTAATATCCATATCGAGATCGAAATGTTATCTTCGGTATATCTTGGTCCCGGACCCTCACTTGATAATATCCTGATCGAAGGTCTATCTTGGAAAATACTTGCGCTCCACTCAATTGGTCAAACTAGTCATCAATCCTAGGCAATGGATACTTGTTCACTGCTACTGCATTCAGCTGCCTGTAGTCGATATGTACACAACCGTGTCATCCTGTCTTTCTTCTTTACTAGAAGCGTTAGTGCTCCTCATGGTGATCCATTTGCCCGAATAAACTTCTTCGCCTTTAGTTCTTCCACATGTTGATATAGCTAGTTGAGTTCCATCAGTGACGTATGATAGACCTTGTTGGAAATTTGTTCTGCTCCTGGCTTTAATTCTATACAGAACTCCACTTCTCTTACAGTGGATAATCTTGGAAGCTCTTCCAAAAATACATTAATTTTTTTTAATTATTCTGGGAAGCTGATCTCCAATTCTTGCTACTGCTGCTATGCCATCTTCATGCTGGTGCCTCACCGTTCTGTTGAAGATAAACTCTTCCTTGTCCGGGATATTAAATAACACTCTACCCCTACGACAATCTATCATCACATGACTGTCTCTCAACTAGTCCATGCCTAGAATAACGTCAAAATTATCCATAGGAAACTCGATCAACCTTGCAGGTAATAAATGCCCGTACACTACGATTGGATACGCTAGACATACTCTATAAACTCCTACGAGACCATTACCTGTGAGTATATTCAGCCTTTTTGGCAATGCCTTGAACTCCAGTCTAATTCGTGTTGCAAATCGTGCACATACAAATGTATGGGATACTCCCGAATCAAATAATGGTACGACAGAAAAAGATATAACGAGAATATTACCTGCCACCACGTCACCTGATGCCCAAGCCTCCTCTAGAGATAGGGTAAAAGCTTGCCATTGGCCTTGTTGTGCTCCTTGTTGCTGCCTCCTTGGATACGCAGTTGTGGCTCTGCTTTCCATACTGCTGATTCCTCTGCTAGTTTATATCTGAGTTTGCGTCGGCAATGGACGTTGAGCCAAAGGACTGACTGCCAGTGCTGGTCCCTTGTACTGAGCTACCCCTGGTGCTGGTAAGGCCAATCGTTGCACTGGCCCTTCAATCCTCTGCATCATCAAACAATTGGCGATCCGATGGTCTGGACTACCATATCGTAGGCACAACCCTTGTGCTGCCCTACACACATCTTTGGTATAGCCTCCCTTTCTACAATATGTACGTCCGACTAGGGCTCCCAATCGTTGTTGTTGTTGTTGCCTCGGCTGATATGGTCGAGCTGGTGCTGTTGTTGCCGATGCCACTGGCCTCCTCAGCGCTGTGTCATAAATACGAATGCCAGAGGACGGTGTTGACGTCCGTTGTGCTGGTCCTCCTCCACCGCTCGGTGCATGAGACCTCTTCTGGCCTCCTGGCCTCGAAGCTAACCTCTGCATTGTCAGCTCATATCGCCTGGATGCGATCAATACTTCATCGAAAGTCTGGTAATTATGATCCTCTACCAATTGCTGAATTTACAGATGGAGTTCATACTGAAACCTCATCGCCCGCTCCGGTTCTATTTCTACCATTGTTGGGGCAAACCTACTAAGCCTGCAGAACTCTGCTGCTTAACCATCCACCATCCTCCTAGACTGCTTGAGATTGATAAACCTCTGTTGTAGATCATACTGTACTACCACTCTAAAATACTTGACCTTGAAACGGGTTCTGAAGTTGTCCCATGAGACAAGTTGTCTTAAACCAACCTCTTCTGCTGCCCACCAATCTCTGGCAAGGTCCTGGAGTTGCAATCAGACCTGATCAACTTATTACTCAGCTAGAATCTTTGCTGCTATCAGTATTGTCTCAATGTTCTGCAGCCAAGCATATGCGGTAATGGCATCCTCCATGCCATCAAAGTACTTAGGGTTGAGTCAGCAGAACCTCACCGATGCCCCTGAGTCTGTTCTAATACTTCTCTCCAAGGACGTCTGTAATCCTTGATGCAATAAGACATTATGCTCCTGCTGCTGAAGTTGTTGATGAGCCGCCATAATTCCTTGAATAATCTCTAGCAATGCCAGTGTATCAAGTTCTACTGGCACTGCTGGTACGACCAGGGGTACTGGAACTTCTGGTACATGTTGTTCCTCGTGCTCCTCTACTGGTTCTACCCTGATCCCTCCAAGAACAGATAATGCCTCTCATTGTGGGCCAAAGGATCCTTGCCCTGCTCAAACTACCAGTGCTCCAACCACCGATTCTGGAGAAGCCCTAAGGAAAAGGACACAAGATAAATAAAAAAACATGACGAGAAAGGATCGAGGAAATAATGGTACATAAGTTAAGCTGAGTTCGAGGAGACAGATTCAAAATTTCAAGGAAGAACTTATTTGATTGAGATTTTCTATAATCAAGCCACCCCACAAGTTTGAAAACCAGACCTGCATGGGCCACCACCAAAATCTAGTCACGCCTTAGATCCAGAATACTGGAGAGCAGAGGAATGACTCAGCCAACCATACCTTGCAGAATACCGAAGCAACCCGTAATGTGTTAAGGTTGTCTAGAGACAAGGGGATACATACTACAATCAAGTCTTCTAGGGTCAAAAACTTCTATATCTCAATCATTCAAACAAGTAGCAATAACATAGAATATTTCAGAATAAGCAGTAAGGCATCTTATATGCCGCATCAGAACGTTCTAGAGATCTAGCGATACATAGTGATATGCCAGATACATAACCAAAAGCATACATGACAGTGAGTCAGCTGCAGTATGAATAAATTACAGTCATGTAAGGAACTAGTGTCCAGATTATCCGGCTAACAGGTACCGGTTGGCTAAATGCCCAAAAGAATATAGTTTACAAAAGACGAGCAGTGAATGAAAGAACCCACTCGTGACCCTCAGTAGCCATCCTTCTGGTGTGTGCCATTATTGAGGATGAGATACGCTTGATCCTCATGTGCTGGCTCTAAACTTGGCCATGCAAAACTAGTAGGATCAGACCCCCAAATAGCAAGTGCCACAAAGGAAGCAAGAAATGAAGAAACAAAATCAATTCTATAGCATGAGATGCATGAGCCAACAATCAATGGCATATATTCCATCCATGATATGAAATGATACCCCTTTATCAAACAAGGACATGAAGTGCCATATTACACCAAGATATAATACATTTCTTGATTATGGTCAAGCTAAAATAACTCTATTTCGTAATTTCAGTCCATAGGCTATCATAACACAATAGCGCAACCCAACAACCAAACAAGGACATGAGTTAAACTATCATGGCACGATATTTTATGTCCCTAATTCCACTCAACAGAAGGCACAATACACAAACATGGATATAATATTAAGTAAAATAACATAGGATGACAAGTAGCTTTGATCTGTGTCCCATTGTAACACAACAGTGCAACTCAACAACTAAACAAGGACATGAGTTAAACTTTCATGATGCAACGGTCTACTTCTCTAACTAAAACCGATTTAATGGCCAAACATGTGTTTCGGCTTGATATGTGAGCTTTGGGTTATCCCAGTAATACAATATATGAGTATCCTCAGATCCAATGATATACGAATAAGAATATATAATGCACCAGTCCCTAGCAAGGTCCCTGAGCTAATTAATGATCAGTAGCAGTTCCAGGCTTTCTATAGGAAAGACACTGGCTCGGCTTATAATTAAGTCAGATACTACACTCCACTAGTGCAGATGATATCCAATATCCATGATGGCCAGCCTTTACTCCCAGCTAACTTAGGGTGGTTCGACATGCACGATCTCGAGATACCATTCTCTCCCAACGCTCTACAAATTAAGTTGCCTAGTTAACCCTAGGTGATTTAGAACCTCATGCCATGGCCACATGAACATTCCTTCCTACATGTCATACTTTAAGTACGGGTACTCTTGATACGAATCTATATTGTCACTCAGAAGTTAAATCTGGATTCAGCCAAGTGTGATGCAATAATCAATACTATCTAGCCACAGCTAAAGTCACTGTCAAACTACCAGATTTATGTAAGAAAATAATTATATATATCATGTAGCAAGTGTATGTGGCACGACGACTCACTATTTATTAAGTAGAACTCTTGGTGCAATGATGTGTATCAGCACGGATACAATAGTCAGGGCAGGGACGAGTTCTAGTATTAAGGTTGTGGACAAGTTATCAAGTAGCAATGTATTCAGGATAGGACAGTCAAATAATGGTCACATTAATTTGTTACTTTATTATATCGATAGATAAAATAAGAGTAGTACGAAAACACCTCGAGATCATATCCATAATCCTTAAACCAAACAAGGACCGAGATTGCAGACCCTCCCTTGAGTTGAACTATGCCCCTTATTCTGTCCAACGTATAATAAGGTGATCAAGGAAAAGTATCCTAATTAGCAAGTAAGTACATGCATGGATGTATCTACAGGGCTCATACCAGGTACTTAGTCATTTAGCACATGGTCATATCTGGGTCATACAAGTCATTTTTAAGTTCAACATATAGCATCACAATCGTTCAATCATTATCAATATTAAACCAAATAAGTGTCCAAAGTGTGCAAGAAACAGTAGGCTCATAAGAGCAAAGGCGCATAGCAAGGTGCCGCATAACGTCGAGGCCGAATAGTTGGCTTAGATGCATAGGGAGAGCAAAGTCCACTCTTTGAAAAATGTGTGATGTGACAATCAATAAATGAAAGCCAAGTCAAGCTACAAAAGTAACTAATGTGACGTGATAAAAGTGTGTCAGAAGAAAAGACAAAATTATGAAAAGTCGTGCCAAGTCAGTCAGAAGTTATGCGTCAAGAAGAAGAGGGACGCATAGCTTCTGGTCGCATGGTTGAGGAGGCCGCATACTCTTCTTGGTCGCATACACACTTGACCGCATGACATCTTTTGGGACTTAACTAAATTTTATTCTTTCAAGTTCATGCATTTGGCCAAGGGACGCATGTGCAAATTCAGTCATGCGGCCAACATTGACCGCATGCTGACTCGAGACAGAAGTCCAGGCCGCATAGCACTTTATGCTGTATAGCACTCCTTTGTCCCCAATAGCAGTTTTTTGTCCATGGCCAAAAGTTCAGAAAATAAAATCTTGTTTCTTCCATAGAAACCTCAAATTATGCCCAAATCCAGCAAAGTAAAGTTCTAAACTACTCAAAATCAAGTGCTCATCAATATAGAGTAACAAGTTTTTGAAAAATTTAAGTTTTAAGAGATTAAAACCCAAGAACACTCAAGAACACATAAAAAACCTTAAGAAAATAAAACTTAGATCTACGCTAATCCATCGACTAAATCCTAAAATACCAAGTTCGAAAGGTGCTTAAAATCATATAATCAATATAATAGACTCATAAAATAAAATGTTTCTATATTTCGAGCAAGGTGCACTTGCCTATGGAGAGAAGAGGGGAAACCTAAGAGAGATGATGGAAGAAAAATAATGAGAGGAGAAAGAATGAAGTTGAGTTATATATGGAGATTTGAGGTTTGGACCATGGGTTCAACTCATGATAAAACTAAACCAAATAAATAAACCAAGAGCCAAATGAACCAAAGAATAGGTCTAGTCTCTCTACAACATACAACTATGCTAGCAAAAAAATAAATACGCTCCAAATACATATATTAGGAATGGGGAGTGACATCAAGATGTCTAGTCTAGGGCTTATCTCCAAATATGGGGGTAAGAAGGTGGAGAAGTGTGAGGTCTGTGCACAGACAAAGATCACAAAAAAATCATTCAAATGGGAAATTGAAGTACATATTTTCTGGAGTTGGTACACTCAGATATCTGTGACTTCAAACAGTTCTCCACAAAGTCCAAGATGAAGTATTTTATTACCTTCATCGACGACTACTTGATGGGCGCGTTCGTCTATCTGCTCAAATCAAAAGACGAAGCATTTGAGAAGTTCAAGGAGTTCAGGGCTGAGGCTGGACGTCAAACCGGATAACAACTCAATAGACTCAAAAGTGATCGAGACGGAGAGTATAGATCTTTTAAATTCACACCATTATGCTAAGATTATGGAATTATCAATGAGATAACTGCTCCGTATTCTCCTAAATTAAATGGAGTAGCTGAGAGAAAGAATATGATATTGACAGAGAAGATAAAATCCATGTTGTTGACTGTGGGTCTTCTCAACTGCTTCTGGGGAGAAGCTGTGTTGACGGTTGTGGTGCCTCGTTCCCCTTTTTCGGGGAGCGCGGCTAAGAAATACTTTCGGTATCGTTCGATCAGGATAGATTGAATCAAGATCTTTTCCTTGTTATGGATTGGTTTCTTCGGAATTGATTCCCATATTCAGTGGACCGAGTCTCAAGGACGGACTAAGCGGCAGAGTCAAGATGGACCTCTCCGCTGCAAGCTTTCTTGCCTAGTTTTCGCTGTCGTATTGTTGCTTTCGTGCTTTCGAGTTTGTGTTGGATTTGCATTTTCTTGTACGGATTTGATAGATTTTATTGCTTTTGTGCATTGAACTACACTTTTATTTTGAACTTGGAAAGAGGAGAAGAGGTATTGATCGTCTGTTTGTGGCAATGCATGTGATCGTACAGTAGGCGTCGGGCGAACGGAGTCTTGAAGCACCTCTTTTCTTTTCTCTCCCCAACCAACTTGTGAGTGGCTATAATTTGATTTAGTTGATCCTTCTTTCAAGTCTTCACATCTAAAATCGTGTCTTCTTGATTGTTCCAATCAGACGATACCATAATAACTAAAAGATGTCAAGATAAAAAAGAATAGACTTGAATTACCTTATGCTTGTCAATCAACTTGTGAATGGTCACCTTGTTGCATGCTAGTTCATTTAGAATATTCTTTCATCATATTCTAATTCTAGTTGGAATATATACTTCTTCTATTATTATGCTATGTATAGAACACACTTTGCTATACAATAAAATAATCAGGAAGAATATGCAAAATAGATCATGCCATGTTACTTGTCTCGTGCTCATGTTGCTTTGAAATACATTTATTGATAACTTAGAATAGATGCTGCTTGATCACGGACAACTTGTGCATAAGATTTTATGGTTCCTCCGGACGGTCACTGGCACCGATACGATCCAGACGAAACTTTACGATAGTCTCACGTGCTGGACGGGATGGCTTGTAGCGCCTTACGTTCTTTCGTTGCATACCATCATCGTCTAAGACTATAACTTGTCAACTATGGCATCATGCCAGTGATCCCCACGTATATTTAAACTGTACAAGCTAACTATGTCTTCGTGCCAGAGAAGGTCATGGTAAGTGTTGTGCAGGTAGTTCAAACGGGTAGGTAAAAGTCACCAAGCGGTGGCATATTTATTTCAGTATATTTTCCATATCTATTGCTTGCTTGTAAATAAACTAAGTCAAGATAGAAAGACCACATAATAACTTGCTTGTTTCACATAAATAACGTATTAATTGGTATAATTGTTAGCTCGTCTTCACCAGTGTATTTCGATGTACTGACCCTCGTTGTAATAGGTTCTCCGCACCAAGACGACCCTGCAAGGAGTTAAGGCATCTTCTCAATCCAGTCCACCTACCGGCATGCCCTGTCTGTGACTTTTTGAAGCGTGTTTGAAGTTCCAGGAGCTCGTGCATATTTCCTATGTAGCTCCGTGGCAAGGTGATAGCTTCGCCCGAAGGTGTCTATAGTTTTGAAGTTTTAGTAAAAGGATGTAATGTAAGGGACTGCTATCTCATTTTGTGTCCCCTTTTGTAAGCCCGTGCGGCAACCTTTCATACTCGTTCAATAGTTTGTAAAAGATGTTCATTATCAAAAAAGAGAACTTTTTCTTGTTTTAATATTGTGATTAATTATCTGCGTACACTAAATATGTGCTCGTTATATAAAATACCTTGGCCTTATGCGTTATGCAACCTAGGTACACATAATATCACGCTCGGGGGACGACTATCGATTCTACGGAATTGGGGCGTGACAACGGCTACGTTCATTCTGAACAGAGTACCATACGCGACTTCTGATGTCACTTCTCATGAACTCCTTCAAGGTCAGACCCAACTTGAATATCATCTGATTATGGGGGTGTCTGGAGTATGTGAAGATTCCAGACTTGAAAATACATAAGCTGGGTACAAGGACTATGAAGACCATCTTTCTGGGTTATGCTGAGAAGAGTGATGCTCAGAGGTTTCTTGATATAGAATCAAATCATATAATTAAATCTCGCGATACAGAATTCTTTGAAGATAAATTTTTAAGGCAGAAGAACATTGTTATCGTGGATATACCAGAGAATAGTGTTAGTGCACAGGAGGCTAACGCTTCTAATGAAGAAGTAGTCCAAGGAGAAGTTGTCATTCCAGAGATAACGTTCGAACCAGAACTCGCAGAACCGGTGTCTAAGCGAGTGAGAAGATTGAAGGACTTCGGAGAAAATTTTGTCACCTATCATGTGGAAGTAGATCCGCTTACCTTTGATGAGGCGATGAAGACCAGCGACGCTATTTTCTGGAAGGAAGCTATAAATGACGAGTATGACTCAATAACCTTCAACAATACTTTGGTGTTGGTCGATCTTCCTAAAGGAGCTAAACCAATCGGATGTAAATGGATCTTCAAGAAGAAGATAAAGGCCGATGGAACTGTTGACAAGTTCAAGGCAAGGTTGGTTGCCAAGGGATTTTTTCAGAAGCAGGGGATCGACTACTTCGACACATATTCTCCAGTAGCGTGGATGACGACCATCATGATATTGATTGCTCTGAGTATAATTTTACAAGCTAGTTATTCATCAGATAGATGTTAAAACAGCGTTCCTGAATGGAGAGTTGACTGAAGAGATTTACATGCAACAACCAGAAGAATTTGTCGTTAAAGGGCTTAAAGACAAAGTCTGCAAGTTGGTAAAATTATTATACGGTCTGAAGCACGCTCCCAAGATGTGGTACGAGAAGTTTGATAAAGCCATTAGATCAAATGGCTACAGGGTCAATGAGACGGACAAGTGTGTTTACACAAAGTTCGCTGACGGGATAGGAGTCATCGTTTGTCTGTACGTTGACGATATGCTGATCCTAGGCACAAATCTAGCACAAGTCACTGAGGCAAATAAGTTTCTCTTATCCAAGTTCAGTATGAAGGGCTTGGGGGAAGCTGAAGTTATCCTCAGAATAAAGATCATCTGGACGGACACTGGAGTGACGCTGTCACAGTCTTATTATATTGAGAAAGATGCTCATACGCTATGGATATCAAGATCTTCTAGGGATCGATATTTCGTACAGGTATAATAATAAGCTGAAGCCACATCCTAGGGAAAGCATCAGGCAGCTGGAGTATTCAAGCATCATCAGAAGTTTGATGTATGCAACAACTGCCACAAGGCCTGACATAGCTTTCACCGTGGGGATGCTGAGTCGGTTCATGAGCAACCCAGGTATGGAGCACTGGAAGGCTGTGAAGAGAGTAATAAGATATCTCAGGAGGACTCAGAAGTATGCACTGTACTACAACGGGTATCCGAAAGTAGTAGAAGGCTTCAGTGATGCAAGATGGTGTTCAGAAGTAGAGAGCGAAAGGTCGACAGGAGGATAGGCCTTCTCTATTGTAGAGCTGTTATATCGTGAAAGTCGAAGAAGCAGACATTGCTCTCTCATTTCTCGAAGGAATCTGAGTTATATACATTGGCAGGCTGCAACGGATGGATCAGAGTGTCTTCGAAAGATCGTGTATGATCTTCCAGTGATTGGTGCACAGATTCTAGGGGTACCGATATATTGCGACAACCAGGCGATTGCAGCGGTGGCATCAAAATTTCTCTTCAATGGTTAGAAGAGATCTGTGCGGCTAAGGCACAAGGTGTTGTATGAGCGCATCAAGGATGACGTCATGGTAGCGGTTAATGTTCGGAGCTAGGTGTAAACTCCCTAATTTTTAATTTTTAATTTTAGTATTTTTATTAAATTATTGGATTTCTTTTGGCTATTTTATTGGTTAATTAGAAAATAACTTCTTTGATTTAATTACTTATATAAATACTTATTTAGAATTATTTTCAGGCTATTTGAGATTTTTTTTTGATTTTTCTAGGAATTTTTGGTAATTAAAACCTAGAAAACATAATTTTTTAGGGGTTCCATGATTTACTGTGAGACCATACTTATATGTCATTTCTAAAAAAATTATTTTAGGGTTAAAATACTTAAATATATTTTTTGGAATTTATTTGGAATTTTTTAGAATTTATTTTGATTTATTTGGTTTTAAAATAGGCTAATAACTAATTTTCTAGGACTTTTGAAATTTACTGTAGAATTCTATGACCATAAAATATATCCAAGTATTTTTATAGGATCTATAATGGTATTTTATATTTTCTAGAATTTTTCTGGAATTTGTTGATATTTTTACATATTTATTTGGAGTTAATTAGGTCAAAACTGATTAATAAATAAATTTTTGGATCTTAAAACCTATTTAAATATCCAGTCAGCATACACAGTCAGTCCTAACCTATCCGCCTGGTCCCACCCATCGGCTAATATCTATATATATATGTGTGTATATGTAGGGTTTCATTAATTCTGCCGAAATTAGAGGAGAGAAAGACTTTGAGGAGGTTTCATCTATGATTTTTTCAAACATCGTGAGGCCATAACTCCTAGCTTCAGACTCCAAATGCATCTCTATTTTTTGTGTTGGAACCGTCTCGAGGTATAATTTCTTAATACCTAATTTATTTTCATAAATTATAAACCTAAATTTTTGGAAAATTCGTGGAGTGCTAGTTGTCCAAAATCTAACACGTTTCGGTGTTTTCCAGATTTCGGGAGATTCCGAACTCGGAATCACGATCCGTTTAAAGTTTCGGAAAGATAACATGATAAAATATAACATATATTTTTATAATAATTAAATATGCTAGTTTAATATTCTAAAAAACTTATGCAACCTAGAAGTAACTAAAAAACTACCAAAAACTATCATCTGTGCGCCATATGGACAATAATTCTTTACCGGTTCAAAATTTGGTGAAAGCATTGATTTTAGAGTTATGTAGCACTGAAATCTACTAAATTTTACACACAAATCTTGGTTTTGTATTAGTTGACTTTTTGGTCAACAGAACACCTCGATTTGCGTGTCACGAATCTCGAATTCGTAAAATTGATTTTCTTAAACTAAAATATAGAATTAGCCTTAAAATTAGAATATAATTAAATTAAATTATTATTTAATATTATTTTATCTAGAATTAAAATAGATTAGATTAGAAAACCTATCCAACCACTTTTGTAGATCTAACTTGTTTAATTTATGCGACAGATAGATCGGACGACGTCTTGAGTTGCGACTTAGTATTTTTTCGGAGCAGGCAAGATACCTTACCAAATCTTGTACAATATTTGCATGCTTTCCTTTTCAGTTATTATTTTCTTGTCGTATATAATTTTTTGATGCTCTTTGTCATATTTGAATTGTCACATGATGCTCTAGTCTAATTTTCTTGTTTTACGTGCACGTATATTATTTGTCTTCCATATATGCTGCTCGTCTCTACTTTCTTGTCATGTATTTGATATATGCTCCACCTTGTGCGTACGACTTGACATGATCTTGTGATCCCGTATTAAACTTGACTTGCCATTAGTCCATGACCTTGCCTTGACCGATTTGACTTGATTTCTTAGTTCCTTCGGCGAGGATATTGTTATTAGACGTTGGCTATATGATTAAATTTTGACTCGTTAGCGCCTCACTGGGCTGCGATAGAGATTTGTTCACTTGACCCCTCGGTCGTTAGTGCCTTACCGGACTGCGATAAAGACTAGTGATATGATTGTTAGTGCCTCACCGGACTGCGGTTCCTATTACTCGATTTACCTATAGCCACGACTGATACCATTGTTCTCATGGTATGCCACCCTCTTAGACGTCGTATTGTCATAGTTTTATCGTTTCTTGTGGTTATTTTCTTGTCTCTCTTGCATATTTATTTATTGACATTCGACATGCTTCTATGTATCTTGTTACGTCCTTCTGAGGATCTGGTCCCTTTCCAAGTGTAGAAGATCATGACTATTTGCAGGAGCACGAGTCAGGCCTTGCTACTTCTTTCTCTTTCGAGGAGGTCTTCCCTTTGAGCCTCTCTGGTCATCAGATGATGTACTTACTATATTTTCTTTCATATTCTAGTTTGGTAATGGATTTGTCTCCACCCAATTATTGCTCTTCTTGACTATTTTATACTTGGTTCATTGTCATATTTGGTTATTTATTTCTATTTAGTTTTATGGATGAGATTAGTATTGCATGTGACTTGTGACATTATATACCACTTATGAATTATTATTAATAATACAGCGTACGTATGTGTTATGATTTTCATATATTGGAGTTGTCATATACATCGGCTGGCATGCTCACGTATTCCTAGTCCTATGTATTTTGGGACTGGGGCGTGACATATTTTTGTAGTGACCCATGTAGGTCGAGAATATATTGTCTCAGTTATGTTACTGTACCGAGCAAGCCTGTGAATAGGATTAGAGTATATGATCTCATCCACTTATTTAATCACCTCCCTTGATTTTGTTTCGAATTCTCATTTGACTTCTTGAATAATCTTTCTTGATCCTTTCATAACGTAAATCTTATCTTTTATTTCGTGCTTGATAGAGGTTATGAAGGTGACTTGTACTAGGTATATATGCTTCATTAGTCAATTACACTATTGTTTGAGTTCTTGTAAGTTGGGTAGTATAGATGAGTTTAAGGGATAAAAAGAATAATGTATAAACGATAAGAAAGAAAAGTGCTAGGATGACTCACCATAACCTTTTAGAAAGAACTACTAGTCGGCAATAAAATGTTAATGACTATAGTGAATTATCATGAATATGGTTTATTTTTAATTTTGAGGACAAAATTTTTGTAAGTTTGGTAGAATGTAAACTCCCTAATTTTTAATTTTAGTATTTTTATTAAATTAGTGGATTTATTTTGGCTATTTTGTTGGTTAATTAGAAAATAAATTCTTTGATATAATTACTTATATAAATACTTATTTAGAATCATTTTTAGGCTATTTTAGAATTTTTTAAATTTTTCTAGAATTTTTGTGTAATTAAAACCTAGGAAACATAATTTTCTAGGACTTCCATGAATTACTGTGAGACCATACTTTCATGTTCTTACCAAACATTTATTTTAGTTTTAAAATATTTAAATATATTTTTTGTAATTTATTTGAAATTTTTTAGAATTTATTTGGATTTATTTAGTTTTAAAATAGACTAATCACTAATTTTCTATGACTTTTAGAATTTATTGTAGAATCCCATGACCTTAAAATGGACCCAAGTATTTTTCTAGGATCTATAATGATATTTTACATTTTTTAGAATTTTTAGAATTTTTCTAATTTTTTTTGATATTTTACATATTTATTTGCAGTTAATTAGGTCAAACTGATTAATAAATAATTTTTTAGATATTAAAACCTATTTAAATATCCAGTCAGCATACACAGTCAGACCTAACCTACCCGCCTGGGCCCACCCATCGGTTACTGTCTATATGTGTGTATATGTAGGATTTCATTAATTCCGCCGAAATTAGAGGAGCGAGGGAGAGAGACTTTGAGGAGGTTTCAGCTATAGTTTTTTCCAACTTTGTGAGGCATAACTCCTAGCTCCGGACTCTAAATGTATCACCTTTTGTGTTGGAACCATCTCGAGGTATATTTTCTGAAATCCTAATTTATTTTCATAAATTCTGAACCTAAATTTCTAAAAAATTTGTGGAGTGCCAATTGTCTGAAATATGACACGTTTTGGCATGTTCGATATTCAGGGAGATCCTGAACTCAGAATCATGATCCGGTTGAATTTTCAAAAATCTAACATGATGAAATATAACATATATTTTTCTCAAAATTAAACATGCTAGTTTACTATTCTAAAAAAATCATGCAACCTAGAAGTAACTAGAAAATCACCTAAAACTATCATTTATGCGTCATATGGGCGATAATTCTTTACCGGTTCGAGATTTGGTAAAATCTTCGATTCTAACATTATGTAGCGCTGAAATCTACATAATTTCACACAAAAATCTTAGTTTTGTGTTGATTGACTTTTTGGTCAACGAAATGCCTTAATTTGCGTGCCACGAATCCCAAATTCGTAAATTTGATTTTCTTATACTAAAATCTAGAATTAGCCTTAAAATTAGAATATAATTAAATTAAATTAGTATTTTGGGTTATTTTATTCAGAATCAAAATAGATTAGACTAGAAAATATATTCAACCACTTTTGCAGATCTAACTTGTTTAATTTATGTGACAGATAGATCAAACTACGTCTTGAGTTGCGACTTCCTCCTTTTTCGGAGTAGGAAAGATACATTGCCAACTCTCATACAGTATTTGCATGCTTTCCTTTTCAGTTATATTTTCTTGTCGTATATAGTTTCTTGATGCTCTTTGTCATATTTGAATTGTCACATGATGCTCTAGTCTTATTTTCTTGTTTTACGTGCAAGCATATTAATTGCCTTCTATATATGCTACTCGTCTCTATTTTATCGTCACGTATTTGATATATGCTCTACCTTGTGCATACGACTTGACATGATCTTGTGGCCCCGTATTAAACTTGACTTGCCATTAGTCAATGACCTTGCCTTGACCGATTTGACTTGAATCCTTAGTTCCCTAGGCGAGGATATCGTTATTAGGCGTTGGCTATTGTAATTAAATTTTGACTCGTTAGCGCCTCACCGGGCTGAGATAAAGATTTGTTCACTTGACCCCTCGGTCGTTAGTGCCTCATCGGGCTGCGATAGAGACCAGTGATATGATTGTTAGTGTCTCACCGGTTTGTGTTCCTATTATTGAATTTACCTACAACCACGACTGATACCATTATTCTCATGGCATGACACCCTCTTAGATGTCGTATTATCATAGTTTTACCCTTTTTGTGGTTATTTTCTTGTCTCTCTTGCATGTTTATTTACTGTACATTCGGCATGCTTTAATGTATCTTGTTACGTCCTTTGAGGACATGGTCCCTTTCCAGGTGTAGAAGATTACGACTATTTGCAGGAGCACGTGTCAAGACTTGCTACTTTTTTCTCTTTTAAGGAGGTCTTTCCTTTGAGCCTCTCTGGTCATCAGATGATGTACTTACTATATTTTTTTTATATTCTAGTTTGGTTGTGGATTTGTCTCCACCCAACCATTGGTCTTCTTGACTATTTCATACTTGGTTCATTGCCATATTTGGTTATTTATTTCTATTTAGTTTTGTGGATGAGATTAGTATTGCATATGACTTGTGACATTATATACCACTTATGAATTATTATTTATAATACAGCGTACGTATGTGTTATGGTTTTCATATATTGGATTTTCCATATACATACGACTATCATGCTCACGTATCCCTAGTCCTACGTATTTTGGGACTGTGACGTAACATATTTTTGTGGTGGCCCATGTTGGTCGAGAATATATTGTCTCGGTTACATTACGGTACCGAGCAAGCCTGTGAATATGATTAGAGTATATGATCGCATCCACTTATTTAATCACCTTCCTTGATTTCGTTTTGAATTCTCATTTAACTACTTGAATTGTATCTTGCTTGATCCTTTCATAACGTAAATCTTATCTTTTCTTTCGTGCTTGATAGAGGTTAGGAAGATGATTTGTACTAGGTATATATGCTTCATTGGTCAATTATACTATTAATTGAGTTCTTATAAGTTGGGTAGTATAGATGAGTTTAAGGGATAAAAAGAATAGTGTATAAATGAAAAGAAATAAAAGTGCTAGGATGGCTCACCATAACCTTTTAGAAAGAACTGATAATCGGCAATAAAGTGTTAATGACTATAATTAATTGTTACGAATATGGTTTAATTTTAATTTCGAGGACAAAATTCTTGTAAGTTGGGTAGAATGTAAACTCCCTGATTTTAATTTTTAATTTTTTTATTAAATTATCGAATTTCTTTTGGCTATTTTGTTGGTTAATTAAAAAATAACTTCTTTGATTTAATTACTTATATAAATACTTATTTAGAATCATTTTCAGGATATTTTAGAATTTTTTAGATTTTTTCTAGAATTTTTGCTTAATTAAAACCTAGAAAACGTAAATTTTTAGGACTTCCATTATTTACTGTGAGACCATACTTATATGTTGTTCCTATCAAATATTTATTTTAGAGTTAAAATACTTAAATATATTTCCTGTAATTTATTTAGAATTTTTTAGAATTTATTTGGATTTATTTGGTTTTAAAATAGGCTAATTAGGGCATCCCGAAAACGTCCGGGTCGAAATATGGCTTTCAAATTAAGTTTTGAATTAGTAGATGTTGCCAAAGGAAGTGGCGATGCCATACGCAAATAACTAATTTTTTAAGACTTTTAGAATTTAATGCAGAAGCCTATGACAATAAAATGGACTCAAGTATTTTTCTAGGATCTATAATGGTATTTTTTATTTTTTAGAATTTTTTTGGAATTTTCTGATATTTTTACATATTTATTTGAAGTTAATTAGATCAAAACTGATTAATAAATAACTTTTTGGATATTAAAACCTATTTAAATATCCAGTCAGCATACACAGTCAACTCTAACCTACCCGCCTCGGTCCACCCGTCGGTTACTGCCTATATATATGTCTGTATATATAGGGTTTCATTAATTCTGCTGAAATTAGAGGAGAGAGAGAGAGAGAGAGAGAGAGAGAGAGAGAGAGAGAGAGAGAGAGACTTTGAAGAGGTTTCATCTATGATTTTTTCCAACTTCGTGAGGCCATAACTCCTAGCTCTATTTTTTGTGTTAGAACCGTCTCGAGGTATAGTTTCTGAATATCTAATTTATTTTCATAAATTTTGAACCTAATTTTCTGGAAAATTCGTGGAGTGCCAGTTGTCACAAATCTGACATGTTTCGATGTTTTTGAGATTTTGGTAGATCCCAAACTCGAAAACATGATCCGTTTGAAATTTCAGAAAGATAACATGATGAAATATAACATATATTTTTATCAGAATTAAATATGCTAGTTTACTATTATAAAAAATTTGTGCAACCTAGAAGTAACTAAAAAAATTATCGAAAACTATCATCTGTGCGCCATATGGGCGATAATTCTTTACCGGTTCGAGATTTAGTGAAACCTTCGATTCTAGCTTTATGTAGCTCTGAAATCTAAAGAATTTTATACACAAATTTTGGTTTTATGTCAGTTGACTTTTTGGTCAACGAAATACCTCGATTTGTGTGCCACGAATTCCAAATTCGTAAAATTAATTTTCTTAAACTAAAATCTAAAATTAGCCTTAAAATTAGAATATAATTAAATAAATTAGTATTTTAGGTTATTTTATTCAGAATTAAAATAGATTAGACTAGAAAACATATCCAACCACTTTTGTATATCTAACTTGTTTAATTTATGTGACGGATAGATCGGACGATGTCTTGAGTTTCGACTTCATCCTTTTTCATAGCAGGCAAGATACCCTTCCAACTCTTGTACAGTATTTGCATGCTTTCCTTTTCAGTTATTATTTTCTTGTCGTATATAGTTTCTTGATGCTCTTTGTCATATTTGAATTATCATATGATGCTCTAGTCTTATTTTCTTATTTTACGTGCACGTATATTATTTGCCTTCCACATATGCTGCTCCTCTCTACTTTCTCTCACGTATTTGATATATGCTCCACCTTTTGCATACGACTTGACATGATCATGTGGCCCCGTATTAAACTTGACTTGTCATTAGTACATGACCTTGCCTTAACCGATTTAACTTGATTCCTTAGTTTCCTAGGCGAGGATATCGTTATTAGGTGTCGGCTATTGTGATTAAATTTTGACTCTTTAGTGCCTCACCGGGCTGCGATAGAGATTTGTTCACTTGACCCCTGGGTCGTTAGTGTCACGCCCCGGACCCGCCCGGGCCGCCGCTCCGCCCTGCCCCGCGCCCGTGCGGCCGGGAATTAACGAACCGGACACGTATCACCGTGCCTCGGCGCGCCGGACGCGAATCACCGTGCCCGTCCCGCGGGTGCGAGGGAGGAAGGGAGCCAAGCGAATGGCCCGTTCGAGCTTTCGGGGGACGTGATGCCGCACGGGCCTGGGGTTGCGCCCGTGCAAGGCCAATCGTTTAAGTTAATAGTTGGCTATCATCGCATCAATCCGGAAAGGGACTTGTTGCAATGCAATGCATTAGCCAACTGAGTGTTCGGGACAATCGAGGCAACTTGGGTTTCCTTTAGCAAAGGCACACGTTCGTTCCATACATTATGCCCCCTTATACGATAGCATTCTCGGGGCAACAATTGAAACCAGGATTCCAGGTCTTCGGGACTGTGGCACGCCTATCGCTCCCTCGGACGATCCAGTACCTGCGAACAAGTAAACTGTTGGTGGGTCAGCACTTTATACAAGTACTGGTGAGATAAATCAACTGAACAGAAACAAGCATTCACTCAAACAGGCACTAAGTAATCATGTTATAAAATATTACATTACTAGTGATCTTTCTAGTTTTACCTAGGTTCGTTTCATGCAGTTCTAGCAGAGTCGATTTACTTGTTTAGAAACATGTTTGGAAACAGAGTTTCATATTGAATATGCAAGCAAGCAAACCGTTCATGTTTCAGGGTGTGCGTAGCGTGTCTCGTGCGACTCGAGGGTCTGATGCAAATCTAGACACACAATGCACATTCTTAGGGGCAGTCACTATCCAAGCCAACACAATGACTTAGCTATATGCAGGGCGGTCCCCGAGTATCTCAGGATCGGCAGCTGGTGGAACAGCATACCAATAACTCTTTATCTGATGCTAGAGGCAGCTGTGACTCATGGTTGCTTTGCACTATCATGGTAGCAGCCGTGACACATGCAGTTCAGCTCTCCACCAATAGCCATTGTCCGACCGCGTGCGAATGCATGGAACACTATCAAATAAACTCTAGTATGCAGACGAGACGAACCATCAGAATACACTCATTGTTGCGGGGCAATCCGACTTATCACTTGAACACGTTCAGGCACAGTATGGTTCTCTCAAAGCATAGACGATAGTGAACATATTCATGCACTCTAAGCAGGCGATTCAGGATTCTCGTTAAGCAGGCATTATTTCAAAGACAAGCTAGGTGAGTTCGTTCATTAACATGCAAGGCAGGTTCTATCATTCTCTTAAGAAAATATTGCAAGCAAAAACTCAGGTTATTATTAAGGCGTGCAAGAATCAGAGAATGAAGTTCTGCCCACTCACCTTGATACATAACACCGGCGCGGAGCGGGGCGTTACATACTTACCAACCAACAAAAAGTTTCGTCCTCGAAACTTCAAGGATAAACTTCTCGATATCCCGAGTAGCGATAGTGCCGTCCCTCGCCGTACTCAATCGAAACAATCAAGCAATTCAAGTTCAGGAAATATTTTGCACTTTGAGAATATCTATGGACTTATTGTATGGAACGCTCTTTGCAAAATCATATCGATAATATCTCAGAGTCATAGCAACGGTTTGGGCCAGAGAATCGATTCCGCTCTGATACCATCCTGTCACGCCCCGGACCCGCCTGGGCCGCCGCTCCGCCCTGCCCCGCGCCCGTGCGGCCGGGAATTAACGAACCGGACACGTATCACCGTGCCTCGGCGCGCCGGACGCGAATCACCGTGCCCGTCCCGCGGGTGCGAAGGAGGAAGGGAGCCAAGCGAATGGCCCGTTCGAGCTTTCGGGGGACGTGATGCCGCACGGGCCTGGGGTTGCGTCCGTGCAAGGCCAATCGTTTAAGTTGATAGTTGGCTATCATCGCATCAATCGAGTAAGCAGCGGAAAGGGACTTGTTGCAATGCAATGCATTAGCCAACTGAGTGTTCGGGACAATCGAGGCAACTTGGGTTTCCTTTAGCAAAGGCACACGTTCGTTCCATACATTATGCCCCCTTATACGATAGCATTCTCGGGGCAACAATCGAAACCAGGATTCCGGGTCTTCGGGACTGTGGCACGCCTATCGCTCCCTCGGACGATCCAGTACCTGCGAACAAGTAAACTGTTGGTGGGTCAGCACTTTATACAAGTACTGGTGAGATAAATCAACTGAACAGAAACAAGCATTCACTCAAACAGGCACTAAGTAATCATGTTATAAAATATTACATTACTAGTGATCTTTCTATTTTTACCTAGGTTCATTTCATGCAGTTCTAGCAGAGTCGATTTACTTGTTTAGAAACATGTTTGGAAACAGAGTTTCATATTGAATATGCAAGCAAGCAAACCGTTCATGTTTCAGGGTGTACGTAGCGTGTCTCGTGCGACTCGAGGGTCTGATGCAAAGCTAGACACACAATGCACATTCTTAGGGGCAGTCACTATCCAAGCCAACACAATGACTTAGCTATATGCAGGGCGGTCCCCGAGTATCTCAGGATCGGCAGCTGGTGGAACAGCATACCAATGACTCTTTATCTGATGCTAGAGGCAGCTGTGACTCATGGTTGCTTTGCACTATCATGGTAGCAGCCGTGACACATGCAGTTCAGCTCTCCACCAATAGCCATTGTCCGACCGCGTGCGAATGCATGGAACACTATCAAATAAACTCTAGTATGCAGACGAGACGAACCATCAGAATACACTCATTGTTGCGGGGCAATCCGACTTATCACTTGAACACGTTCAGGCACAGTATGGTTCTCTCGAAACATAGACGATAGTGAACATATTCATGCACTCTAAGCAGGCGATTCAGGATTCTCGTTAAGCAGGCATTGTTTCAAAGATAAGCTAGGTGAGTTCGTTCATTAACATGCAAGGCAGGTTCTATCATTCTCTTAAGAAAACATTGCAAGCAAAAACTCAGGTTATTATTAAGGCGTGCAAGAATCAGAGAACGAAGTTCTGCCCACTCACCTTGATACATAACGCCGGCGCGGAGCGGGGCGTTACACACCGGACTGCGGTTCCTATTACCCGATTTACCTATAGCCACGACTAATACCGTTGTTCTCATGGTATGCCACCCACTTAGACGTCGTATTGTCAAAGTTTTACCCTTTTTTGTGATTATTTTCTTGTCTCTCTTGCATGTTTATTTACTTTACATTCGACATGCTTTTATGTATTTTGTTACGTCCCTCTAAGGACCGGGTCCCTTTCCAGGTGTAGAAGATCACGACTATTTGCAGGAGTACGGGTCAGGACTTGCTACTTCTTTCTCTTTCGAAGAGGTCTTCCCTTCTAGCCTCTCTGGTCATCAGATGATATACTTACTATATTTTTTTTCATATTCTAGTTTAGTAGTGGATTTGTCTCCACCCATCCATTGGTCTTGTCACGCCCCAGTCCCAAAAATACGTAGGACTAGGACACGTAAGCATGCCAGCCGCATGGATATGGTAACTCCAATATATGGAAACCAAAACCCATACGTACGCTGTAATATGAATATCAATCCATAAGTGGTATAAAGCTATCACAAGTTGTAAACACCCTGTTTTTCAGAATAATTTTTAATATATTTTTCGGTATTTTCTGGAAGACGAATCAAGGTAATTGGGAGTTAAGGATTTTTTTATGCAGTTTATTGGTGTTAAAATATTATGGAAATAAGATTTTATGGTGTAAAATGGAAAACCGGACGCAGGGTATTTTTTGATGAATTTATTGGACTCCAGAAACGAGTTTTAGGACCTATAAACTTTTGGGATTGATAAACCAAACCAAACCAGAGCAAACCCACCCTGCCTGAACCGAACCCATCCTATTGGGTCGGGTCGGGTCGAATCTGAGCCAAACCCGACCCGAAACCCGTGTGGAAACCCTAGCTACCGGATTTACTGTAGCCGCCGGTATAAAACCCTTTGGCATGCGTGCCCAGCCCGCCGTAGCACCCTTCCTCTCCCATCTCGAGCGCCGCCTCCATCAGCCTAACTCCGGCGCCGCCCTCCCATCTCGAGCGCCGCCGACCCGACTCCGCTGTGCTCGACGCCTCCCTCACAGACCCTCGCTGCCTGTCTCAGCCCCGTACGACAATCCTTCGACACCTCCACCGACTCGCAGCGCCAGCCCGTCGACCACCCCGCTGACCCGACGCCTCAGCACCCCAACCCCGGCGCCGTCCCCTCTGCTCAACCCGACGTCCCCTCTACTCAGCTCCGATACCGCAGACCCGATCCGCTGCTGTCGACCCCGACCAGATCCACCTGTCGTCGATGACCCGACGCCTCACGAGCGCCACCCCGCTGACCCGAGTCAGAACCCTAGCTCAGAATCTCGACAGACACGGGAATCCTCGACCAGGACACAAAGTTGACTCTCGGACACGTGGAATCCAGCGTTCACGGAGCCCTGTTCAGGTACCAATTTCTCTCACCTCGTAACTCCATTTACGATTCCGTCAGTTGCTACGCGTATACTGTATAACCCTTTCGGTGCCCGTGCAACCCGCTCGGTGCATCGCGTCCTGTGGTGATCGCACACCACGATCCAAAAACAGGAAAAATAATGCCCTATTTTACCCCGGAACTGAGTACGCTCCGCCAAACGGGAAGACTTGGTCGCACGCGGTCTTTATCGAATCATGTGCGACGTTGATACGGTCGTGTGGGATTTCGCAGAAGTCGATTTGGATGTGCGTGCACACCGGAATCAACGCGTATCCGCCGACGACACCCCGTATCCGTCCTTTCTGGAATACGTTGTAACTTTGTGTACACACGTCGGATCGAGATGAAACTTGCGTCATTGGACTCATAGCGATACGCTGGTCCTGTGACCCAAGTTTGGTCTAATTCTGAGAACGTTGATAAAATTGCGTATCGTGGGCCCCACAGGCTCCACTTGGCGGGCGATTTTGTGATCGGCTCATCGGAATCCAATTCTGGAAGTTCCGTTAGATTTGTATCATCGTTCCTGACTTGTAGACACTGAGTTTGATGAATTTGGAGACCTTTGACCCTGACACGCTTTTCGGTGCAAAGTGGCCCACATGTGGACCCCGCTTTGGCCCGAAAATGACCTTTTGCCCCTGTGTCCAAATTGGACGTAAGGACATGCATTTTTGGCAGTTTGATATCTTCTGAAATTGTTGGTGATGTTTATTTCAGCTTTTGGAGGAGTACCCACAGGATCCACTGATACCGGGACGATTGTTGATATTCAAACATCAGGCAAGTGTACCTTGCCAAACTCTGCAGTATTGTCATATTTTTCTTGTTTCATTATGTTGTTGTGCATGCTTAACCTAGGACCGTGTGACGTACTTAGCATCCGATTATTAGTCGGGTGCCAACACTGTACGCGGTGTTGGCTACTGTCATCTAGAGATGGACATTCGTGACACTATACATTCTCGTACTTGTCTTACCAAGTACACTTTGACCCAGGACACTTGACACCATTCATGAGACAGGATCTTCCCGAGATATTCGTGGTGATTCTGTATAGGGTACAGGACTGGACATGGATATTATATTCTTAGATATTGCATGACTGGTTGCATTAGCTATGATCCCGCGTGTCATGGATATGAGACGTGAGATCTCATTGGGTGGGGAGAGACACACAGGCTACAAGCTGTTATATATATATATATTATTATTGAGAGGTCGTAGACTCTCGGAGCAGAGCTAGACCCACTACCGGTTATTACCGCTACCGGCTCCCCGACACAGAGCTTGTAGTGGCTCAGCCTGAGTACTCGTGCTGCTCTCACTTGCATTTTTACTTAGATGGTTACTTACTTGCCCTATTTATTCTATTTATTTTCTGCACTGCATTTATTTTGGCATGAGCTTTCTTATACCTTGCTATGTCCCCTGAGGACCTGGATCCGGATTATGTCCCCAGGATTTGAGGACGAGATCTATCTCGAGGTATACGGGACCGCAGCAGGAGCTGATCCAGGAGCTGTACCTCCATCCGAGGACGAGGTGTTAGCCGAAGACTTCTCTTGAGCATCCATGTTTCATGCTCAGTATTTATTTATTTCAGTCATTTATATTCTGGTCTGTTGAACCATTGTATCAGATATTTATCGGGTTGTTCCCCGAAGCACTTTGTGAGACTAGCTGATGATTTACATTCTTTATTTATTCTGTGGATCATATTTATATCTTGTGTGGATGATATTAGTTGTGCCATGTTGTCGTAGACTTGTTTTACAGCTTAAGTACGCCCTGATGGATCCATTAAATTGGGTTGTCCATCGGTGCGTGCTGCTGGCCATTGCCACGTATCTGGTCCCTCGGTATTTTGGGACTGGAGCGTGACATGGTTTTTGTGGTGGCCCATGCAGGTCTCGACTAAATTGTTCGGTTTCAACTTAGGGACCGAACCAGCCTGCCCTAAGAATAGGATAAGTTATAGGATCTCATCCATTATTTAACCCATTGTTGAACTCTATATCGAACTCGAAATTGTTACTTGAATCGCATCCTGTTTTGATTCCTCTGAGCGTTCTAACAGTTTATCTTTTAGTTGCAGAGAAATAGATTCCAGGAACGGAGATGAGATTCCTTTGGACACACCATACGACGCTGTTGTTACTTATATAGACGGAGTGACTCTAGGGAATGGAGGACAAGCATCGCAGAGCGATCAGACCGGTCAGCCTAATCCAAGATTCCGGAGAGATGACATCCCACCTCCACCACAGTTCACTCCCCAGATGCCAGTTTTTTACCCCGGACAAGCCATGGACGGGCAACAGATATTTCAGATGATGTATGCCATGATGCAGGCCCAGCAACAGATTCAGCAAGAGGCCCATCGCCAGGAGGCAGAGTATCTGAGGACCAGCCTGGTATCCGCATTGGAGCAGGCAAATCCACCAACGAGGCGAACAACGACGGGATCTATCACCGATTTTTATCATCTCAAGCCTCGCACATTTTCTGGTAAAGAAGGGCCAACAGAAGTTCATGAATGGCTCACTAACATACATCATCAGTTGGAAGACGCTGAACTTCCTAGAGAGAAGTGGATGACTGCAGTCAGAATGCAGTTAACTGAAAATGTGCATCACTGGTGGCTAGCGGAAGAAAGGAGGCTCGGACAGGACCGAGTCACATGGGAAGAGTTCTCCAGACTCTTCCAAGAGATGTACATTCCAGCAGTTGTACGGTCAGAGCTCAAAGACAAGTTCAACCGCCTCATCCAAGGCAGTATGACAGTGGAAGAATACAACGCAGAATTTATACGCCTAAGTCGCTTCGCTCCAACATTGATCTCGACAGAGGAAGAGAAAGCTGAAAAGTTCTTTGACAGACTGAAGTTCGAGCTCCAGAGATTGATTGGCTCGGTCGCACCTACATCTTATACCGATGTCCTTGCAGCAGCACGACGTATGGAGTGCGTCACTAGAAGGGAGTCGAATCTGAAGAGGCCAAACACATCCGCACTATCCAAGACAGCACCTGGAGATTCTGCAAAATGATTCCAGAGGAGTATGCCAGAGAGAGCAGCACATAGGGACAGACCTCTTCCTACTTGTCACCACTGCGGCAAGGTAGGACACATTGAGAAAGAATGCAGGCGTAAGTTGGACTATGTCTGAGCTGCGGATCCAACCAACATTTTTTTAGGGACTGTTCTGAACGCAGAGACGGAGCACCGAGTCTAGCTTTACCTGCACCACGACCAGCTTATCCAGCAGTAGGAGCACAACAGACAGGAGCTGGAGGAGTCAGACCACCAGCTACAGGGGGCTACCAGCAGAGACCACCACTGGCACCACAGGCAGCCTTATTTCAGCAGCAGCAGCAGCAGCAGAGAGGTCCAGCTCAGGGTCGAGGCCAGGCATTCACATTAGCTGTTGAACAGGAAGCTACTGCGGGCGAGGTCATCGCAGGTACTATTCTAGTAGCTTCATTACCAGCTGTAGCATTATTTGATTCTGGAACATCGTATTCATTTATAGCAGCTAGCTTTGTAGCCACCCATAGAGTAGCTACCGCACCCTTTTCGAAGATGAAGAGAATTCTTACGGGAGGAGGAATTATTTCGGTTAGTGACGTCTGTAGATCATGTTCCGTAGTAGTTTGTGGAAGAGAAATACGAGCTCAATTTCTGATTTTTTCCATACCAGATTATGATGTCGTACTTGGTATGGACTGGTTAAGTCAGTACCATGCGACTCTGGATTGCCGACTTGGGCGGGTTATATTTAGACCGCCTGGACATCCAGAATTCGAGTTTCTTCGAGGAGCAGTAGAGCAAGGAGTTCAGCCTACTCTTAGGGTACTATCTGTAGAAGAGGAGACAGGTTACCCAAGAGTCATATCAAAATTTGTGGATGTATTTCCTGATGATCTTTCAGGTTTACCGCCTGATCGGAAAATAGAATTCACAATAGACTTAACTCCAGGAGCAGAGCCTATCACTTCATCAGTATATCGGCTGGCACCTAAGGAGTTAGTGGAGTTGAAAGAACAGGTTGACGACCTTCTGGAGAAGGGTTTCATTCGGCCCAGTGTCTCACCTTGGGGAGCACCCATATTATTTGTGCCGAAGAAGGATGGAACAGTACTGTTGTGCATTGACTACAGGGCACTGAATACAGTGACCATCAAGAACAGGTATCCCTTACCACGCATTGATGATCTATTCGATCAGTTGAGTGGTGCAAGGGTATTCTCGAAGATTGACCTACGATCCGGCTACCATCAGATCAAAGTAAGGAAAGAAGATGTACCGAAGACAGCTTTCAGGACCAAGTATGGACATTATGAGTTCTTGGTAATGCCGTTTGGTTTAACCAACGCGCCAGCAGTGTTCATGAGTTTAATGAACAGAGTCTTTCATAAGTTCTTAGATAAATTCGTGGTGGTGTTCATTGACGACATTCTCATATATTCTAAGAACCACGAAGAGCATGAGGATCATCTCAGAATCGTGTTAGAGACCTTGAGACAGGAAAAATTATACGCCAAACTCAGTAAGTGTGAGTTCAGTATGGACAAAGTACCTTTCTTGGGACATATCATCTCAGGAGAAGGACTTTCAGTGGATCTAGAGAAAGTTGCAGCAATAGAGACTTGGCCTACCCCCACATCAGTTGCAGAGGTGAGAAGTTTTCTCGGACTCGCAAAATATTAACGAAGGTTTATAGAAAATTTCTCGAGGAATGCAGAACCGATGACAAAGCTGACACGTAAGGACCAGGAGTTTATATGGACAAAAGACTGCCAGAAGGCTTTCGAAGAATTGAAGAGAAGATTAACAACAGCACCTGTCTTGACTCTTCCTTCAGGGTCAGGAGGTTTTGTTGTTTACAGTGATGCATCAGGTAGTGGAATAGGATGTGTTTTGATGCAACATGGCAAAGTCATTGCTTATGCGTCGAGACAGTTGAAGGTCCACGAGAAGAACTATCCAACACACGATCTGGAGTTAGCAGCAGTTATTTTTGCATTGAAGATTTGGAGGCACTACCTTTATGGGGAGAAAGTAGACATCTTTACAGATCACAAAGTTTGAAGTATGTATATACTCAGAAGGAGCTTAACATGAGGCAGAGGCGTTGGCTTGAATTGATGGTAGATTTTGACATAGATCTGCAGTATCATCCGGGAAAGGCGAATGTTGTAGCAGACGCACTGAGCAGGAAGCCTACGACTTATTTCTTGACGATGCAGCCCGAGTTATTGAGAGATCTACAGGAGCTTCAGATAGAGGTTGTTTTACCAGGACAGAATGGCTTGATGGCTAATCTTGAAATTAAGTCATCACTCGTGGAGAAGATTAAGGAGGCATTGCCCACTGATGCTAGATTTAGAAGATTGAAAGAGAGGACAGAAGCAGGCATACAGACAGGACTTCGCATACACGAAGACGGGACATTGAGATTTGGAAATCGCCTGTATGTTCCAAATGGAGAATTGAGACAAGAGTTAATGACGGAAGCCCATAGCTCTATGTACTCTGTTCACCCAGGAGGAACCAAGATGTACCGAGACTTGAGACAGTATTACTGGTGGCATAGAATGAAAAGGGAGGTCGCAAGATTTGTGGCCAAATGCTTAGTCTGCCAGCAAGTAAAGGCCGAGCATCAGAGGACTGCAGGTATGTTACAGCTGCTTCCTATACCAGAATGGAAGTGGGAGCATATCACGATAGATTTTGTCACAGGATTTCCGAGGAGCCCCAGCGGAAGAGACGCAGTATGGGTTATAGTGGATCGACTCACTAAATCGGCACACTTCTTGCCATTTAGAGTTGGACAGTCCACAGAGGTACTAGCCGACATGTATATGCGACACATCGTCAAACTACATGGAGTGCCGGTTAGTATTATATCGGATCGAGATTCGAGATTTACCTCTCATTTCTGGAGAAGCATGCAAGAGAGTCTGGGCACCAGACTAAAATTCAGCACGGCTTACCACCCACAGACAGACGGCCAATCGGAGCGCACCATTCAGATCTTGGAGGACATATTGCGATCATGTATGCTAGACTTCGGAGGATCTTGGGAAGATCATTTACACTTAGTGGAGTTCTTCTACAATAACAGTTATCAGGCCAGCATTCAGATGGCACCATTCGAGGCATTATACGGAAGAAAATGCAGATCGCCTATATGTTGGAGTGACATTGGTGAACGTCAAATACTGGGTCCAGAATTGGTAACACAGACAGTGGAAAAGGTGAAACAGATTCAGAATCATCTATGAGCAGTTCAGGACAGACAGAAGCATTGGGAAGATACGCGCAGACGTCCCCTAGAGTTTAAAGAAGGAGAGCACGTGTTCTTGAGGATTTTGGCCACTCGTGGTACTATCAGATTCGGGAGCAGAGGCAAGTTGAGCCCAAGGTATATTGGGCCATTTGACATTCTAGAGCGCGTTGGTGAGGTGGCTTATCGTCTTGCATTACCTCCATCCTTAGAGGGAGTGCATGACGTATTCCTCGTCTCACAACTGCGAAGGTACGTGACCGATCCAAGTCACGTAGTCGATCATTCAGAGATCGCAGTAGGCCCAAGCTTGAGATATGAAGAACAACCAGTGGGCATCCTCGACGTCAGTGAGAAGACATTACGGGGACAGACAATCAGACTGGTTCGTGTAGCTTGGAAACATCATTCTCCTGACGAATCGACTTGGGAACGAGAAGATAGTATGCGCCAGCGTTACCCCCACTTGTTCGAGGAGGCAGTTGTAAACTAAGCAACCTTGTATTTTCATAATCTTTCTTTAGTAGCTTATTCTTTGATTGCAAGGACGCAATCCTTTTAAGGAGGGAAGATTGTAAACACCCTATTTTTCAAAATAATTTTTAATATATTTTTCGGTATTTTCTGGAAGACGAATCAAGGTAATTGGGAGTTAAGGATTTTTTTATGCAGTTTATTGGTGTTAAAATATTATAGAAATAAGATTTTATGGTGTAAAATGAAAAATCGGATGCAGGATATTTTTTGGTAAATTTATTGGACTCCGAAAATGAGTTTTAGGACCTATAAACTTTTGGGATTGATAAACCAAACCAAACCAGAGCAAACCCACCCTGCCTGAACTGAACCCATCCTATTGGGTCGGGTTGGGTCGGATCTGAGCCAAACCCGACCCGAAACCCGTGTGGAAACCCTAGCTACCGGATTTACTGTAGCCGTCGGTATAAAACTCCTTGGCATGCGTGCCCAGCCCGCCGCAGCACCCTTCCTCTCCCATCTCGAGCGCCGCCTCCATCAGCCTAACTCCGGCGCCGCCCTCCCATCTCGAGCGCCGCCGACCCGACTCCGCTGTGCTCGACGCCTCCCTCACAGACCCTCGCTGCATGTCTCAGCCCCGTACGATGATCCCTCAACCCCTCCACCGACTCGCAGCGCCAGCCCGTCGACCACCCCGCTGACCCGACGCCTCAGTACCCCAACCCCGGCGCCGTCCCCTCTGCTCAACCCGACGTCCTCTCTACTCAGCTCCGGTGCCGTAGACCCGATCCGCTGCTGTCGACCCCGATCAGATCCACCTGTCGTCGATGACCCGACGCCTCACTAGCGCCACCCCGCTGACCCGAGTCAGAACCCTAGCTCAGACTCTCGACAGACACGGGAATCCACGACCAGGACACAAAGTTGACTCTCGGACACGTGGAATCCAGCGTTCACGGAGCCCTGTTCAGGTACCGATTTCTCTCACCTTGTAACTCCGTTTGCGATTTCGTCAGTTGCTACGCGTAGACTGTATAACCGTCTCGGTGCCCGTATAACCCGCTCGGTGCATCGCGTCCTGTGGTGATCGCACACCGCAATCCAAAAACAGGAAAAACAACGCTCCATTTTACCTCGGAACTGAGTACGCCCCGCCAAACGGGACAACTTGGTCGTACGCGGTCTTTACCGAACCGTGTGCGACGTTGATATGGTCGTGTAGGATTTCGCAGAAGTCGATTTGGATGTGCGTGCACACCGGAATCAACGCGTATCCGCCGACGACACCCCATATCCGTCTTTTCTGGAACACGCTGTAACTTTCTGTACACACGTCGGATCGAGACGAAACTTACGCCATTGGACTCGTAGCGATACGTTGGTCCTGTGACCCAAGTTTGGTCCGATTCTGAGAACGTTGACAAAATCGCGTATCGTGGGCCCCACATGCTCCACTTGGCGGACGATTTTGTGATCGGCTCATCGGAATCCAATTTTAGAAGTTCTGTTGGGTTCGTATCATCGTTCCTGACTTGTAGATACTGAGTTTGATGAATTTGGAGACCTTTGACCCTGACACGCTTTTCGGTGCAAAGTGGCCCACATATGGACCCCGCTTTGGCCCGGAAGTGACCTTTTGCCCCTGTGTCCAAATTGGACGTAAGGACAGGCATTTTTGGCAGTTTGATATCTTCTGAAACTGTTGGTGATATTTATTTCAGCTTTTGGAGGAGTACCCACAGGATCCACTGATACCGGGACGATTGTTGATATTCAAACATCAGGCAAGTGTACCTTGCCAAACTCTGCAGTATTGTCACATTTTCCTTGTTTGATTATGTTACTGTGCATGCTTAACCTAGGAC
Source organism: Iris macrosiphon (assembly GCA_036927795.1). Classification (NCBI taxonomy): domain Eukaryota; kingdom Viridiplantae; phylum Streptophyta; class Magnoliopsida; order Asparagales; family Iridaceae; genus Iris; species Iris macrosiphon. The sequence continues at coordinate 164,482,263 of JAYESA010000001.1, forward strand.
CGTGTGACGTACTTAGCGTCCGATTATTAGTCGGGTGCCAACACTGTACGCGGTGTTGGGTACTGTCATCTAGAGATGGACATTCGTGACACTATACATTCTCGTACTTGTCTTACCAAGTACACTTTGACCCAGGACACTTGACACCATTCATGAGACAGAATCTTCCCGAGATATTCGTATTGATTCTGTATAGGGTACAGGACTGGACATGGACATTATATTCTTAGATATTGCATGACTAGTTGCATTAGCTATGATCCCGCGTGTCATGGACATGAGACGTGAGATCTCATTGGGTGGGGAGAGACACACAGGCTACAGGCTGTTATATATATATATTATTATTGAGAGGTCGTAGACTCTCGGAGCAGAGCTAGACCCACTACCGGTTATTACCGCTATCGGATCCCCGACACAGAGCTTGTAGTGGCTCAGCCTGAGTACTCGTGCTACTCTCACTTGCATTTTCACTTAGATGGTTACTTACTTGCCCTATTTATTCCATTTATTTTCTGCACTGCATTTATTTTGGCATAAGCTTTCTTGTACCTTGCTATGTCCCCCGAGGACCTGGATCCGGATTATGTCCCCAGGATTTGAGGACGAGATCTATCCCGAGGTATACGGGACCGCAGCAGGAGCTGATCCAGGAGCTGTACCACCATCCGAGGACGAGGTGTTAGCCGAAGACTTCTCCTGAGCATCCATGTTTCATGCTCAAGTTATCAGATCCTTACACCTGTATATCATCTACTCATATATTAATATTCATCTCTTATCTACCATAAAATTAATCCTCAAAATAATCGTCAAGGTTTAACTTCTCGATCAACTTAAAAATGATTGCATATACCTCCTCAAAATCAGATACTCAATATCGAAAAAATTTAATCACTTTTAACATCCTTATAGCTTTGACTATGTTTATTGAATCACTATTTGAAATCCTCAAAAAATTTTAATGACACAATCTCAACTCCTCAATAATTCTCAAAGTTAAAATTTATTTCCACCCCTTAATTTATAAATCCTCAAATATACATATAAGTGCTCACTGTCTCTAATACTCGGGGTGCACTCTATGCATCTAGTGTCTACAATTGTGTACTAAAATTGTACTGCCTGAATCACTTGTACTATTACCTCCAATGATCAAAGTTATCATCACCTGTATTTTCTTTCATGATTTCAATTTATGTCAACTGGTATATCATCTAATTATCATCCCACCGAGTGCTTACTGTTATTAACGTTATTCTCGACTAATCCTCGATATAGAATCATTAGCACTCTTGGTATTATATCACTAGCTTCATTAATGGATCATCAAGCTCATTATAACTCATGATTACATGTATCTACTATAACGCTCATGTTTCTTTACTCTCATGGGCATGCATATGGTTCCTCATCTCGATGGTTGTATATGTATTTCCTTTAATCCTTTAAAGCCTATTAAACTAATCCGTGATACGCTTCACCACTTTCATTACCAATTTCGATATTTCTCTACTCATGATACCTCATTATAACTCCTCATGCATATAAATTTCTTTACCTTTAACACGCCCGATATCAATCATCAATTTGAACATCATGCTCCATTAATCCTTAACACAATTCCTGGATACTTAATTGTTTACATAGATCATCCAATTACATAATTTAATGATTATCTAGGACTGGCATGCTGGTTCTGATACTAACTCTTGGAACCTTCACTGATACTCTTACTCCTCTTTCTATAATACCAATACTAATTATAATAACACCTATCATAGAACTATAGCTACAAGGTACTATGCTATGGGTATCTCTAGATTAATGCCTAATGCTCCCATGTCCAACTAAGAATCACTTACAAACTCATAAGTCACACTCAGTCAATACTAATACTCAAGACACAGACATAATTACAAGTCACTAATTATCATACTTAACAAGGAACCCTCAAGGAATAGAAGCTCAAAAGGAATTGGATTGAGGACAGAAGGTATCTTTACTGCTAGTAAAGAAAAGAAGCGATGGAATAAGGTCCTGGAATAACAGAAATAGATAAGTCTTGAGATGATATTTTAAGAACCAATTTAAGATACAACATGATAATCATACACGTCTATCCGAAATCATGACACTCAGAATCCTCGCCACGCCAGTAAGCATAGACGCGATAAACGAAAGGTTCCGTAACTAAGGTATGCAACTCCATAATCACGTCATCTAGAATCTTCGCCACGCCAACCGGTATGGCTGCGAGAGACTCTAAATCTCATAACTAAAGTATGTACATCCAAGTTAGGTTCCTACGTTCTCGTCACGACAGCTAATATGGCTGCGATAAACTCTAGGCTCCATAACCAAAGTAGACGTTTTACCTTTCTCACTGTCCTCATCAATATGTCATCAGATGATACCATAAATTCTAGTCCGTAAAATTCATCTCAATATGAAATCAACTCAACAACGATACCAAGAATTTAAAGTTAACAACTGGTCAACAAGAATCAAACTCAATATCAACGAGTGAGGATGGACGGAAACAAGGGCGAAGGAATTAAATTGGAAATTATAATAAGATTCTCATGGGGTTATCCCAGGAAATCTTTCAAATAAATTGTGATTGAGTATCCTCTCTCATCCTAGTATCCTATGTCCTAGATCCTATCGCAGGCACACAGTAGTATAACAAGGATGCCACACTACTACGACATCGCACAACTCGCGAAGTCTGACCTGCATGGGCCACCACTAAAAATGTGTCACGACCCGCACCCGGTTTAGGGGCACGAGTGCGTGGGTACGTCCAGCCTACGCCGCAGCATCGGCGGTAGAACACTGTCTAGGTCATGTAACTATCTAAATAACTCACGTGAATACCCTACTCCATAAGGAGACGTGGATATCATAAAATAATGTTAGAAATACTCAATCACATAAACTAAAGCACGATGAGATATCAAGGCAAACAAGAAATACAAGACAAGTCTAACGACAAAATAATCATACCTGCAATCATTAACTTCCAATCCCCAAGTGTGTCGGAAACCAGTCTACTAAGGTCACAGTCTGGAAAAATATTTTTCAGTCAGGAAGGAGCAAAGTACATCTCTAAATAGCAGTTCTATATAAATGACATAAACTATGTAGCAGTTCTAGATGGAAATATACCAGATGCATGTATAGGTATGAGAAATATACAATGAAAGAAGTACTGGAAGTAAATGCAGGAAAAGAAACAATATGTCAATGAGCAAGAAACCTATGACTAAGTATGTGAGTACTAGCTTTAACATGTGATCGGCTTGGGAACTTGATCAGGCTGGTTACATGTGATTAGCTATGATTCATGGAAGGTCAGGCTAACCGTTGGTTAGCTATGATGCATGGAGATGGTCAGGCTAATCACACGTAACAGCTATGAAGCATGAAGATGGTCAAGCCGCCCCCGACGTGAGATGTGGGGTGAGCTATGATGCATGAAAAGTTGGATATGATCACATATCTACACTAAAATACTCCCCAAACCCCCGACTGGTATAGTAGATCAAATCATGGTACGCTATGGCACGGAATTCCCTAGGGAGGTAGCAAATCTCCCCGGGTCTCAGTGTCTGTACATGCACAAGATATCAAGAAAACAAGTCTTGTACAAGCTACACCATGAATAAGGAATAACATCTCATGACGAGATCCGTGTATACCAATCCGTGTAACCAACGTGTCAAGAACATGGATATTTATACTAGATACAGTGAACATAGGAGATATCATAAATTAGAAACTAATCAGAGAATGTACTCGCCTTGGGTCCTTAGCTGGTAATTATTGATGTCCTGTTCCAGAGTATCCCCTGGATGAAGCAACAGTCCTGCCGGTTTAAATCTTTTGCCTTGTCTGCATAAATGCGAGACTCAGATGTCAACCGACTTGACATTTCACTGACCTGGTCTAATTTTTCACCAACACCAAGCACCTCTTGGACGTTCCGAGTCATTATCTGGTGGACTTCATACAGTTCATCATTCAACTTTGCAAGGTTGCGTTGGGTGTGTGTATCCAAGTAAAGTTTCTTTGTCTTCTGTATAAATGTATCAAATTTGATAAAAGCATATGGTCTTGCAGCAGTCTCTATTTGACTTCCATTGACTCTCTCAAACTCAATTTTGAGGTCTTCAAGGTATTGAAAAGCAAATTTCTTTGGATAAGACCGATCACACATTGTCAAGTAACAGACACGGCCTTCAATGATATAATGGAAAAAGTAAGGACCAGTCTCAATGGACATTCTTGAAGCCTCATTTTGTCCTCTGGACAAGTTCTTAAACAACAATTTTGCTTGCTGCTTATAAAATTCAGCATCTTTCTGATCACGACTATCATCAAGTCCCTCTGCTAATGGAAGACCATCAGTAACACGAGCTATCATTGTCAGCTTCACCATTTTATCAGCAAACAAGGAGTAAAACAGAAATTAATCAAATATGATCTCCTCAAGCCACCAGCAGAAGAGAAGTCGACACCGGCGGAAGATCGGATCAAGATCTGGAGATGGAGAGTATTGAAGACGAGGAGCAATAATGGTGATTTGATCGCCCGTCTCGTGGAGAACGAACGTACGGAATCAATCCGCAGGAAGAGAGCAAGAGTAGGGGTCTGCTCGGCCAGGGAGAAGGGCTCGGGAGGGTGGTTATAGTCGGGAAAGGGGACTCGACTGGAGGAGGTCGGGGAGATGTCAGCTGTGCGGTGGAGTGTAGTCGAGGTTGCGCTGCGGGGAGATGGAGGTCAGGGTGGTTCGTCTGGCCGGAGCGGTGGGGATGACTGAACTGGAATGGAGGGAGAGCAGAGGGAGTCGGGTGGCGAGGCTGAGAAACTCGCCGGATGGAAGTGTCGTGTGGTGGTGAATGCCGCCGTGGGGAATTTGTACAGACGCCGGAGTCGATGGGAGGGTCGGCCGGGGCAGTTGGCCAGAGTAGCGGTCGGGGCTCGAGAAGCTCACTGCAGGGAAACCGGAGCTTGGCCGGACCGCGCCGGAGTTGCAGGCCGGGGTCGACGGAGTACACAGTGGAGTAAGGGGCCGCCGGACCGATGGGGGGTGAACAGTGTTCCCCCCCTTCTTCCCTTTTAAATTTCAAAAATTAATGAAGAAAGGAAGAAGAAGAAGAAAATAAGGAGAAGAAAAGAAGAAGAAGAAGGGAAGAAGAAGAAGGATTTGTTCATACGTTGGAGAGAAAATGTGGGGGCTTGGGGCTAGTGTAGGTTTGGGGATTAGGTTTTCCTTGGGAAGAGGGAATGATGGGACATTAAATAGGGAGGGGTGAGATGAGAATGAAGGGTGGTGATGTACCCACTTTAATTGAGTGGCCAGGATTTGATATGGAGAAAATTCATGTGGGGATGAGGGTGTGACTTAGTTAAATATTATTAGGGCTCCCTCATTGTTTTAAACAATGGGTGTTGACACCAAAAATACAAATTTGCAAATTAGCCCCCCTTAAATTTGGGAAATTGCACAAACACATAAAATGACACAAAATTTGTGGAGAAAAAATATGTTTAGAAATTTTCATGGTGAGAGGGTGTTGTGCGTTAGGCACGGGTTTAATTAATCGGGTATTAGAATTAAATTGGGATTTATGAAATCAGTCAAAATGTTATCCCCAATTTAATTATAATAAATGCAAGTTGTGTTCTAAAATTAATTAGGAGTACATGGGGCCAAAATCAGGTCAGGTCATCAATACCAATAATGAAGAAGACTCAGAACAGAATATTACCCTAATTTGGGCCGCACGAAAAATAGGTCAAGATTGCCTCCAATTTCAATTGGAACGCACAACGATACAAAATAGAGATTTATTAAATAACGTCCGCGACGATTTTTGTGCGGATAGAAATAATGCACAGAGAGTATAATTATGAGTTACAAAAATATCAGAATGGAAGGCGGGCAGGTCTAGGGCAAGATTGTGAAATTTGTTGGAAGGCAAAAGATAGGGTAGCGCTCCAAATATCGAAGCAAAGGCAATGCGCAATAATAAATTAAAATACGGTAATTAATTAAAATCTCCAATAAATAAATTCTAGATAAAAATAATTAAATATAGAATTCTATAATTTGGACAGGTGTTCACCTACCGGGCTTCTAGGTCAAGTCTACTAGCTCAAAATAAATGAACACTGTCTATAATATTATATATTGAAGTACACATCACACAGTTATTTAATTTAAATATATACTATTCATGCAATTATTTAATTGTAACTACCACAATATTAATATTTATAAAAAGTCAAAATACCCCTGTTTTCGGAACGTGGTAGTGACAACTACATATGTGTCACGCCCCAGTCCCAAAAATACGTAGGACTAGGACACGTAAGCATGCCAGCCGCATGGATATGGCAACTCCAATGTATGGAAACCAAATCCACACGTACGTTGTAATATGAATATCAAATCCACAAGTGGTATAAAACATATGTCACAAGTCACAGGGTATAATCTAAATCTCATCCACCAAAATCATATAGAAATAAATGATCAGTATCTATGAAACTAGATCTCAATAAGGAGTATCTAAGGATGATAGTTGGATGGAGACAAATCCACTACCAACTCGAATGGAGAGGTAAATATAATATAAGTACAATACCACAACACAATATAAGAATATCAGCTATCCATCACATCTCGAAGAGAAGACATCCTCGGATCACATGTAACCATCCAAATTTGCGCTCCTGCAAATACTCAAGAAAAGATACACCTGGCAGCGGACCAGGTCCTCAGAGGGACGTAACAAGATACAGAAAATACGAGCCAATTTGAATACAGTAAACATGCATATAATTTGAAAATAAATAAGTACGTTGTACAAGACCATCTATATGAATGCAAATGAGGACAACTTTTCGACGTATGGGCAAGGGTAGGCTACTCGATCTAATCCTCACAACCTCACGCTCGTCAGTGGACATCATCAGCCGACATACCTCTGGGGTAGCGACCCTCGGACTCCATCAATCGACATACCTCGGGGGTAGCGACCATCGGACACGACCCACCATAGTGCGTGCTAGTGACTACGGTGTTACCAGAGTGGTTAAAAGCCCATACGCCTAATAATTGTCCTCTATGATACTAAGTGCCATGTGTGTGTCAACATATCTAATACATAGTAACGACTGAAATAAAACTACACATGCAAGAAATATACATAATGCAATAAATAAACAAAAATATAAATAGCATGCAAAGTACTGTAAACAATTTGACAAGGTATCTTGCCTGGGGTCCTGCTGCTGGTATGAATCAGAGTCCAAGTCACAGTCCAAATAGCCTATGTATTACAAATTTATCACGTCAAAAGATAATTTATTTTAATTTATTTAATTTTGGAATAATTACTCAAAAATCCTATTTTAATCTTATTATTCTGATTTTTATGTTAATTCCTAAATTTTGTACAAAAAAAAACTGAATTTTATCAACTCGAGACTCATGGCACGCAAATCGAGGCGATCTGTTGACCGAAAAGTCAACCGATACAAACTCGACTTTTATGCATGATTTCCTGTAGATTTCAGCATCAAAAACATACTAGAATTTATGGCTCGTCCGAATTCAAATTCGTTTGGAAATTATGGCACATACAAATTTTGTATTGTGCACCGATGGTTAAATTCTAACCTAGAAGTTCAACAGAATTAACAGTATGTAAATACTTCAAAATAAATTCTGGGAAAAATATGTCGATGATCTCGACATTAGCTTTCTGAAACTTTAAACAGTTCGTGATTCCGATTCCTGGTTCTCCCGGAATCGCAAAAACATCGAAACACATCTATTTTCGGACATGTTGTGCTCTACGAATTTTCTAGAATTTAATACTCATAATTTATAAAAACAATTTATATAATCAGAAAGCTAACCTCATTATCGTTCTAACAAAAAAAACTTGAGCGCGTTTGGAGTTCGGAGCTAGGAGATATCGTCTTTTTAATTCGTCATAACTAGTAGAAAATGAGGATGAATTTATGACGAATTTTGACTATTTTTTTTGGACGAAAAAGAGAGAAATTTGGGGAAGAAAAATATGAAGGATGAGGTATTTATAATGGTGGACACTACTTAATTAAATACGACTAGGATTGGTTAATTTGGATAGGATTATGATGAATTTAAATAAGGATAGGATATGCATGAAGTTGATTTCCTAGTAGGTTCAGGATTTAAATTAATTTAAAATAGAGTTTGAATTTATCTCAATAATTTATAATCTTAAATATAATTAAAGATAATACAAATAATTTATAAAATTTTATTAATATCTATTAACACTAAATTAGCATCTATCTAATATTAAGACTATATATATCCAAATAAATCCTAAATAATTTTAAAATCTAAATAAATTTCTTAAAATTCTAAATAAATTACAAAAATATAATTAAATATTTTAAACTAAAATAAATATTTGGTAGGAACGACATGCAAGTATGGTCGTATAGTAAATCATAGAAGTCCTAAAAATTTATGTTTTCTAAGTTTTAATTACCAAAAATTCTAGAAAAATCTCCAAAAATCTAAAATAACCTAAAATAATTCTAAATGAATATTTATATAAGTAAATATACTAAAAAAATTTATTTTCTAATTAACTAAGAGAATACTTTAAATAAATTTAACATCTATAATAAATATAATAATATAAAATATACACAAATACCTATTTTGGGTGAGGGAGTTTATAATCTACCCAACTTAAAACAATTTCGTCCTCGAAATTAAAATAAAGCATAATTTGTTAAATCCTTCACATTCATACATAAGGTACGTCAATCGCAATCTCTTCCAAAATTTAAATAACAAAATCTATTTAAATCTATCGCGATCACTTCAAAATTAAGATAACCACTGTTTAAATCAAAATTGAAACTGTCATAATCTCTTCTCGATTTTTTTTTTAATCAACATTCAAATCTAACTCAAGTCTATATGACATCCCACATCAAAATTTATATCACCATTTTCAACTATCATAATCTCCTCTAGACTTTGAGCAATAAACAATTCTAATCAAATCTTATTCCTATTCTCAAATTAAGAATTTTGTACTCTTCAAATATTTAAACTCAATTTACATCCTCAATATTTTAAATAGGTGTCCCAACAATCAAAATTAAACTTTTAATTCAAATCATCAAATTATAAAATTTAAATCTAATTCACCAGTTGTTCAAGTCTAAAATTCTATATTTATCCTAAAAATTTAAATCGATGATTTATCCTTCAATATTCAAAATTTAAATCATGTGCTCAAAGTATAAATATTGGGTCCTCAATATCAAGATTTTTAAAATTCATTAAATCCTCATTATCTTAATCCTTCTTTTAAAATTCTCCATATTTAAAAGGACTTAATCTCTTAATCTAATCCTACTTGATCACAATCTAAAAGAATTCTCCTCAAGTTTAATAATGCAATTTCTACCCAACTTAGAATTTATCCATCTATCACATAAGGCTCTTACACTTAAGAAAAATATTCCTCAATTTATTTTCTCATGTCATTCAATCCTCAAAATTTTAACACCAACTATACCATATGTGATATGCCCTTAATTAATTATGAAAGATAGTCACCAAATAATGTGATTGGCCTATGGGGTATATCTTGTACTATCTGTGTATCACTTATATCCAAGCACGAGATTTCGTCTTTCCGAAACAAGGGAAGACGGAAAGCAACGGAAAAGAGTTCAAGGAGGGGTAATAGAATGAAAGTATGGGAATCAAAGCGTTTAAAGAATTCAAATGGGAATTGTCAAGACAGTTGTGGATTGAAATCTTAATTTGGTAATTTTCTATTCGCATGCTCACATCGGTGCAGTTATGTACTTGATATGATATACTTTGTCGTATCTAGAGGGTAAGTATATTTGTCTACTGGTCCACTATACATCTCAATCCACGTAAAATACTATTGCGAAGGACGAATCAAGCGCATTATGGCTAGCTAGACCATAATACACTGGTTCTGATTAGACAATTTGTATTAGTGTGGTTGATCAGGCCCCAATAACACATATGTCATGAACAAGCTCGATATAAGATTAAGCTTGCAAAAACTAGGCTATAATAGCAGCATAATTCAAGGTAGCACAGAAAATATAACGCTGGATTATGATGTGAGAAGTTACAAAATAATTCAAGTTTGCAAAAGCAAAAATAACATAAGCAATAATAATAAAAGACTCTACAATCTCTACAGTTATCATACAATCTCCTTATCTAAGTCGCTAGTCGACCAAATAGGGCAAGGACCTCTAAATTCTATGGTCTGAATAAACACTGTCGTCTTTTGCTAGCATGCGATAAATATCATTCGGTTACACTTCAATTAATAGGTCAAAAGACTATGTGATACTAGGTGTCAAACATTATGGTAAAACTTCTAACTAACTCTAGTAGGGTCTATACTACTCTCAAGTCTTCTTAAAACATCAAGGGGTAATAGTATAACAATCTAAAGATAAGAAATTCTAGGTTCACTAGATATTCTAAACTTAGTGGTGTGTCTATATTCTCGTTGTATTCTTAATAGGTGTGCTACTCTAATTATCATCCTAATAACAGGGGTTCCTATATTCTATCAGAAGACTATACTCAAGGAATTATTAGGGAAGCACATGAATCAAGCAGGATATAATTGTTCAAAATAGAACAGATAGGAGGAGATGAATCACAGTCAATTATGGATGAGATCCTATACTCTAGTCCTAGGTGCAGGCTTGTTCGGTACAGTAACGTAATCGAGACAATATGCTCTCGACCTGCATGGGCCACCACAAAAATATGTCACGCCCCAGTCCAAAAAATACGTAGGACTAGGACACGTAAGCATGCCAGCCGCATGGATATGGCAACTCCAATGTATGGAAACCAAATCCACACGTACGTTGTAATATGAATATCAAATCCACAAGTGGTATAAAACATATGTCACAAGTCACAGGGTATAATCTAAATCTCATCCACCAAAATCATATAGAAATAAATGACCAGTATCTATGAAACTAGATCTCAATAAGGAGTATCTAAGGATGATAGTTTGATGGAGACAAATCCACTACCAACTTGAATGGAGAGGTAAATATAATATAAGTACAATACCACAACACAATATAAGAATACCAGCTATCCATCACAGCTCGAAGAGAAGACATCCTCGGATCACATGTAACCATCCAAATTTGCGCTCTTGCAAATACTCAAGAAAAGATACACCTGGCAGCGGACCAGGTCCTCAGAGGGACGTAACAAGATACAGAAAATATGAGCCAATTAGAATACAGTAAACATGCATATAATTTGAAAATAAATAAGTACGCTGTACAAGACCATCTATATGAATGCAAATGAGGACAACTTTTCGACGTATGGGCAAGGGTAGGCTACTCGATCTAATCCTCACAACCTCACGCTCGTCAGTGGACATCATCAGCCGACATACCTCTGGGGTAGCAACCCTCGGACTCCATCAATCGACATACCTCGGGGGTAGCGACCATCGGACACGACCCACCATAGTGCGTGCTAGTGACTACGGTGTTACCAGAGTGGTTAAAAGCCCATACGCCTAATAATTGTCCTCTATGATACTAAGTACCATGTGTGTGTCAACATATCTAATACATAGTAACGACTGAAATAAAACTACACATGCAAGAAATATACAGAATGCAATAAATAAACAGAAATATAAATAGCATTCAAAGTACTGTAAACAATTTGGCAAGGTATCTTGCCTGGGGTCCTGCTGCTGGTATGAATCAGAGTCCAAGTCACAGTCCAAATAGCCTATGTATTACAAATTTATCACGTCAAAAGATAATTTATTTTAATTTATTTAATTTTGGAATAATTACTCAAAAATCCTATTTTAATCTTATTATTCTGATTTTTATGTTAATTCCTAAATTTTGTACAAAAAAAACTAAATTTTATCAACTCGAGACTCATGGCACGCAAATCGAGGCGATCTGTTGACCGAAAAGTCAACCGATACAAACTTGACTTTTATGCATGATTTTCTGTAGATTTCAGCATCAAAAACATACTAGAATTTACGGCTCGTCCGAATTCAAATTCGTTTGGGAATTATGGCACATACAAATTTTGTATTGTGCACCGATGGTTAAATTCTAACCTAAAAGTTCTACAGAATTAACAATATGTAAATACTTCAAAATAAATTCTGGGAAAAATATGTCGATGATCTCGACATTAGCTTTCTGAAACTTTAAACAGTTCATGATTCTGATTCTTGGTTCTCCCGGAATCGCAAAAACATCGAAACACATCTATTTTCGGACATGCTGTGCTCTACGAATTTTCCAGAATTTAATACTCATAATTTAGAAAAAAAATTTATATAATCAGAAATCTAACCTCATTATCGTTCTAACAAAAAAAACTTGAGCGCGTTTGGAGTCCGGAGCTAGGAGATATCGTCTTTTTAATTCGTCATAACTAGTAGAAAATGAGGCTGAATTTATGACGAATTTTGACTTTTTTTTTTTTGGACGAAAAAGAGAGGAATTTGGGGAAGAAAAATATGAAGGATGAGGTATTTATAATGGTGGACACTACTTAATTAAATACGACTAGGATTGGTTAATTTGGATAGGATTATGATGAATTTAAATAAGGATAGGATATGCATGAAGTTGATTTCCTAGTAGGTTCAGGATTTGAATTAATTTAAAATAGAGTTTGAATTTATCTCAATAATTTATAATCTTAAATATAATTAAAGATAATACAAATAATTTATAAAATCTTATTAATATCTATTAACACTAAATTAGCATCTATCTAATATTAAGACTATATATATCCAAATAAATCCTAAATAATTTTAAAATCTAAATAAATTTCTTAAAATTCTAAATAAATTACAAAAATATAATTAAATATTTTAAACTAAAATAAATATTTGGTAGGAACGACATGCAAGTATGGTCGTATAGTAAATCATAGAAGTCCTAAAAATTTATGTTTTCTAAGTTTTAATTACCAAAAATTCTAAAAAAATCTCCAAAAATCTAAAATAACCTAAAATAATTCTAAATGAATATTTATATAAGTAAATATACTAAAAAAAATTATTTTCTAATTAACTAAGAGAATACTTTAAATAAATTTAACATCTATAATAAATATAATAATATAAAATATACACAAATACCTATTTTGGGTGAGGAAGTTTACAATATGTAATAAATAAACAGAAATATAATAATTATACAGAAATATACTAAGCATGCAAAATACTGTAAACAATTTGGCAAGGTATCTTGCCTGGTAAGAAAGCTGCAAGGTGTACTGTCCAGAAGTCAAGCACACAGTATCATAAGCTATGGCCTCAGAAAAAATATCTTCGGATGCTGAAATAGATGTCACCAACATTCCCAGAATAAGCAAAATAGCTAAAAAGCACTTTCCTTTCGTCCAATTTGGACACAGGGATAAAACGGTAATTTCGGATAAAAATAGAGTACACGTGTGGCCCACTTTACACCAAAAAATGTGCCAAGGGTAACAGTCTCTAAATGGGATAAATTATAGGTCAAACAAACTCTAAATATCAATATGAACCCAATGGTATGTCCAAATGTGAATTCCGATTGGCCGAACACAATTTCGCCTAAAAAGTCAACCGCAGGGCCCGCCAATTGGCGACTTGGTCAACTGTCTCAGAATTGCGTAAAAATTGGGTCACAGGACCAGCGCGTTACCACGAGTCTAGTGGCACAAGTTTCGTCACAATCTGACGAGCGTGTACAAAATGCGCACGACTTTCACAAAAGTTGTGACACGGGGTGTGTCCGCGGATACGGGCTGATTTCGGCACGCACACGCATCCGAATCAGTTTCTACAAATTTTCACGTGTCCGGTTATGCTGCGCGCACCGTTCGGTACACTTTGTAAACGACGGGACGGTCCCGTTTGGCGGGGCGCGCTCTGTTTTACAACTTTTGAAAATCTGGAAAAGTGTGTTCGCGGAGTTTTCCAACGAATTTAATTCTGTCTATAGTAGTTAATAATCTATGGTTATTTAACAAAAATTAAACTAGGTCAAGTGGTCTACGCATACCAAAAAGAATTATCGAATTCGGATCTCTGTGGAGGGAGATACGAACTCCGGAATATAGGTGATCACCGCAGTTTTCTGCGATCCCAGAATTTGGTCTATTTCTACCAACTTTGGCGCTGTTTTTGCCTATGGTTACGCGTTGTTCGAGGTCTACTAATATACAGATATGAAAGAGGGTTAAGGGGTGAGCATACCGGTGAAGATGGGGCGGCGTTTGGTTGAGCGAGTCGACGAAAAATAACTCCGGAATATAGGTATCTCGCTGTGGGAATCTTCAGTACGCGGGGTCGCGGTCGTCGGGATTGGTTTGGACGGCCTGGCGGGGTTCTCCGGCTGCGGTGGCGGCGCTCTCTAGGTCTAGATGGGAAGAGGAAGGGTTTGAATGTTCTGGGTTTAGGATTTTAGATGATACAATGATATATATATATATATATATATATATATATATATATATATAAGAGGAGAAGAGGGTTTGGGTTTGCAAGCCGTGGGTCAATGTGGGGGGGTCTGCTGTGGGTTGCTTGTATGGGAATTGGTAGTAGTGGGTATATGCTTAAGCCATTGTGGGCGGGTGGCTGCTAGTGAAATCAAAGGGGTGCGGATGGATTTAGTATAGGGAAGGAGCCAGCGCTTGCATGGGAATTGGTTTAGTATTAGTAATAGTTGTTTATTAGTTATTATTTTTCTTTTCTTTTCTTTTCTTTTCCTTTTCTATATATATATATATATATATATATATATATATACTCATAGAAAAATTCTAAATTATATTAATGCACACTATTAAGCTAGCAACTTCTCAAGGGGTCTCCTACATAAAATAAATCTCGAAAAATTCCTAATGGTTCCATAAATCCTCTAAGTGTACCAACACCTGAAATAAAAATTATTAAAAATCTATTTCTCCTAAAGAGCCAATAATTACTATAATTAAATTAATAATTAATAATTAAAAAGGGGTATATAAGATTTCTAGGAATATGGGTTTTACATTCTATCCAACTTATAAAAATTTCGTCCTCGAAATTAAAATTAAGCCACGGTAGAAAGTCAAGGATGGTATAAGATTTGCATTGTTTAAAATGCAAGGCCAGGTTTAAAGGAGTGGGCAATGTTGCGCGTTGCACATCCCATAAAAATTATAGGAAAATCCACATGAGCGAAAAATAGGTTTTTTCATGTGTCATGTCCAATGGTGTGGACACCTAAATGCTCTTTTGTATAAAAGCATCCAACAATTGAAAAATTGCACAAAGATGAGAATTGGATGATGGGCACGTCTAGGATAAGGGTGTGAAATTTGTTAGGAAGGCAGTGGCTAGTGTAGTGCTCCAATTATCGAAGCACGATAAGGTGCGCTAAGAGATATAATTATTGCAAGAATAAAATTAAAATATCGTGTTATATCTCTAACTGGACTCAATCTAACCTTAGTCTCACTATCTCAGCCAAGTAGGTCTAATTTTGGGTGAGGGGTTCACAATCTACCAAACTTAAATTTATCCATCTATCCCCTAAGGCTATACATCTAGAAAAACTATTTCTCAAATTATTTAATCATGTTATTCAATCCTCAAAGTTTTAACACCAAACATATCATCTATGATATGCCCTTAATTAATTATAAAAGAGAGTCACTAAGTCATGTGATTAGCTTTATGGGGTATATCTAGTACTATCAGTGTCAACTTATACCAGCACGAGATTTCGTCTTTCCGAAATAAGAGAAGACGGAGAGCAATAATAAAGAATTCAATGTGAAGGTAATAGAATACAAGTACGAGGTTCAAAAAAGATTAAAGAATTCGAAAAGAGAGTTGACAGGACAGTTGTGGATTGAAATTCTATTTTTGGTAATTTCCTATTTACATGCTCGTATCAGTACAGTTATGTAACCGATACGATGTGTTAGACATGTCTAGGGGCAAGTATATTCGTCTACTACCATATATCTCAATCCACGTAAAGTAGTCATGCGAAGAGCGAACCAAGCGCACTAAGGTTAGCTAGACCTTAATACACCAATTCTGATTAGGCAATTGTATCATTGTGTGCACCCAATAATACATATGTCATGAGCAAGCTCGATAAAAGAATAAGCTTTGCAAAAGTCAAGGTAGTACAGTAAACATAAATACGCTGGATTATGATAAAAGAAGGTACATCACAATTCAAGTTTACAAAAGATAAGACTCCATAATCTCTACAGTTGTCATACTAATTCTTTGTCTAAGTCGATAGTCGACAAAGTAGGGGTATAGCCTCTAAGTTCTTCAGTCTAAAAAAAAATACTGTCGTCCTAAGCTAGCATACAGTTAATGTTGTTCAATCACACTTCAATAATAGGTCAAAAGACTATGTGATACTACGTTGTGAGGTATACTACCCAACTTATAATAATAACTAATACTGTAATTGCCTTAAGGATACCGTAGAAACTCCTGTTAAGGTCTACGAGAAGGGGGTCTTGGTACTTATTAGGGTATCCTCTTTCATTACATAGGTCATGGTCGTCCTAAGTCCTAGTCTTAGTGCAAGTGTCCATAGTAAGAATGGAACAGTTACTGGCCTCAAGGGAAAGGGAACATAACTCGTATTGAGTTGGGGTACATATTACGCAATTTAAAACTAAGGGATAAGCACCAGGTCTCAATCTACAAGAACAGCTTAAACTATCAAGTTATAACTACTAAGTACAAAATTTCAAAATTTAACATTTACAACTATAATCCCAGCAACTATATGTCCCTAATCACAAAATAAACTCACCTGGCCTACAATCAGAAGTGTCAGATGGTACGAGTTGAAAAATGAAGAATAGAAGAACAAAATTTAGTCGTCGCGCAATTAGCGAGCGCTAAAGGTTTAGAGGAACAAGTCATAAAACTAAAATGGAAAGACTCTGGACAATGTCATAGTTTCCTAAGAAAAGATGCTATGCTAATCTCTGTGTTTGAGGTATGTTCAAGGAAAATGTTATATTCATTCCCTTTGGCCTCCTAGGTGCTGTCTACTAATAATAAGACAATAATCTAAGTTTATAGCTCTCCAATACTATCTAGCTATGAAGGTTAGGTTCGTCCTAATACTCAATTTTGGTTTTCTATTGGTTCCTCAATACTAGGGTCAAACATTATGGTAAAACTTCTAACTAACTCTAGTAGCGTTTATACTACCCTCAAGTCTTCATAATACATCAAGGGATAATGGTAAACCAATCTATAGATAAGGAATTCCAGGGTTCACTAGATATTCTAAACTTAGTGGTGTGTCTATATTCTCGTTGTATTCTTAATAGGAAGGTTACCCTACTTATCATCTAACATCAGGGACTTCTATATTCTAGGAGGGGCTATACTCAAGGAACTATTAGGGAAGCACATGAGTCAAGCAGGATACAATTATTCGAATAGAATGGACTGGAAGGGGAGCGAATCATAGTCAATTATGGATGAGATCCTATACTCTATTCCTAGGTGCAGACTTGTTCGGTACAATAACGTAACCGAGACAATATGCTCTCGACCTACATGGGCCACCACAAAAACATGTCACGCCCCAGTCCCAAAAATACGTAGGACTAGGACACGTAAGCATGCCAGCCGCATGGATATGGTAACTCCAATATATGGAAACCAAAACCCATACGTACACTGTAATATGAATATCAATCCACAAGTGGTATAAAGCTATCACAAGTCACAGGGTATAATCTAAATCTCATCCACAGAAATTTAAATATAAATAAGTAACCAGTATCTCTGAAACTAGATCTCAATAAGAAGTATCTAAGGATGATAGTTGGATGGAAACAAATCCACTACCAACTCGAATAGAAAAATACAACACAATAAACACAATATAAGAATACCAGCTAACGACCACGGGGCTCGAAGAGAAGACATCCTCAAAATTATGTAACTATCCAAATCTGCACTCCTGTAAATACTCAAGAACAGATACACCTGGAAAAGGACCAGGTCCTCAGAGGGACGTAACAAGATACATAGAAGCAAGCCAATTTGAATACAGTAAACATGCATAATGTTTAAAAATATATAAGTATGCTATACAAGACAATCTATATGAATGCAAATGAGGACAACTTTTCGATGTATGGTCAAGGGTAGGCTACTCGATCTACCTCACAACTCACACACCCGTCAGTGGATATCAGAAATCGACATACCGCGGGGGTAGCGACCAGCGAGACTCCAAAAATTGACATACCGCGGGGGAAGCGACCAGCGCGACACACGCCTGTAGTGCGAACTATATACTATGGTTTACCAGAGTGGTTAAAAGTTCATACGCCTAATGATTGTCCTCTATGATACTAAGTGTCAAGTGTGTGTCAACATATCTAATATATAGTAATGACTGAAAGGAACTACACATGCAATAAATAAACAGAAATACAATAATTATACAGAAATATACTAAGCATGCAAAATACTGTAAGCAATTTGGCAAGGTATCTTGCCTGGTAAGAAAGCTGCAAGGTGTACTGTCCAGAAGTCAAGCACACAGGATCAGAAGCTTTGGCCTCAGAACAAATATCTTCGGATGCTGAAATAGATGTCACCAACGTTCCCAGAATAAACAAAATAGCTAAAAAGCACTTCCTTTTCGTCCAATTTGGACACAGGGGCAAAACGATAATTTTGGGTAAAAGTAGAGTCCACGTGTGGCCCACTTTGTACCGAAAAATGTGCCAAGGATAACAGTATCTAAATGGAATAAATTATAGGTCAAACAAACTCTAAATGTCAATACGAACCCAACGGTATGTCTAAATATGAATTCTGATGGGCCGAACACAATTTGCCCAAAAAGTCAACCGTGGGGCCCGCCAATTGGCGACTTGGTCAACTATCTCAGAATTGTGTGAAAATTGGGTCACAGGAACAGCGCGTTACCACGAGTCCAGTGGCATAATTTTCATCACAATCTGACGAGCGTGCACAAAATGCGCGCGACTTTCGCAAAAGTTACGACACAGGGTGTGTCCGCGGATACGGGCTGATTCCGGCGAGCACACGAGTCCGAATCAGTTTTCGCAAATTTTTTCATTTTTGGTTACGCTGCGCGCACCGTTCGATACACTTGGTACACGACGGGACGGTCCCGTTTGGCGGGGCGCGCTCCATTTCACAACTTTTAAAAATCTGAAAAAATATGTTCGCGGGGTTTTCCAACAAATTTAATTCTGTCTACAGCAGTTAATAATCTAGGATTATTTAACAAAAATTAAACTAGGTCAAGTGGTCTACGCATACCAAAAAGAATTATCGAATTTGGATCTCTGTAGTGGGAGATACGAACTCCGGAACATGGATGATCACCGCAGTTTTCTGCGATCCCAGAATTCGGTCTATTTCTGCCAACTTTGGCGCTATTTTCGCATATGGTTACGCGTTGTTCGAGGTCTACTAATACACAGATATGAAAGAGGATTAAGAGGTAAGCATACCGGTGAAGACGGGGCGGCGTTTGGTTGAGCGAGTCGACGGAAAACAACTCCGGAACACATGTACCTCGCTGTAGGAATCTGCAGTGTGCGGGGTCGCGATCGTCGGGATTGGTTTGGACGGCCTGGCGGGGTTCTCCGGTTGCGATGGCGGCGCTCTCTAGGTCTAGATTAGAAGAGGAAGGGTTTGGATGTTCTAGGTTTAGGGTTTTAGATGATATATATATATATATATATATATATATATATATATATATATATATATATATATATATATATATAAGATGAGAAGAGGGTTTGGGTTTGCAAGCCCGGGTCAACGTGGGGGGGGGGGAGGGGGTCTGTTGTGGGTTGTTTGTATGGGAATTGGTAGTAGTGGGTATATGCTTAAGCCATTGTGGGCGGGTGGCTGCTAGTGAAATCAAAGGGGTGCGGATGGAATTAGTATAGGGAAGGAGCCAGCGCTTGCATGGGAATTGGTTTAGTATTAGTAATAGTTTTTTATTAGTTATTATTATTATTATTATTATTTTCTTTTCTTTTCTTTTCTTTTTCTTTTCTATTTAATATATATATATATATATATATATATATATATATATATATATATATATATATATATATATATATATATATATATACTGATAGAAAAATTCTAAATTATATTAATGCACACTATTAAGCTAGCAACTGCTCAAGGGGTCTCCTACATGAAATAAATTTTAAAAATTTTCTAATGGTCCCATAAATCCTCTAAGTGCACCAACACCTAAAATAAAAATTATTAAAAATCTATTTCTCCTAAAGAGCCACTAATTACTATAATTAAATTAATAATTAAAAAGGGATATATATGATTTCTAGGAATAGGGGTTTTACAGGTCTTCTTGACTATTTCATACTTGGTTAATAGCCATATTTTGTTATTTATTTCTATTTGATTTTGTGGATCAGATTAGTATTGCATGTGACTTGTGACGTTATATACCACTTATGAATTATTATTCATAATACTGCGTACGTATGTGTTATGGTTTCCATATATTAGAGTTGCCATATATATACGGCTGGCATGCACACAAGGCTTAGTCCATTCTTGTATCATAATTTTATTTAACCCATGCGGGAAGATTCAAGTCGAAGCGACATCTATCCTAATGCATGATTGGCATTCACTTGGGGTATATCCAACACATATATTAAGATATATGGAGAATTGTTAGTGTTTTTGCCTTTGGATTATAAAAGATAGTCTCACATTGACTACGCCACCAAGTGAGTATCTCAATATAATGCTTTGCTTGTGTCACTACCAGAAAAAGTCAAATTAGCGACGTCTAAAAATGTCGCTAAGTACGTTTAGCGACGTAATTAGCTACGTTTTAAAGAAGTCAGGAAAAAGCAAGTCGTTAAAACAAAAAACGTCGCTAAACGTCGATATGCCGACATTTTTTAGCGACTTTAATGTGTCGCTAAATTTAGCGACGTTTAGCGACGCAGCATCACTAATTAGCGACGTTTATTAAAGTCGCTAAACGTCGCTAATTAGCGACTTATATAGCGACGTTATACCGACGTCTTTAATGACCTGGCAATACTGTCATGTCAGCAGTTTGCGACGTACAGCGACGATTTTAGCGACGTCTTTAGCGACGTCATGAGCGACGTATAACAGCATCGCTAATTAGCGACGTAGTTAGCGACGTATATTAACGTCGCTAAACGTCGCTAAAACTGTCGCTAATTTTATAGAAAAAAATTAAAAAAAGAATACTGAATTAAATTTTTGGATTTACCAACCCCCTTGGGTTCATTATCAAGTATATGATGGTAGTAGAAATAATTGAATAAGGGACACAGTAGCAGCAACAAGGGAGAAAATTCTAGTGCACTGGGTAAATTCAGGCCAAGTATCAGTCATCAGTTGTAAACCAAAATATATTAGGAACTGTGTGAATATCAGTGAATTAAGACAGTATTATCTGTGTTGTGTGTTGGTCTTAATGTGCTCAGAGATAGGGAGAGAGTGTGTGTATTATAATTAGTGTATTTGAGTTTGTACAGGGACTGTGTATTATATTGCAACTTGTATCATTGAACTGGAAAAAATAGGGAAAAATAGGTACTGAACACTCAACATCGGTAAAATAACATATTTAATATAAATAATATAATAAAATTTGAAGAAAAGAAAGCATCCAGCAAATCTCATCGTAAAGAATATGGCAAATTTATATCCATACAATCGCATCCTAAATAATAAAAAAATATAAATATCCAGCAACTAGCTATACTACTGCGGATCTGCAGGAGGCTGACCACCGGCGCGCCTGAAGGATAAGAACTGCTCATACTCATCCCGTGGAATCGATACCGATGTCGATGGAGAAGGCAGTGACGTCGGTGGAGTCTGTGTCGATGTAGGCGCACCAGGAGGCCGTACCCGCTCCAAGTCTGCGAGTCGCTGGTTGTAAGAATCCATGGTAGATAACAGCCTCGTACTGCTATGAACCATTGAATCCTGCATCATCGTCAGTCTCTCGCCCATCGATAGATGTTATGCATGCAGCTCCATGATGTTGCGGTCTGTCGAGGCTCTAATATCATTTGGCAAATCCCGGAGCTCCGTCATGCTGCGGTCGAGCATATCGAATTATGCGATGAGCGTCGGATCGTCCGCCTGCAGCTGGGACCGATAACCGATAGGACCACCAACACGTGCCTCATAGGAAAGATGAATTGGCAAATGCTCCATAGAGTCGAAGAATCCAGGAGGAAACGCCTTCTCGAGCTTACATAATGTTACCGCAATGACCTTCTCTTGCTTTTCTAGACGACCGACGAGCAACTTAGTACAACAAAGATCTCTGAAGAATATGCTCAGCTCTGTCAATGGGTCCCAAACGACCTGCGGTAAGAATTCCCGAAATGCAATCAGAATTAACCTCTCCATGAATACGTGACAATCGTGGCTCTTCATACCCGCCAGTTTGTTCTTCTTGAGGTCGACGCATCTTTTCAAGTTCGACACGTACCCGTCTGGAAACTTTAGACCCTGAAATCCACCTACAAAGTCTACCTTTATCCTCTTTCTCCAGTGAAAAAACTGACTTAGGTTGCTTTAACTTTCCATTCTCCTCCTCTATCAAATACAATACAGGACGTCTACATATTTCTTCTAAGTCCAACCTGGCCTTCGGATTATCTTTCGTCTTCCCCTTTACCTCCATTACAATATTAATTATGTTATCAAACACATTCTTCTCGATATGCATGACATCAAGGTTATGTCTGATCAGATTGGTGCTCCAATATGGCAGATCCCAGAATATACTCCTCTTCGTCCAGTTATGGGTGCGACCAAATCCGTCACACTTGTACCCCTTAGGAGGCTCTTCGATAGCACTTGGTAAATCTTTTACCTCTTCCCATATCGTGTATCCGGGCTACCTTGGCGGTGGATTGGCCTTCTCCACAACTCCCGTACGAAAAGCACTCCGGTTCCTCTGGTACGGATGATCCTTCGACAAAAATTGCCAATGACAATCGAAGAAGCACGGTTTGCCTCCGTGTTTCAAATGGAAAGCCTGAGTACGGTCCATACAATACGGACATGGGAGACGACCATGGGTGCTCCATCCCGATAACATTCCATAGGCCAGAAAGTCGTTGATGGTCCACATAAGTGCTGCCCTCATCTGAAAATTCTGCTTTCTAGAAACATCGTACGTGTTGGCACCTACTTCCCACAGCAGATTCAACTCATCTATCAAAGGCTGTAAATACACATCGATGTTCCTCTTCGAATTGTTCGGACCCAGGATAATAACGGTTAGGAACATATACGGAGTCTTCATGCACATCCAAGGTGATAGATTGTACGGAGTGACGATCACAAGCCAACACGAATACTGGGAGCCCGAAAGTCCGAATGGGGTAAAACCGTCAGAGGAGAGCCCCAATCTGACATTACGTGCTTCCTCGGCAAAATGTGGATACTCTCGATCAAAGTGTTTCCATGCTTCTCCATCGGATAGATGATCCAATACTCCTTCGATCTGTTTTTGCCTGTGCCAACTCATGTTTTCTGCAGTCTCCTTAACCATAAACAACCGCTGCAACCGTGACGTCAAAGGCAAGGAGTGCATCGAATCGTTAGGCTTCCTTGCATCGACAGACTTTTCTCTAACAGTGGCCTTGTAGCGATCAGCACCACAGAATCTGCACGTATCTTCATCCTTGTAGTCTTTGTAGTACAACATGCACCCGTTGCGACATGCATCGATTTTCTCGTATCACATCCAAAGCGATCTCACCATCCTCTTAGATCGATAGAAGTCTTTAGGCAACTTTACACCCTCGGGCAAGATCTCTATAATCAAATCGATCAGTCGATTATAGCATTCTTGCGACATGTTAAAATCGGACTTGATGCTCAATAAACTTGTAACCACCTCTAACGGTGAATGATCCTCACAACCAGGATATAGTGGAGTCCTTGCATTCTCCAGCAACTCCAAAAACTTTGCAGCATCGGCATTCAGTGCCTCCTCAGCTGGATCATAATTGTCCGGATTGAAACTAGGTCCCGCCGCATGATAATTGTCCAGATTGAAACTACGCATCATAAACCATGTTCACCAACCCATCGTCGTAAGCATCGTGGTTGTGGACATCCATATACGGCTCCACATAGGGCTCCGACTCCGATGCTAGAGATACAAGTTCTCCGTGCGCGGTCCACTGATAGTAAACTCTGTTAACCCTTGAACAACATCATTGGAAGAGCATACTCCAAGCATTCTTCTAAGCTTCACAAGTGCAGCTTGCTTGAGAGGTTTAGTCATTATATCAGCCACTTGATTCTCACTTTTTCAGAATACCAAATCAATTATATCAGCATTGCAAAGATTACCAAAAAATGGTATCTAACATAAATATAGTTGCTCCTAACCCTAACCCCATGTCAAAAAACTTAACCCTAACCCTAGGTCCTGATCAGTGTCAGTGTGTGTGTGTGTGTGTTGTGTCTGTGTCTGTGTCTGTTTCAATATCTGTGTTTGTGTGTGTGTGTGTGTGTGTGTGTGTGTGTGTGTGTCGGTGTGAGTGTGTCATGTGTGTCTGTCAGTGTCAGTGTCTGTGTGTATGCGTCGTGTCTGTCAAGTATGTGTGTTGTGTCAGTGTCATATGTATGTCCTGAGAGAGAGAGAGAGAGAGAGAGAGAGTTAGGGTTTACCTAGAGATCGAGGAGGAGGAGGAGGAGGGGGATGTCGGAGTAGCTGCCGTCGTGGAGAGCCGGTCGCTGGAGAGGGGGGTGGGGAAAATCGAAAGTTTTTTAAAACTTTCAAAATTTTTGACAGATGGGTGAAAAGAAAACTGAGCCCTAATTAACCAAAATTTAGCAACGTTTAGCGACGTCAAATAAAAACGTCGCTAAAATAAACTTTAGCGACGTCATAGACGTCGCTAAACACGTTGCTAAATATTTTTAATTTATACGTCGCTAAACGTCGCTAAATTAGACATATTAGCGACGTTTAGCGACCTTAATTAAACTTATAATGACTCAACCTTTTAAAATCTTAATAAAAGTTGCTAAACGTCGCTAAATGTCGCCATTTAGCGACGTCTAGCGACATTTTTACATGGAGTCGCTAATTTCTCTTTCATTAGCGACGTTTCCTTTGACGTCGCTAAAATGCGTCGCTAATCTAGCTTTTTCTTGTAGTGTGTTGAGGTGTGCACATGGGTGTGGTGAGGCACATGGGTGTTATATGGGGGTGTTTTATTAGGATGAAAAAGGATTAACTCCTCAGTGTAAGCTTTTAAGTTTTTTGTCATGCTCTTAGAATTTATTCCATAGGATTGCGACTAGGACTCGGGATCAAGGACGCAAAGTGGCACTTTGTTGGTGCACTTGCATTACGTTATTGTGTTGCTGCGCACATGCGGGCTGGGCCGCTGCGCTGATACGCTGCAGCGCTGAAGGCGATTCAGATTTGGTTACGGAAAGATTGCGTCTTTAATTTAAATCTGATTTTGTGGTATTTGAATTAATTTTGTTCTTATCTCTTTGTAACCGACTATGGGGACATACTACTCTATAAATACTCTCCTCTCAGCCCTCATAAGAGACAGTTTTTCGAGAAAGAGAGAGAGTTGAAGAGAGGCTAATGTGCAAGAGGAGTCCAGGAGATCGTGCGAGTCCAGGAAGAGGTGACACGAGCGTTCCATAAGTTCTTCGAGAACTTGTTGGTTCCTGGGAGCAGATCATGAGGGACGAATCTTGCTTTGAGCAACGGTGATCTCCATCACCCCAGCAAGCCATTATCCTTCTTCTTCCTCTTCTACTTCTCCTCTAGTTGTAACTCATTCTGTCCGTCTGCAACTATGATTGCAAGAAAGAAT
Source organism: Iris macrosiphon (assembly GCA_036927795.1). Lineage (NCBI taxonomy): Eukaryota > Viridiplantae > Streptophyta > Magnoliopsida > Asparagales > Iridaceae > Iris > Iris macrosiphon. The sequence continues at coordinate 164,508,307 of JAYESA010000001.1, forward strand.
CGAGATTGTCTTTCTGATTCTTTTGTGTTCTTGTAAGCAAGTTGTAATCAAAAATATTCTTTATAGTGATTCGTTGGAATCGAGTTCCTCAGAGGACAAATTTGTTTTCCGGAAATTCTATGTCTCAATGACAACTTGAATTCTAGTAGAGATCCAACTTTCGGATTTCGCTTGTAGCTCTACTATTGATCCGTGTTCTATCATCTTTGATCCGCCTCGGAACTAACATTAACCAACACCAACACTTCTTAGCATTGTGTGATAGGCAAAAAACAAAGAGAGAGATGGGACACGTGGGGTCGTCGGATGACTACCAAAGACTAAAAAAATGCCTCACAGGAGACCGGGTCGATGGGGGTGTTGTCTTCTACATGTAATAAAAAACCAAATGTTGGCTCTTTTGATGACTATAGTACCCATAAATCCATATATAGGAGACATTTTGATCGAGTCATATATTGCGGGAGGGTTTAATTGCTATATTTGTCTATCGAGTCTTATTTTGCTAACGAGACATATTGAAGAAGAACTTTTTTGCACTTTATCCTATATATACATGAAGCTAACCTCAAATTTTATTTGTTCTAAAACATTTGCATGTCCTGAAGGATACAAATTTGAGTCACATAACTAGACAGTATGCTCGTGGCATGGCATGTCATGCCTTTGATTTTGTCACGAACTACGACAAATGATATGTGTGGACATAAAGCATTGTCAATTCTTGTACGAAGCTTCTTATGCTCCCCAGAGTAATCATGTCTTATGTAAAAATAATAATGTTATTAATCACTCCTAAGTGTTACTTCAAACTATCATTTCTTATGCGACAACTGACGTGACGGTTAATGTGACAGCTGACATAAAAAATTTAAAAATTAAATCAACTTTAAAATTAATATTAAAATTAACATTAATATTAATATTAAAAAAATTGGGTGATTAATTTTTTGGAATAAAATTTGACATATCTGCTGTCATGTTAGATGTCACTTGATGCTATTTAACATGCCATGCACATCACCTGCCACATAAGCACGAAGTATTAATAGCATTATTCATCTAAAAAGTTCAAGAAATCGGAATGAACTTGAGGAGTGTTGTAATTTTTTGCTTCTTACCTTCAAGCAACTTGTTCGGGAGCTTAATTATAGCTGTTCCTGTGATCCCTGGGTGCACACAATTTACCGTCACGTTGGCATCCATTTCCTAATTAATTTGTACATAAAAGAGAAACAAAATTCACATAAAGCAATGTCAAAATTCTATTATAATCATAAAAAAAAAAAATTACTCTTAAAATTCAGAAGAAAAGGATTTGGTCAAGTTGATCTTAGAACCTTCAATCTCCTTGCGAGTTCCACAGTTTGGAGTATGTTAGCAAGCTTGGACAGGGCATAGACCGGACTCCTATGTATCGACGGTATCGACCCCGTGTCGACTTTAATTAGTTAAACCTTCATAGCCAGAAGAAGAAAAAAAAACATCCTGCCGGCGGCTACGAGATTGAAGTATTGGATCACGCCGGAGAACCAGACGTGGATGCACGACGACACGTTAACGTTTCTTCCCTCTGCCAGTCCCCTTCGCTGTCTCCGCCATCTTCTTCACAAGCAACTTTGTCAGCAGGAAATACCCTAATGTTTAATAGGAAGAATCATGTCACCCTTCGCAGCGATGCAGCTTTGATGCCAAATCGTAGGGCGGTCCTGGTCCATGACAACCTGAACGACTGTCCAGGGACAATGAAAATGAACCAAGAGGAGAAAAAAAATCAGTTTATATATATATATATATATATATATATATATATATATGACGTCTAGTCTAGTGGTTAAGACTGATCCATATTATCCAGGAGATTACGGATTCGAGTCTGTGCAGATGTGGGCCTACGGGCCGGAATGTGTGGAACCAGAAGTCTGTAACACAATTATCTCTTCAAAATATATATATATATATATATATATATATATATATATATATATATAGAACTAGTATTTACTCTGGACCTCTTCTAGTACAAAATAATAGTGGTGTAGTGGTTATTATGTTAGACTTGCACACTAGAAATTCTAAGTATAATTCTTGATGGCGACATTTTTTTTAATTTATTTTTATTCTAAATTTAAATTATTATTTTTATATTATATATGGGTATGTCATTTTGAAAGTTCGGTATAGCACACATAAACTTAGGGCAATGTATAGACACAACTATATATGTTTTATGGACAACTTTGGCTGCATGCATACATAACTTTGAGTATGTAGGAGAGGAGATCCATGTTATCATAAACGCCTAATATAAGCCTACAGATTTTGCCGGCAGTTGGGAAAAAAAAAATTTATTCAAGTTAAATACGCAGTTTGACGTGGCAAGAAGAGGGAGAGGGAGAGGGAGAGGGAGGGAAGATGAAAATTAATTAGGGTTGCATGCATGCAGTACGTAACGTACATGAGAAGATTAAGCGGCAGTTGGAGGGAGAGGAAAAAGTTCGAACTGAAGGGAGCGAGCTGAGGTCGAGAAGAAGCAGCACGATGATCTCCGCCGGAGGGAACTCTGCTATAATTCGGTCTCTGGCCGCTTCTGCGCGCTCGAGGGACCGAGCTGGCAGGACTGGCCGCGCCCCATGCATGGCGAGGACCCTGGCCGTCTCGAAACCAATCCCAGACGTGGCACCTGCATATATGGATGCATGTATGCATGCGTACATAATAATAATAATAATCAACTGGACTAGTATACATACATATAAACTAGTACTCGTGGAAGAACTGTAGCAAAATTAATTAGTTTATACGTACGTACCGGTGATGATCGCAGTGATCGAGCCAAGGTGAGGGCATGCTACGATGACTTCCTCGGCCGTGCTCTTTGAACTGTAGCCACTGGGGCCAGCACATCCAATCAGGTATCTAATTGTCTCCAACATATTTATCTTCCTTAATTTTCTCTTTCGCACGCGCACGTGTTCCGGATTCTTTGGATAACCAAGGGTATATATATATATATATATATATATATATGCAAAAAAAGAGAAAATAGAAAAGGACGGTCAAAGATGGCACAACCAAAAGAAACACATACTTTATTCGAAAAGGAAACGCTTACTGGATCTGCGCATAAGTACAGAAAAATTGAAAATGTTTGACAGTCCGAATGGGTGAACCGAAAACCAAACCGAAGAGACAGATGACGTGCCGTTATTAGCCGAAAAAAATTCAATGACATTATCCCCCCTCACCCCTGCTAACGTAGGCTATAAAAGCTCGAACAAATCAGGTCCGGACACGTGTTCGCGATTTCAGTCGCTGTATGTAAAGCAGCAGTTCAGGAAAATTAATCCTTATATCTTGGTTGTTTTTTTTGATATGTCATTTTCATCGGGTCAGGAACTTCCTGAGGGGGGATTCCAACCGTGGTCATTCCAACAGGAGCCTCCCATCGTAACCAACATGCCACAACCTCACGGACTCCTTATATCTTGGTTGTGAATTTTGTCACGACCCGCACCCGGATATTCGGGCACGAGTGCGTGGGCACGTCCAGCCTACGCCGCAGTGTCGGCGGTAGTACGCTGTCTAGGTCATTTTCTGGGATCAATAAATATCTATCTCATCCACAATAATAAACAGGCAAGAATAATCACAGGAAATAGGAATGCTAAGATTTCAAATGAATAAATGTGATATACAAATCCATAGTTTAATACAGAATCCAGAAGATAAATCGGGAACAAACCCGAATATTATGCTGAAAGGAAAAAACTAGCTAACTGGCTACTACTCCTCAAAGGTAGTCTCCTGAGTGGGAACCGACTTCTCAACTGTATCACCTGCTACCTCATATGGGCCATAAAAGGTGGGGGCAAAGTTCTCATCATCGCCTAAAACAACGAATCCAGTCAGGAAAGGAGCAAAGTACACAATGCACAACAAGATTTAAACTAAATATTTGTGACAGGTAGAAAATAACTGACTAAGCATCATGTTGAGATTATGCATAAATAAATAGTGAAATTAACTGAGAAATAATGCTATAAATCAGGACTATAAGTAAAACATGATTAATTGCTATAAACCAGGAATATGAGTAAAACAGGAATAAAATGTGACAGAAAATGTAACTGTAACAAGACAACAAGAACTGCAACACGACAAGAAACTATGTGCGTGAACTTGTGTATTTAGAATACATAGTTGGCATGTAGGGGGTTATAAGGCTAATCAGGCCATCATAGACGACTATCAGACATGAATAATCGAGTATCAGGCTGATGGTACAGTCGCGTACCAACAGCTAGCAGTCATGACAGGAGGAACGGTAAACTACATGCCTCCTAGTATTCTCCCACCCGACACGAAAAGCAAGACATGAAATACAATATTCAAGACATGAAATCCAGTATTCTAACACTACGTGTAACAACCAAGGGTACTAGTAGAGCAAGAAATTAATTATCATAATATAAAGATTAAACTTGAAGTGCAGATACTTGCCTGATGTTTGGATCCAATTAAAGTTCTATCCTCGGGGAAATTTTCAGAAATGACTCCAGATGCTGAAATAAATATTACCATCATGCTCAGAAGATATCAAATAGCTAGAAACGCATGTCCTTGGGTCCAATTTGGAGACAAGGGCAAAAACGGTAATTTCGGGTCAAAACGGGGTCCGCATGTGGGCCCGCTTCACACCGAAAAACGTGTCAGGATCGAAGGTCTCCAAATTCATCAAACTTAGTGTTAACAGGTCAGGAACGATGATACGAACCCAACGGAACTTCCAGAATTGGATTCCGATGAGCCGATCACAAAATCGCCCGTCGAGTGGGGCCTGTGGGGCCCACGACACGCGATTTTGTCAACGTTCTCAGAATCGAACCAAACTTGGGTCACAGGACCAGCGTATCGCTACGAGTCCGATGGCACAAGTTTTGTTTCGATCCGACGTGTGTACAGGAAGTTACGGCGTGAATCAGAAAAGGCGGATACGGGACGGTGTCCGCGGATACGCGTTGATCCCGGTGTGCACCCACACGTCCGTATCAACGTTGCGCACGTCTCTGTGAAGATCACGCATGACCAAGTTGTCCCGTTTGGCGGGACGTACCCAGTTCCGGGGTGAATCGGGGTGTTATTTTTTCCTGTTTTTGGATCGCAGTGTGCGATCACCACAGGACGCGATGCCCTGAGCGGTTTATCCGGACACCGAGAGGGTCATACAGGCTTCATAACGTAATTTACAGAATTGAAAACGGGGCAGCGAGGAGAAAGATATGAGTACCTGAACAGGGCTCGAGAAACCGGGAATTTGTGTGTCCGTGTCGTGTCCGACACGCCGACACGAAGAATTGGGAGTTAGGGTTTGCTGGACTCGGCGGCGCTCAGGCGGACGGCACGGCGGCGAGGAGGTCGACCGGGGCTGGGCGGCGCTGTGCTGGCCGGCGGAGGCGCTGTCGGCTCGGGCGTCCGGCGGAGCTGCCGTGGAGGGGAGAGGAGAGGGAGACGCTGGGGCCGAGGGAGGCGGCTGCTGGCGGAGAACGACGGGGAGAAGGAGGAGGAAGGAGGAGCAGCGGCTGGCCGAGGGCGAGGCGGTGGTGGCGCCGGAGCGGGACGGCGGCGGTGGTGAGGTTTGGGCGGAGGTGCGAGGTGACCGGAGGGGGAGAGGGTCGACGGTGAGGGGATTTAAAGGGGCGGGGGAGAGTCGGGCAAGGCGGAGGGGGCGGAGCTGCGTGGCCGGGCGGGGCGGCGCAGGCGGCGGAGGCGCCGGAAAACGCGGGCTGCGGGGAGAAGAGGAACGGGTCAGCCAGGTATGGGTTCGGGTCGGGTTCGGGTGGACCCGACCCGACCCGCTAAGCCGTGGGCTGGGCCGGGGTTAGTGGGCCGCGGGCTGGGCCAGTTTACGGGCCGGATAACAATAATAATAATAATAATGATAATAATAATAATAATAATAATAAATAAATAAATAAATAAATAAATAAATAAATAAATAAATAGTTGTTAGGTAATTAAAAATAGGTCCGAGGTCCAATAAATTCCAGAAAAATTACCCTAAGTCCAGTTTTTCATTTTACACCCAAAAATATTATTTTAATAATATTTTAATATTATTTATTAACAAATAAAAATTATTTAATAACTAAAAACCCTGATTTTAATTACAGAAAATTCCCAAAAAATTCCAGAAAATTGTGAAAAATCCCAATTTAAAATTCTTGCAAAATATGGGGGTTTACAATCTACCCAACTTATAAAAATTTCGTCCTCGAAATTTAAAATTAAGCCATAATCTGTTAACCCTTCATGTACATAGGGCAAGTCAATCGCAATCTCCTTGCGATAATTAAAATCCTAATCATATCCACTGCAATCACTTCAAGGTTAAGATGACTACAAAAATTCAACCTATGGTTATCACTTCTTACTTTCTCAAATTACCCTCAGGTAAAATTTTAAATTAAGCCCGTATAACATCTTCAAGATTTGCATACGCTTATAAATTTTGCCTTACGATTCTAACTATCATAATTTCTTCTGCAAGTAATTCGAGTCCAAAAGTATTCCCATTTGTATGCTTCAACCTTTTAAATTCTATTCACATCCTCAATATTCCAATTAGGTAGTCCAACCATGTCACGCCCCAGTCCCAAAATATCGAGGGACTAGACACGTGGCATTGGCCAGCAGTACACACCGATGGACAAACCAATTTAATGGATCCATCGGGAATACTTAAGCTGTAATATAGGTCTACAATAATAAGTCAAAAACTAATCTCATCCACACACAGAATAGTAAGAACATCAGCAAATAAAGAAAGTACATCAAAGTCCAGTCTCAGCAGAGTATGTCGGGGAACAACCCGATAAGAGTCTAAAACACTGGTTCATCAGACCAGAACAAAAGAGTCCAAAATAAAGTATCTGAAGATTACAAATGTCATAAGCTCAAGTAAAGTCTTCAGCCATCACCTCTGCTTCTATGTTAGGTTCTCCTTCAGCAACAGCTCCTGGTACAGCTTCAGCTCCTGTCCCGTAAACCTCGGGATAATGCTCTTCTGCTAAACCTGGGGACATCATCCATTCCAGGTCCTCAGGGGACATAGCAAGGTACAAATAATACAAGCCAAAAATAGATGCAGTGAAATAGAAAATGAAATAAACAGGGTAACTACATAACCATCTATGTAAAAATGCAACTGAGAGCAACACTAGTACTCAGGCTGAGACTGCTACAAGCTCTGTGTCGGGGAGCCGGTAGCAGCAATATCTAGTAGTGGTCTAGCTCTGCTCGAGAGTCTACAACCTCACAATAGTAGTATATATATATATATAACAGCCTGTAGCCTGTGTGCCTCTCCCCACCCAATGTAACCACACGTCGCATGTCCATGTCACGTGAGATCAGAGCTAATGCAACAGTCATAATCTAAGAGTATAATAACTATGTCCATCCTGTAACCTACACAGAATCACCTTGAATATCTCAGGAAGATTCTGTCAATGTATGGTGTCAAGTGTCCTAGGTTATAGTGTACTTGATAAACAAGCACGAGAATATAAAGGGTCTCGAATAACCATCACTAAATGACGTACACAACTCCGCGTACAGAGTTGGCACCCGACTGTGATCGGACGCTAAGTATGTCATACGGTCCTAGGTTATATCATGTACACTAGTCACAGAAAATAGAGCAAGAGAACAAAATAAACTAATTAAACTGTAATTTATGGCAAGGTACACTTGCCTGGGGTTGGAATACCAGTAGCGATCCCTGTATCAGTGGGTTCAGCAATAACTCTTCCAAAAGCTGAAATGAACATTATCAACAGTCTCAGAACATAAGAAATAGCTAGAAACGCCTGTCCTTAAGTCCAGTTTGGACACAAGGGCAAAAACGACATTTCTGGGCCAAAGCGGGTCCATATGTGGGCCGCTTTGCACCGAAAACTGGGTCAGGGTCAAAGGTCTCCAAATCAGTCTAACTTAGTGTCAACAAGTCAGGAACATTGATACGAACCCAACGGAACTTCCAGAATTGGATTCCGATGAGCCGTTCTCAAAATCGCCCGTCGGATGGAGCCTGTGGGGCCTACGACACGCCATTTTCCAGTGTTCTCAGAATCGAACCAAACTTGACCCACAGGACCAGCGCATTGATACGAGTCCGATGGCGCAAGTTTCGTCTCGATCTGACGTGTATACACTAAGTTACAGCTAAATACAGAAAAGTCGGATACGGGGCGTTGTCCGCGGATACGCACTGATTTCGGTGTGCACGCACATCCGAATCAGCTTCTGCAAAATCTCGCACGTCCGTATCAACGACGCGCACGTATCTGTGAAGACCGCACGCGACCAAGTCATCCCGTTTGGCGGGGCGTACTCGATTCCGGGGTGAAACAGGGCTAAGTTTTTCCTGTTTTTGGATCGCGGTTCGCGATCACCACAGGTCGCGATACCCCGAGCGGGTTGCACGGGCACCGAGGGGGTCATACAGGCTACACAATGAAATTGACGGAATAGGAAACAGAGCTACGAGTCGAAAGTTATGGGTACCTGAACTGGGCTCTGGAAACTGAGGTTTCTTCGTATCCTTGTGTCAATTTGACACTGTTCCCGTGTCCTGACCGTGTCCGGCTGCGAGTACTGTGTCCACCTAGGGTTTCTACTAGCTGAGTGAAGCCGGAGTCAGGTTCTGGTGGATTATGGCGGAGACGGCTCCGGTACTGATCGGCTGAGGTCAGCGGGTGCTCGGGGAGTTCCAGGGCGGCCGGTCGGCGAGGTCCGGAGGCGTCAGCTAGGGCTCAGGCGGCCAACAGCGGCTCTGGACGGAAGAGGAGGTCGTCGGGAAGGGCTCTGCGGTCAGGGAAGGCCGGAGGAGGGCTGAGGAGGGTGGCCTGGAGCGAGGCGGAGCCGCTGGGACGCCGGCGGAGATGACCGGTGCGGAGGATTCTGACCGGAGAAGAAGGGTGGTCAAGGGGGTTTTCCGACGGATGGAGGGGGTATAAATAGGGGTCGAATGGGAGTGGGATGGCCGGCGGTTGGCCAGAATCTGAAGGAAAAGCGACGGGGGTTCCGGGGAAGATGAATGGGGACAGTCGCCGGCGGCCACGGCGGCGGAAACGGCCGCCGGCAGTGAGGAGTCGGGGCTCTAGGGATTCGGGGGTTAGGGATTCACACGGGTCGGGTGCTTAGCGGGTCGGGTCTGACCCGGATCCGACCCGCTAGCTGAGCGGTCCGGTTCGGGTAGACCGGCCGGTCCGGTCCGGTTCAAGTTTGGGGTTCGGTTTGGTTTATTATTTAGTTTGGTTTAATTAATCAGTTAATTTTAACAATAGTTTTTAATGCTTTAAAAATTCATCCGGGATCCAATAAATTCCCGAAAAATACTCCATGCCCGGTTTTTAATTTTACACTAGAAAATATAATTTTTATCATATTTTAATATTATTTAATTTTATTTAAAAATTCATTTTAAATTAGACTGCTTTAGTTTATAGGATTTAAAATTCACAGAAAATGCTAATTAATTCCTGAAAATTTAAATTTTAAAATTCTTAAAATTTCAGGTGATTACAAACCATCAAATTTTAATTTTTAATTCAAATCATCAAATTGAAAAATAATTTAAATGTAGTCCACCAATGTTCAAGTCTGAATTATACATCCTCTAAATTCAAATTGATGATTTTACCTTCATTATTCAAAATTTAAATCATATACCTAAGATATAACTATTGGGTACTCGATATCAATCCATTAATCATCTTAGTCACTCCTCTAAATTTTCAAAATTAAAATGGCTTGAACCTCTCCCAATCTAATCTTACTCGGTCACCAAAGAAATTTCTCTCGAGTTGACAATGTACTGCTACCCAATTTAGAATTTACCCACCCATCACGTAAGGCTATATATCTTAAGAAAATATTCCTTAATATGTTTACTCATGTCATTCAATTCTCAAAAATTCAACGCCGATCATATCACATATGATATGTCCTTAATTTCGAAGAATAATCCTCAAGTATGTGATCGGCCTATAGGACATATCTAGTACTATCTATATATCAAACTTATACCAAGCACGATATTTCGTCTTTCCGAAATAGGGAAGACGAAGATCAATAATAAGAAGTTCAAAGGTGAGGTGATAGAACAGAAGTATCGGGATCAAGACGTTTAAAGAATTCAAATAGGAATTGTCACGTAGTTGTGGATTGAATCCTATCTTGGTAATTCTTATTCACATGCTCGTATTAATACAATTATGTAACCGATACGATATGATCAGACATGTCTAGGACAAGTATATTTGTCTATTAATCACTACATATCTCAATCCACGTAAAGTATTATTTTGAAGGACGAATCAAGCGCACTATGGTTGATCAGACCGTAATACACTGATTCTGAAATGTATTATTGTGGGCCTCCCCAATAATACACTTGTCATGAACAAGCTCGATAAAGAGTAAGCTTGCAAAACTAGGCTATAGAATAGCTGCATAAGTCAAGTATATCAAAATTTAGTGCGCTAGATGATGATGAAAGGAGGTACAAATTATTTAAGTATACAAAACAACCTACAATAAGCACAATAACAAAAGACTCTAAATTCTCTACAGTTATCAAAATATAAAAGTATACCAGGTTATTAGAAAGTTCAAAATTTCTAGGTTGGGGCTGATGTCACGAACCAATAGGCACGAGTTAAACAATACTAGAAACGACAGCTAAAATCACTTACGCGCATTCGCTACTCCACGAGTCTGCGCGTTCTCCACGGTCATGCTGGTAGAGCATCTCGTGGTGATCTTGTAGGAATCTTGTCGCTTGCTGATAGATCCTTTACTCTGCATCCAAAATAAACGATAAAAGGCGCACAGGAATCAAGGCAGGATGCAAGTCAAGGAATTAATTCAAATCCGAGATAGATGTCAAGAACGATTCAAGCAAGTGGATGAGATCCTAAACTTATCCTTATCTTATTGCAGGCATGTTCGGTCTCTGAGTTGAAACCGAACAATTTAGTCGTAGACCTGCATGGGCCACCACAAAAACGTGTCACGACCCGCACCCGGATATTCGGGCACGAGTGCGTGGGCACGTCCAGCCTACGCCGCAGTGTCGGCGGTAGTACGCTGTCTAGGTCATTTTTTGGGATCAATAAATATCTATCTCATCCACAATAATAAACAGGCAAGAATAATCACAGAAAATAGGAATGCTAAGATTTTAAATGAATAAATGTGATATACAAATCCATAGTTTAATACAGAATCCAGAAGATAAATCGGGGACAAACCCGAGTATTATGCTGAAAGGGAAAAACTAGCTAACTGGCTACTACTCCTCAAAGGTAGTCTCCTGAGTGGGAACCGGCTTCTCAACTGTATCACCTGCTACCTCATATGGGCCATAAAAGGTGGGGGCAAAGTTCTCATAATCGCCTAAAATAACGGATCCAGACAGGAAAGGAGCAAAGTACATAATGCACAACAAGATTTAAACTAAATATTTGTGACAGGTAGAAAATAACTGACTAAGCATCATGTTGAGATTATGCATAAATAAATAGTGAAATTTACTGAGAAATAATGCTATAAATCAGGACTATAAGTAAAACATGATTAATTGCTATAAACCAGGAATATGAGTAAAACAGGAATAAAATGTGACAGGAAATGTAACTGTAACAAGACAACAAGAACTGCAACACGACAAGAAACTATGTGCGTGAACTTGTGTATTTAGAATACATAGTTGGCATGTAGGGGGTTATAAGGCTAATCAGGCCGTCATAGACGACTATCAGACATGAATAATCGAGTATCAGGCTGATGGTACAGTCGCGTACCAACAGCTAGCAGTCACGACAGGGGGAAGGATAAACTACATGCCTCCTAGTATTCTCCCACCCGACACGAAAAGCAAGACATGAAATACAATATTCAAGACATGAAATCCAGTATTCTAACACTACGTGTAACAACCAAGGGTACTAGTAGAGCAAGGAATTAATTATCACAATATAAAGATTAAACTTGAAGTGCAGGTACTTGCCTGATGTTTGGATCCAATTAAAGTTCTATCCTCGGAGAAATTTCCAGAAATGACTCCGGATGCTGAAATAAATATTACCATCATGCTCAGAAGATATCAAATAGCTAAAAACGCCTGTCCTTGGGTCCAATTTGGAGACAAGGGCAAAAACGATAATTTTGGGTCAAAACGGGATCCGCATGTGGGCCCGCTTCGCACCGAAAAATGTGTCAGGGTCGAAGGTCTCCAAATTCACCAAACTTAGTGTCAACAGGTCAGGAACGATGATACGAACCCAACGGAACTTCCAGAATTGGATTCCGATGAGCCGATCACAAAATCGCCCGTCGAGTGGGGCCTATGGGGCCCACGACACACGATTTCGTCAACGTTCTCAGAATCGAACCAAACTTGGGTCACAGGACCAGCGTATCGCTACGAGTCCGATGGCGTAAGTTTCGTTTTGATCCGACGTGTGTACAGAAAGTTAGGGCGTGAATCAGAAAAGGTGGATACGGGACGGTGTTCGCGGATACGCGTTGATCCCGGTGTGCACGCACACCCGAATCGACTTCCGCGAAATCCCACACGTCTGTATCAACGCTGCGCACGTATCTGTGAAGACCGCGCGCGACCAAGTCGTCCCGTTTGGCGGGGCGTACCCAGTTCCGGGGTGAATCGGGGTATTATTTTTTCCTGTTTTTGGATCGCGGTGTGCGATCACCACAGGACGCGATGCCCCGAGCGGTTTGTCCGGGCACCGAGAGGGTCATACAGGCTTCACAATGCAATTTACGGAATTGAAAACGGGACAGCGAGGAGAAAGATATGAGTACCTGAACAGGGCTCGAGAAACCGGAAATTTTTGTGTCCGTGTCGTGTCCGACACGCCGATACGAAGAATTGGGAGTTAGGGTTAGGGTTTGCTGGACTCGGCGGCGCTCAGGCGGACGGCACGGTGGCGAGGAGGTCGACCGGGGCTGGACGGCGATGTGCTGGCCGGCGGAGGCGCTGTCGGCTCGGGCGTCCGGCGGAGCTGCCGTGGAGGGGAGAGGAGAGGGAGATGCTGGGGCCGAGGGAGGCGGCTGCTGGCGGAGAACGGCGGGGAGAAGGAGGAGGAAGGAGGAGCAACGACTGGCCGAGGGCGAAGCGGTGGTGGCGCCGGAGCGGGACGGCGGCGGTGGTGAGGTCTGGGCGGAGGTGCGAGGTGACCGGAGGGGGAGAGGGTCGACGGTGAGGGGATTTAAAGGGGCGGGGGAGAGTCGGGCAAGGCGGAGGGGGCGGAGCTGCGTGGCCGGGCGGGGCGGCGCAGGCGGCGAAGGCGCCGGAAAACGCGGGCTGCGGGAAGAAGAGGAACGGGTCAGCCGGGTATGGGTTCGGGTCGGGTTCGGTACCCGAACCCGACCCGACCCGGTAAGCCGTGGGCTGGGCCGGGGTTAGTGGGCCGCGGGCTGGGCCAGTTTACGGGCCGGATAACAATAATAATAATAATAATAATAATAATAATAATAATAATATTATTAAATAAATAAATAAATAGTTGTTAGGTAATTAAAAATAGGTCCGAGGTCCAATAAATTTCAGAAAAATTATCCTAGGTCCAGTTTTTCATTTTACACCCAAAAATATTATTTTCATAATATTTTAATATTATTTATTAACAAATAAAAATCATTTAATAACTAAAAACCCTGATTTTAATTACAGAAAATTCCCAGAAAATTCCAGAAAATTGTGAAAAATCCCAATTTAAAATTCTTGCAAAATCTGGGGGTTTACAAATTTACCATGTACAACCAACATAAATGTAAAACCAAAATAAAGAGTTCATGTCTAAGTTTAAAAAAAGTCCATTGAAGAAGTCTTGCTAAGGGTCAATTTCAAAGTTATAACAATTATGAACATGGTTTCTCAATTTTAGAAAGAATACTTCTTGGAGATTGCCATCACTATTTTTATGTGCAAATTGCTACAATTTTGTCGGAGATCAGTTGGGTTTTGTGAGTAAAGTTACATTTAGCATAAACAAATCTGTTAGGCAGGGAGAACATTGGACAATTAGGGAGCAACTAAAGCCGGCCTTGGCAAAAAATCCATAAACATAAATTAAGTCGCCAATCCTAACTAGATGATCTCCATATGTCGGAAGAACCTGTTGGCACAAACGAGCTTTTACATTGCTAAGACATAAAACATGCTATTGGCTCAAATTTTGGACCATCCTTTCTCGATCTATCCACTTGTTTAATTGAATGAAATCGCCTATTGACATTGTCATTAAAACATAAACTCACAGCCAACTCCATCACGTAGAATTATTTCAAATATCTGGGCTCTTACAGTTCCGAATCACTCCATTACCAATACACGGACAAATGATAAAACAATTTAAGATTCGATGAAACAACTCTTCAAAGAGTAGGAGGAATACAGTTAGTTTCTCAAATATTAGCCGTCGAGACTTGCAAGGAACGTTGCCTTTCATCTTATTCTGTACTTTCTCTATTCAGTTTTCATGTCTTCTAACAGAAAGCAGCTTGTATGTCAATTCCCTACCCCTCACTTTCTCGAGTCAAAAGTAGACTAGATCAAAGTCTAATAGCTTCGCTGTTCTCGAACCATGCAGCATGAGGATGTATGATTGTTCAATTTCCATATCCCTGGTACAACATCAAGGCAGCTAGCTTCAGTGATTATCAATATACCCAAACTTTGCCAAGTAGCTCTAAACAAGCACAGAACCTGCAAATGGAGATGGCAATTGCCACAAGTACAACGGCTTCCCTCTGTTCAAGAGAAGATGGCATTAACAAATGCCTCGGCATCAAATGGCTGAAGATCATCGACCCCTTCGCCTACCCCCACAAACTTAACTGGAATACCTAGTTCATCTACCACGCTGACCTGCAAATTAAAATGGCAGAAGTAATTACTCTCATTTTACATTTTGCTACAATCAGTCAGGAGAACAATACAATACAGGAACTTTTCCCTACTGCCACCAAATTCATTTGGAAAGGAATAGCTAAGAGCTTTTGGTGCATACCACACAGCCTCCTCGAGCAGAGCCATCAAGTTTTGTGAGTATCAATCCTGTGATTCCAACAACCTGTTTACATTCCAGCTCAATGGATTACAATTGATGAAAGAAAGAAAGAAAGAAAGAAAGAAAGAAAGAATGCTGCTAGTGATGCCAAGCATGTACCTCTCATTCATGCACCATGAAAACTAAATCAAACATTCTTGGACAAGCGTAAGACAATAAAGATGAGCAATAAGTGAATACATTCTTGGAAGTCATAGGTGGCATTAATTGCAGATAAGATGAGTAAATATTTTGAGGATTTAGACATGTCAGGGACCAATGATGCACACATTAGTTAAGTGAAACTGCTAAAACTAAGGTAAAACCTAAACAAACATGGATTTAGGGTGTGAAAAAGGCTATGTACTGTAGAGAAGAGCTGCCACTTTAGTTAAGAAAATATTAAGTCAAACTGCTAAAACTAGGGTAAACCTAAACAAACATGGATCTAGGGTGTATATAAGTATACATAATGTAGAAAGGAGATATCCCTTTGGTAGAGCTGAATGTAAGAAAAGGATACGTGTGGCGTACTCCAAACTTATGGGATAAAGAAAAGGTATTTTTTTCTTGTTACAGCTACTTAAAGAGGTTCAGGCAAACAGAATGTATGGGGAAGAGAGAAATGATCAACAAAATAATGAAGAGTCTGAGATATGCCTAAATGAAAGCTAATGAGAACTCAAGAGTGCAAGAAAGAGAAAATAACCGTGAATATGAAATAAGAAAATATTAACACAATAGTTAAATGAAATAGTAATAAACCATGTTTAGGATAGTTCAGGCTCATGATTGAAGTTAAAAAGTTCTGAGAGACGTAGGAGAGCTGAATCATGAATTAATCTACTACTGAATTTGGGTGAAAAGGACAAAACACTAACAATAACTTTAATATGCAAGGGTAAATAGATAATTAACCTACATAGGTGGTCTTCAACAACAAACCAAGTAACTAGCAGGAAGATCAGATGGAAGAAATCAGATTCAGTTTGGACCAAGGTTCGAGAGGCTAAACTGAAATTAGCATGGGAATCAAATAGCACCCTACTAAAAATTGCTTAAAAGTCATCAGAAACTTGGAAGATTGTGCGGTGAAATTGGCTGCACACTTAAAAGTGCCAGTGTAGTGGAAGAGGTCTTGTTTCAATTTTCAAGCTGTTAAATTGTTTAAGAAATTGATTTACTGTGTAAAATCAAGCTTCCACAGAACCAAGTAGTACTGACACCTATAAAATACAAAAACATGGCTTATAAAGATAGGATTACAACCTTTTGGGTGGCTCAGATACCAGAACAGCAGTTCAAACCTACCCCAACACCAAAGTTCAAGGATAAAGCTCCAAAATATGAAGAAAAGAATTATGATGACAAAGCCTTTAGTAATTGGTTATTTGGAGATGAAAAAGAAGAATTTTTTTACAAATGGGATGAAGTAAGAACTCAATGACAAATGGGAGCTTGACAGGTACTGAAGAAGCTGACAAATCTAAAAGAATATAAAATTTTCAACATATATGCATGCACAAGGAGCAGATGTAAGTATTTTGATATAAGATATAATCAACAGGATGATAGTGTCCAAGCCCATGAGCTCTAGCATACCAACCAACTCTTAACAGAACAAAAGATACTAGGAAAAGAAGCTGCATTTCCTTCATGGGCTAGATTTTGTATGAACGATACATGATGGCATTGTATAGAATGACAGCTAGGTGAGAACTTGAGAATGTTATAGATAGGAGACTAACTTCATTGAATTCTCTTGCTTGCGGTAGCATATTCAACCCTGTTGTCCCATCGAGAACTAGCAAAATCTCCTGTGGAACATGATAAAACCTTTAGTATTAACTCATTTCAAATGAGGGTCCCATATTTGACTTGATGCTTATATAGAAAAAGGATGGCCCTACAATATAACTAGTCATGAAATGTGAGTTTCTATAAAGTAGTCAGCTTAGACCATTTATACAGTAGTGTTTACAATACCTAACACCTGTTCAAGTGACTAGTTGCATCGACATGCTTCATAAAAAAAAGCATCGACAAAATTACCTTATGATGACAATGAGGCACATAAGAGAGGAGAAAAATCGGTACTGTCAAACAGTAACAATTATTGGCATAGCTCTGATTGAGAAAGTTGAAGACAATCCCTGAATTGGAACAAATATAGATGAAACCAGAGTACTGGAGCTCAAGACCAGAAACATAAATCGGGAGAATTTGAGGTATGGATGTTTCTTTCATACGAGTAAACTATAGTGGTAAGTGCACGAAAGAATGTTTCTGTTGCACTATTCACCTCATATAAGGAGGCCAGACTTCCATCATTTCACTGTTGGATTAGGAAATACTTGAGGTTCCACATAAACCTTCCAGCATAGCATACCAAAGATTGTTCCAATGGACGATGCTATGATTCCTTTAGCATTCATATTTGCAAGCCACTAATTTTAATGTTGCAAAGTTGGTCTGCGTGCTGTCCAAGCACTGATTCAATGAAATTTTATATATATATATATATATATATATATATAAGTGATATCGAAGAGCTTGTAGCCCAAGTGGCTGAGTTTGGAGATATACTTAACCGGTTGGTTATACCAGGTGGAGTTCAACTCCCCTGGTGGTGGTGGTGGTAGTAGCAGTCTATGTTGTTACAAGCGACGCCTAGGCGGGCCTAAGCGGCCTGTTGAGGGGAGGGCGTTTTGACCATGAAAAATATTTTCCGTGTTTGGAGATGGGCGCCTAGGCGTACCTAGGCGGACGCCTAGGGTCGACCAGAGGAAAGAAAGACGGACGCCTAGGCTATTGTTGTTGCTGCTGCTCAAAAAAAAAAAATTGATGTTGCTGTTGCTGCTTCTGTTGTTGCTGGTACTGCTCCTGCTGCTAGTACTTCTTCTGCTGCTGGTAATACTGTTGCTGCTTCAGCTCGTACTGCTGCTGCTGATGTGACCTGGGCGGGCTCCTAGGCGCGCTTAGGCGAGGCAGTCACCCTCTCGCCTCGTTTCGCCTAGCGCCTAGAACAACTTTGGTAGTAGTACAAGTACATATAAACAACGGTGTATAATGGTTAAATGAGGCAACATGGTAAGTATGTGTAAATTCTAAAATATTTATATGTTAAGAATACTGCATAATCTATAGAAGATTTTAGTATAATACTTGACTTAATTTTATTGATGGGTGGGACTACATATATATAGGAGGGACTAACCCCTCTCTACTATTCTACTAGATGTGGGACTAAACACCCAGTAATACTCTCAACACTCCCCCTCAAGATGGACGATAGATATCAATTATCTCCATCTTGTTACATAGTTTAAAAAGACTCGATGAATTAAGACGCTTAGTCAGACAATCTGCAACTTGTTCTTCTGAGCAAACGTGATCGAGCTTTAATATCCATTTTTCTAGCTTATCTTTGATGAAGAACCGATCGATCTCGATGTGCTTAGTTCTGTCATGCTGGACTGGATTGTTAGCTATACTTATTGCAGCTTGACTGTCACTCAGAAGGCGCAACGGTGTTTCCTGGGCCAGCTTCAACTCAGTCAGCAGTGCTTCTTACCCACAGCAACTCTGACACTCCCAGAACCATAGCTCTATATTCTGCTTCAGCAGTCGACCGTGCTACCACAGATTGTTTATTGCTTCTCCATGAGATTAGGCTACCCCACACAAAGATACAGTACCCTAAGGTAGACTTTTTGTCATCCATGCAGCTTGTCTAATTTGTATTGCAGTACCCCTCAACACCCAGGTGTCCATTTTCCTTGAACCATACCCTTCTTCCAGGAGTCCCCTTCAGATATTTCAGGATACGAAAAACTGCATCCATGTGGCCCTTCCTTGGATCATGCATATAGCGACTCACTACACTAACAGCAAATGAGATATCATGACGAGTGTGGCCTAGATTAATCAATCTGCCTACAAGTCTCTGATATCTCTTGCGATAAACATGTTCTCCTACCTCTGCCCTCAACTTATCTTTCTGATCGATCGGAGTGACTGCCGATCGACATCCCAGCATACCAGTCTCTGTGAGCAGGTCTAGTACATCCTTTCTCTGAGAGAGGACGATCCCATCTCTTCCTCGAGTCATCTCCATCCCAGGAAAATATTTTATCATTCCCAAGTCCTTCACTTCAAACTCCTTGGCGAGTTTTGACTTCAGCTGGGTGATCTCCTCCTCATTATCACCTGTGATCACTATATCATCCACATACACTGCAAGTATGGTGATGTGGCCTCTTGCATGCTGTAAGAAGACCGTGTGATCTGCATTGGTCTGGCGGTACTCCATGCATGTGACAGCCTTCCTGAATCTATCAAACCATGCTCGAGAAAATTGCTTGAGTCCATACAGTGATTTCTTCAGCTTGCACACATTTCCGTCGACTGCTTTGTGCAAAACCCCGGGGGGGGGGGGCCTCCATGTATACTTCCTCTTGTAGATCCACATGAAAAAAAGTATTTTTACATCCAATTGATATAGCTGCCACCCATGATTTGCTGCAAGAGAGACCAGTGTTCTCACAGTGCTCATCTTTGCCACCGGGACAAATGTCTCATCATAGTCGATGTCATAGGATTAAGTGAATCATTTTGCAACCAACATTGCCTTGTACCGCTCCACCTTACCTTCTAGCGTCCCCTTTACTGTGAAGACTCATTTGCATTCAACTGCTCTTTCCTTTAGGCAATGGAACAAGCTCACATGTCTCATTTCTTTCGAGTGCCCCAAGTTCCTCTAATATTGCAGTTTTCCACCTTGGATCTTCCTTCGCTTCCTGCCAACACTTAGGCAAATAGGTGGTATCTAACGATGCAATGAATGCTCGATAAGTAAAAGATATATTAGAGTAGGATAAAAAATTGGCTATGTCATGTTCATAACCATAACGATTAGGGGCTCTTTCCGCATTACTGCGAGAAGATTTCCTTAAGGAAGTATGAGGTAGTGGTAGAGAGATCATACCATCCGAATCAGAGGAATCCGCATCCGAATCAGAGGGATCCAGTGCGGGAGGTGCATCTTCAAGAGTTGGGACAGGGTTAGGCGAGGGACATGGAACAATAGGGACAATAGGCACAGTAGGGAACTGCTACTTTCTCCTTCTGTAGACTTGGAGCTCGGTAGATTGTTCCTCCTCCTACACTGGAGCATAACTTTCTTCCTCTTGATTGTGTGTATCTGTTGGTATATTAGAATATTATTGGTATATTTGTTGGTATATTAGAATATTATTGGTATATTTGTTGGAATATTAGAATATTCTACAGGAGATTTTAATGGGGTATTAATATAAGATGAAGGACTGTAAGGCTATAAATAGCCAAGAGATTATCAATAAAAAATATAACTACTCCAAAATATTTTACATAGTATCAGAGTCTAAACCCAAGCCACCACCTCCCAAACCCTAGCCGCCACCGCTGCCACACCGCCCGCCACCACCGATGTCGCGCCGCAACCACCGCTGCCGCACCGCTCGCCCGCCACCACCGTCGCTGCTCGCCCCCCGCCACCACCGCGACTCCCGCGGAGCCTTCTGCAGCGGTTCCTGGCGTCTCACGCGGGTCGTTCCATACGTTGACATCAAAAGCCTAGATCTGATAGGGGAGAGACATGATCGGGTCTAGCAGAGGACGAAGAGGGCGAACGTGAATCGTGGGACGGGTGTGAGGTGATTGGAGAATAAAATGATCGATAGAGGAGATCATCAAAAAGTTGGACTCTGCGGAGGTCGCAACGTTGATGCAGCTGATGAAACTGTCGGCTGGTGAGAGCGCGACACGCACATTGGCGAAGTTGGAACTTCCATCCATCGATCTGAAGCTTGATGGACCAGCCACCTACCTGAGTTGATCACGACGTGTGAGGAGAACCCTCGCAGGGAAGAACCTGGAGGGTTTCTTGTCAGGAGAGAAGACAGAGCGGGATGAGGGCTCGGCAGGACACGACGAGTGAAAGTCCACTCATATGGTGGTATACATTTGGCTCCTCAATTCTTTAGTCCAGTCGATCGCCGCCACAGTGGATGGCCTTGAGATGGTGAAAGACGTGTAGGAGAAGTTGAGGAGAACCTACGATGGTGTGGGAAATAACTTGAGGGTTTTCCAGATCAAGGGGGAGATCAACGACACCGTACAGGGAGAGAAGACGGTACAGGAGTATGCCACGGAGTTTGAGCGTCTGGGGTTGGATTATGATCACTTCTCAGATCGGACGAGCTGCGAGAACCCGAAATGTAAGGAAAGACAGGTATGTCTGCAGGAGAGGACGATGAAGTTTCTTAAAGGGCTGGCCGCAGTGTTTGCTTAGAGGACAGCACTACTTCTAGCCCAACCGAAAATTTCTACACTTGAGGAGGCTATCTCGGCCATGATCCAGGAGGAGACTCGTATCAAGCTACAGGTAGGGACAGGTGGTCCTCCTGAAGTGAAGACAGCACTGACGGTTGCCAATTCAGGCGGCACAGGACAAAAGGGAGACCCCCGGCAGTGTTACAACAGCGGGGAGGTGGGCCATCGGAGGTATGCCCAAACCACCCAATGAGGGAGATTCAGGTGGCGGACGTGGACAGTTTGGAGGACGTGGTCGTGGTCGTGGGGTTCGACGGGGTGGTCGAGGAGGTTATCGAATGAACCTGCTGGTAGCAGAAGGCGAGGAGGGAGCTAATGGTGACTATACTGAGGAGGATCAGACACTACTGGACATGCTGGAAGTACTCAGGAGAAAGCAGAGTGCGTCAAGCGATGGAGACAGGAGTGGGACTGGGAAGGCATCCACCTCAGTCTTCGCCAGAGGCAACGTGTCATGCCCCGATCTCCCGCAGGCTAATCGGCTGTCCCCGCTGGGTACGAATCACCGCGCCAGCGCTCCCGTGGGACAATCGCTTCGACCCATCTGGACGTGATGCCGTACGAGCGTGAGCCGCACCCATGCAAGACCGTGGTTCATTGGCTGGCGGTAAGAGTTCTAAGCCACAGGATCGCACAGATTGTCCGAGTGCAGCAGAATCATAAACGCATAAGCGATTTGGTAACAAGTTCACTGAGTCGACAATAGCGGAAGCATCGAATAACACAGGTTGAAGTAAAACAAACACTTTATTGATATTGTGCAATGTTACAAGCGGCGTATAGCCGAGATTACAAGTCACTCAAGCCTCTCTCTCTGAAACAATAAAAGCGTGACAAGTGGCTACATTATGGAATGATAGTACAGGCGATATTCCAACATTATGTCTTGTATATGTGCTTCAGTTCCGGACGCAGTGCTCCAAGGCTCCAGAGTGAACTCCACGCCTTAGCACGCACGAAGGAGGCATCCGCACCGAACGAGGTTCTCCCGCACCTGCAAACGATCTGGTGGGTTATCAGTACATTGAATGCACTGGTGGAGAGGCTACTCGCCCGCTCGACAAATCCAAACATGTAATATAGGTTCCGTACACCAACTATTATGTTGTCTTTCTAGTTGTGCCTTAGGATCAGTTTCATGGCATAGATGAATAGCTTATCTCGTGTGACAGTGCGCCGTACGATATAGGAGGAAACACGGCGAAACTTACCAACTTACCAATTCTCCTTCCATGTCCAAGTATAAACCAAGTTAATTCCAGTACAAGCATTCATAAAATGAATCAGGGCATTAACATTCATGAACATTCATGGGCTATATCATATGCAACACGGGTGTGCTACGAGCGGGTTCTAAATCAGATGCACGAGTTCTTCTTTTAAACTATAGAACACAGGTATATTTGTTACTCAGATTAAAGAATGATTCACAGATTTATTGGTCATATCTCAGGATACTTAGATTCAGATTCATAGATGCAATGCAATGACTTGCACACGGATTACCGCTAAGCGAGTATGATCATGTATGCACAGGAGTCGCTGGCGTAGTAGCCATTTATGGACATAGTCGCAATAAGACGATGGTCTCGATGCCCCGGCAACCCGACCGAACTTATCCGTGCTAGGAACAAGCTAGCGCGACTACCGAATCTTCCTCCTAGGCCGGATCGGTCCCAGTGCCCCGGTGCTCCGAACCGATGAGATCAAACTTGTGCACAAGCGTCCGCGACTGAATGAATGAGTTCTTGTTGTTCTTTCATATTCTGAGTAAACGACAATGGTTGTAGACGCGGGTCATGATCCACGCTACAAGCCATCCCAGGTCGTTCCTGACTCAGTGGTTCATTTGTTATGAATTTCACACAAGTTGAAATGACAATCCATGATTCATTATTCAGATGCAACTTGACATGATGCGTTCCCCTGGTTCGGGCATGCCTTGGCGACCTAACGGTCCCGGATACTTTCAGTGTTCATACTTTCACGGAACGACTATTAGATAGTCTTCCGGTGGTTTGGATGAAAACAAGGCAAGCTAGCATTCACATTAGATATTGGCATGCAATTATAAGACAAGCACTGAATCGAGGCAATATATAAGCAGGCAAGCATGCATTTGTACAACATAAGCTCTCACATTAGCACGGACCCGAAGGTAAGTCGAGTAGCGAAACCGTAAGGAGACTTTCCGAACGACGCCATCTAGAGTCGTGCAGTGTAACCAAGTGAACAGCGCACTAAGAAGAGCACGTACATAACGATCTATCGAGGCAAAACAGTGCACAGCGAAGTATGTAATGTTCGTATCGTTCTATCGAAGCATAATAGTGCACAACGAAGTATGAAATGTTCATCTCGTTCTATCGAGGCATAGCAGGGTCCAGTTGCTCAAGGCAAAGGTAGCATGCGAAGGTCTAAATACAAGCAATATTTTATTTCTATGTTCTAACACAATCAGTACAAGTTGGGATTATTCCCTTAGTTAGGTGCGTTAGATTCTTATTAGCATGCAGGGGGTGATTCACCTAGCGACTAGCATGTATCGTTCCATATTTTAAGTGTGTTGGCTAAGCAAAGACAAGTTCACCGTAGCCACCCACCTTAGTGATGATTTGCCACGGTTGAACGATACTCCGAGCGAGCCTCTGAAAGCCTAAGCCAAACTCCTGAAGGGACCAAGTCTGGATATCCTTTGCCTCAAACGAGTATTCTCGCCTGAGCAAAGCGGGTTGGGACAGTTGCACTTTTGCCGTTTGAATCGGCAGTCCGCTTGAGCGGAACGGGGTGTTACATCATACACCACTCAGAAAAAGTCTCGTCCTCGAGACTTACTGAGGGCAAGCCGTACTATCGCACTATGTAATCTATCCCAAGCGTAGCAATCGGTACCACTAAATCCGTTTGAACATAATCTCCTACTTATCCTTACGCCGTGTCGTGTGTATGCCGAGTCAGTCTCATTTGCGCCTTAGCGCAGGACATGTTGCTTAATGCGTGGTACGTTTCAATTGATCTGGATTTACGATCTAAGGCTGAGGCAAACTTATACACGTCGTTATACTTGTTCAAGTGGATATTCACTTGCACTAGCATTGAGATCGGCATATCGCGAGTCTGGATCGTGCACGGATTCAAAGCGTCCTTCAAACACATACATTTCAACCAACTTGGCGATAGCGAAGTCTTAGCACTCGAGTTTCACATATCCTTTAGTCTTGGATCGTGCACACGTTCAAGGCGTCCCTCAAACATATGCATTCAACCAAACTCAGAGATCGTGAAATCGGACAAGCTACTTGCGAAAATTTCAAGGGTTCTCGTCTTACTGAATCACGAGGACACATTCGACAGGGTCAATCCAATTCCATATCATTTCCTTTCCAACTCAATCTGAAGCATTTTGCACTACCGTTAGGTACGATCTATTTGGTTTACTGACTAGCATTCATTCATTCGGGTCAAACTTAGCACATGTTAGGGTTCCCAAGTCTCACCCTAAGTTTTTGCTGCCCCAGTCTATAGCTTATTCAAGCAATATAGTAAAGTCGGTAACACATGTTTATTCACTCGGCACAGGGTCGTCTGCCTAATTACTAGGTCAGCTCACAAAGTCATAGGTACAGGTTCAAGCACACGATACATCGTACAATTTCGTCGCACGATGCTCGTCCCAATTCCTAGGGTCAAACCATTGTTCATTTGCACGGGGTATTCTACCCAAACTCATTTTACTCAGATTTCTAAACATCGAGCACAGATTTTCCTACTCTCAGTAATACGTTCGTTTGTATGGGGGACGAGTCCGTTCAGCAGAATCCGTAACGTAATATTCATGATGCAGGACAAGCCTAGTGATTTGCATAGTCTATCCCTCCAAAATGTTTTGATAGGATCCCTATCCATTTCAAGTCTAAACCATCAAGCAAAGATTCGATTCTAATCCTTTAGTTTAACTCCAATTCGTTCAACCAGATTCATGTATTCATTCACGAAACCATCCAACGTGATTTAATTCAGGTTCTAGGCTAACTTATCCAATGAAACATTTCCCAATCACTTGCGTTCCAATTTCGTCTTATCGTGTCGAACCAAAAGTCAAGACAATCCGTAAGTTGTCACGCCTCGGTCTCCCGCAAGTTCGATCACCCTCGTCGGACGTGAGATCATCACGCCAACGCTCCCGCTTGGGTAATCGTCCTCATCCGGGCGTGACGCGTATGCGGCATAAAGTTACGCTCGCACAGGACAAGAACGTTTGATTGTTATGGCTATCCTCGACACGATCGAGACACCTTATCATTCCTCTTTTGCTTTATCCAAGTTTTGTACTCGTTCATCCAGTGATTATAGTTCGTCTAGCAAAATCATCCAACTTCGCTGTTACCGTTCGGTAATTCCATAGTCTTACTCCTTTTTCATTCCTCAAGAAACTAGTTTTAAATATTCAAGCCCAAGTCTATTCCATTTTTGATACGTTCTACTCATCGAGTTCATTTGGAATAATCACCGAACATGTTCCCGTGAGTTTGATTATCCCCGCCGTACGTGAAATCACCACGCCGGCGCTCCCGTAGGATAACCGTTCTCGTTGGGACTGGTTTCGAGAGTAATCGTTTTGAACTAGATTTCAAGACCGTTCTTCCGAACTTCAAGCCAAATCCATTATCGTTCAACTCTTTCATCGAAACACAATATTTTCTTCCGGACTAACTTCTATTCGAGTGATATTGTAGTCAAGTTCAATCCGGTTATTTCAATCTGAAATCGCTCGTACTATTCTCCAAGTTTCCAACAAGTTTTCCTTAACCAAGATATCGATTTTCATTTTCCGTGAATCCCGATTCGATATAAGCCTTATCGTTTATTCAAGACATTTCCGAAGTCGTTCAATCCAACTATCGTACGAGTCTTATGGATCTGTTTGGACATTTCTAAATGATCCAATACACCACTCGGAATTGAGTCATCCCATTAAATCTATATTCGATAGTCATCCCAACAAACTATATTCCATTTGTATCTTCCGACACAAAATATGGTTTGAGCTATTTCTTAAAATCCAAACATGATTCTCTATATTCGCCTAAGCGATAAATCCGAGAATATTTCTATCGGTTGGCATTCTAAGTCTGACTTGTCTTATTCCTGAACGATAGCCCAACTCGTTGCAACTTAGCTTGCACCAAAGAGTCTTGGCGCGCGATACTCTACACAACTTAGCCGAAAGGCTGAGTGCATAGCTAACCGTTCGGACAATATTCGATTCCGCATCAACCAGTTGGGCAAACATGTATAGGCATTTCGGTTCGCACACAATTCTCGTTTCTAGCACGAGTCTATTCACGAAGGAACTGGCACAGGTTGGCAAAAAGGCCAAATCATATTACAATTCCATACAAGCAATCATCTCATTTACTTATACTTTTTCGAAAGTATTTAGGCTTATTGTTGGAACATTCCGTTTGGGATATTGAGAGAGAGTGTGCACGTAACCCACGAACGAGCTTTCGAAACTGAGAAAATAGAAATGAAGTTCAAAGGCGTATAAGCCAAGCTCTGATACCATTATGTCACGCCTCGATCTCCCGCAGGCTAATCGGCCGTCCCCGCTGGGTACGAATCACCGCGCCAGCGCTCCCGCGAGACGATCGCTTCGACCCATCAGGACGTGATGACGCACGAGCTTGAGCCGCGCCCGTGCAAGACCGTGGTTCATTGGCTGGCGGTAAGAGTTCTAAGCCACATGATCGCACAGATTGTCCGAGTGCAGCGGAATCATAAACGCATAAGCGATTTGGTAACAAGTTCACTGAGTCGACAATAGCGGAAGCATCGAATAACACAGGTTGAAGTAAAACAAACTCTTTATTGATATTGTGCAATGTTACAAGCGGCGTAGAGCCGAGATTACAAGTCACTCAAGCCTCTCTCTGAAACAATAAAAGTGTGACAAGTGGCTACATTATGGAATGATAGTACAAGCGATGTTCCAACATTATGTCTTGTATATGTGCTTCAGTTCCGGACGCAGTGCTCCAAGGCTCCAGAGTGAACTCCACGCCTTAGCACGCACGAAGGAGGCATCCGCACCGAACGAGGTTCTCCCGCACCCTGCAAACGATCTGGTAGGTTATCAGTACATTGAATGCACTGGTGGAGAGGCTACTCGCCCGCTCGACAAATCCAAACACGTAATATAGATTCCGTGCACCAACTATTATGTTGTCTTTCTAGTTGTGCCTTAGGATCAATTTCATGGCATAGATGAATAGCCTATCTCGTGTGGCAGTGCGTCGTGCGATATAGGAGGAAACACGACGAGACTTACCAACTTACCAATTCTCCTTCCCTGTCCAAGTATAAACCAAGTTAATTCCAGTACAAGCATTCATAAAATGAATCAGGGCATTAGCATTCATGAACATTCAGGGGCTATATCATATGCAACACGGGTATGCTACGAGCGGGTTCTAAATCAGATGCACGAGTTCTTCTTTTAAACTATAGAACACAGGTATATTTGTTACTCAGATTCAAGAATGATTCACAGATTTATTGGTCATATCTCAGGATACTTAGATTCAGATTCATAGAAAAATAGTTGACTTAATTTTATTTATGGGTGGGACTACATATATATATGAGAGGCTAACCTCTCTCTCTACTATTCTACTAGATGTGGGACTAAACACCCACTAATACTCTCAACGTCTATCAACCTATTACACATGTACTAAAATCTCAAGACCTACAGATACTCCTTTATGGCCATTACCTACCTGATCCGTAGAGCCCGTACCCCTCCAATGACATGTATCCTATTTTCTTTCTTTCTTCTTTTCCGACATACTCACACACACGTGACAAGCTCAAGCACTACATAAATTTCAGAACTTTCTAGTGGGGAAGTTTGCAGTACTACAAAAAGCGTAATAGTAAATCTTCATCATACATTAGGTGCACCAGAAACGACTTTCCCAACAGCTTTTTTGCAGGCAATCAACTCTTCCATAAGGCTGTAATTAGTATGTAGACCTGAGAGATTATTATCGCATAAAAAACAAAGTCAAAATAAACTAAATAATAGCAACTAAGTTAGAAAATAAAATGATTTGTTACTCACGTCCAGATGTATCACACAGAACGATATCATATCCTTGCTCCTTACCCCTTTTCACAGCCTGTGAAAGAACTATTTAGAAAGCAAATTTAGATTCTAGTGAATTTCCTACTTCTCGTACATCAGTTGTGGGTGTTCTTAAGACAATGTACTGATACAAGATGCACTAACATATATACCTGATTGGGCCTTCACTTTCTCACCCTCAGCTACGACTATCTCTGTCCCCGTCCTCTCAGCCCATACTTCTAGCTGATCACTAGCTGCTGCTCTGAATGTATCACCAGCTGCCATTAATATCTGCGACGAACCAAAACCAGCAATCTTCACAATAGATTACTGGTAGAGCCAAAGTTTTGAGGACAACTTACAAGATCTTATGATCTATTATAAATCAAATAATGTGTAAAGTCCCGCCAAGTCCTAACACACAAAGTAAATCCATCAAATATCAATAACATTCTGGTTAGGCTTTTGGAAGTGGTTCGTGTGAAAGATAATTGTGTTTGTGGTAATACATTAAACATAGGATAAGAACTGAGTGTATTATGGAAGCTGGAGGTAGTGTTAATTGAGGTTGAGATGAAAGGACCCAATTGATGCACCACTTAGGGAGGTGAGAGTATCTTGGCTAAAACTATCTGCTAAAGCTAGAAGTAGGCCAAAAAGGAACTTGGGATGAATTATGATATGCCACTGGAGAGGAATGGCCTACCCCAAATTTGGGATATAGGTTATGTTCTTGAAAAGAATTAACCGATATTTAAAATGGATAAACAATACTATTGAATCAAGGACAAGATATTGAAAAATTAACCAATAAATAATGACAATGACTTGGTCTAAGTGAGTAAATAAGCACTAATATATATATATATATATATATATATATATATATATATATATATATATATATATATATTGCGGTTGACTGATTCGACGATGTCAAATAATGTTTCATTCAAAACTAATCAGAAACAAAAATAATACAGAGAAATTACACGTACCAAATATTTCTCTAGTTTTAAAATGTTTTGTTATTTTTTGGCTTTACTAATTACTATTTTGTTATTTTTTGGCTTTACAAAACCGGAAACTTCGTAACTCTAATCCGAAACCGCCGACAACAATACTCATAAGGAAGGTTTGATAATGATTCTGAAACTGATACTATGAGCATTGAAGACAAGATAAGAATGAAGATAAATTACATTGATCAAAGTGGGAATTTTACAGTTATGTTTATCTGAATAGTCATAGGATACAGGATATTTCCTCCCCAAAAAAGATAGGATATAGGTTATGAAAGTTTGTTACAATTGAATTCAAAATCATTTAAGTAATTGCTCTACATTACTGACTTCCACATATACAGAAAAAATGTGAGAGAAAATTGGGATTCCAGAGATGTTACAATGTCTTTTCATTTTCTTAACATTTCTGAAAATAATTTTGAAACCAAGGAGGGCAAATGCCCCCTTGTGTTATAGGAAAATTCGGAGGGTTGATCCTGGGTTGCATGAGCTTAAATTCATGACAAGTGTGTCATAGTACCTACCAACTAGACTTCAAGGTTTTCGGTAGGCCCTATCTTGCCTACAACTTCTCTAGAACAGGAACCTGCCATCAACTCAGGGGTATCTCTTTGGGTTGAGAACCGATCATATCAATCTGTCAACCCCTTCATCAAACCTTGAGTAATTAGTCCTACCAAAAATTCACCCACTTCATGCTGATCACTAAAGCATAGCAACATGCACGCACCCTTAGCAACAGGCCTGTGCACATGCATTCTTGATCATTGATCAAGTCCATTTGAATGTGTACATATGTATGTATACAATCTATTACTGGCAAGGATGTTTGTCGGAGGTTTAGGATAGATCGGTTTAACAGGTACTTGACTTCACACTAATCCTCAATTGATGTGTTTCATAACCCTGTCTTGGCAAGATAGTTTCTTTGTGTTGTTGCTCATATTTTTCTGACCATTTGTCCTTGTTGCATGTTTTGTAACAGGTGAATTCATTCTGTTTGAGTAGTTCTCCACTGATTGTCGTAGTAGAGTTGTTTAGCCTACCAAGTTTGTTCGCAATCATATGTGATTATGCAAAATCTCTTCCATGTTGCATATTGTACTTGATCTCCCATTCTCGGCAATTATCGATAGTTACATTTTTCCTTACTGACGAGGCCATTTACGCGTAGGTCATTCTAGAAACTTTGGTCAACTCAAGTCATTATGCCTCCTAGTTTAGGTAAGTTTTCATTCGTTCTCGACTAGCTTTCATTGGTACTTGACTGGTCATTTGTTAAAACATAATTTAACCCAACTTGATAGGTAGTTTTGTTGATATGGTATGTTGGGTGTCATATTTAAGTATAGTATAAGCACATGGGAATATCCTGAGGACATATTTGGCATGCCAGAATATGTCACAGGATATTCCATTATGAGATTATTGTCATAATGATTGAAATTATTGTATTAATGACTGTAAGGCTATATAATGCCAAAGAGACAATCAATAAAATTATCAACTAATTTCAACATGGTATCAGAGCCAAGTTTCCACAAACCCTAGCCGTCACCAAGCTTCCACAAACCCACAGGAGGATTTCCTAGATCTCCTCCACCGAACTCTTCCACGCCCCCCTCTTTTTTTCCCTCCTCTCCTCTTCTCCGTCCTTCGCAGGCCGCCCTTCGCTGTTGCTGTCCCGTCCCGCTACTGCTGCGGCTACTACTGCTGCTGCAGCTGCTGCGACTGCTGCTGCTGCGACGGCGGTTGTGACATGCGTGATGCCGCCTCCTCCGTACCAGCACGAGGCACCGCCTAATAGGGATGCCTAGATCTGAAAAAAGGGGGGACATGTTCGGATCTAGGAGCGGACGACGAGGACAAGCGTGAGTCGTGGAGCGAACGTGACGTGACTGGATAGACGACGCATCGATGGAGGAGATCATCAAGAAGCTAGATTCTGCAGAGGTGGCGACGTTGATGAAGTTGTTGACGATGTCGGCTGGTGAGAACACGACACGAACGTCGCCGGAGTTGAAGCTTCCCTCCATCGATCTGAAATTAGATGGACCAGCCACCTATCTGAGTTGGTCACGACGGGTGAGAAGAACCCTCGCAGGAAAAAACATGGAGGGGTTCCTGACGGGCGAGACGACAGAGCCGGACGAGGGCTCGACAGGACACGATGAGTGAAAGTCCACTCATATGGTGATCTACATCTGGCTTCTCAACTCCTTAGTCCAGTCTATTGCCGCCACAGTAGACGGTATTGAGATGGTGAAAGATGTATGGGAGAAGTTGAGAAGGACCTATGATGATGTGGGGAACAACTTACGGATCTTCCAGATAAAGGGGGAGATTGATGACACCGTACAGGGAGAGAAGACGGTGCAGGAGTATGCCACGGAGTTGGAGCGTCTGTGGTTGGATTATGATCACTCCTCAGATCGGACGAGCTGCGGGGACCCTAAGTGTAAGGAGAGACAGGTGTGTCTGCAGGAAAGGACGATGAAGTTCCTCAAAGGGCTGACTGCAGCTTTCGCACAGAGGACGGCCCTACTTCTAGCCCAACCAAAGATCCCTAGCCTTGAGGAGGCTATCTCAGCCATGATCCAGGAGGAGACACGCATCAGGCTGCAAGCCGGGACAGGTGGTCCCCCCGAAGCAAAGTCAGCACTAGCGATCACCAGCTCAGGTAACACAGGATCTAAGGGAGAGCCCTGGCAGCATAACCGGCAGTGCTACAACTGTGGGAAGATGGGTCATCATCGGTATGCTTGTACCAAACCACCTAGGGAGGGAGATTCAGGTGGTGGACGAGGACCGTTCGGCGGACAAGGATATAATGGAGGACGTGGTCGTGGTCGAGGGGATAGACGAGGCGGCCGAGGAGGTTATCGGGCAAACCTCCTGATATCAGAAGGGAACGGAGAAGCTGATGACACCTTTACTGTGGAGGACCGGGCACTGGGAGACATGAGGAGTAGAACAGAGGAGGCGTCCACCTCATTCTTTGTTAGGGGCAACGCTGCCATGTATGCCCATCCATCAGAAGGTACTGACGAATCACTTGCCCTTGCGTCTATCTCTTCCCTTAAATCATCAGACTGGATTATCGACTCGGGAGCATCTCGGCATGTGACGGAGAATGCTAGTGAGTTTTCTTCCTACACTCACCTAGCATCAGCAGACAGCATTCAGACAGCTGATGGCACTTTCCAGCCAGTGGTCGGTAAGGGTACTGTTAATTGTACAGGTTCAGTAAGATTATCCAATGTTTTACATGCTCCATCCTTTCCAGTCAATCTCTTGTCCATTAGTTCTATAATCCTCCAACTTAAATGCATTGTTTCTTTTGATATTCCTAAGGTGACCTTCCAGGAGAAAGGGACAGGACGAAGACTTGGGACTGGCACTTGGCATGAGGGACTGTGGTACCTAGATCGAGAAGGACTGGACTCAGCATTGGTATCTATGGCAGAGAAGGCTGGCATGGAAGGACTGCAGCAGAGGACTGAGGATACCTTGATACTCCATCATCGGAGGATGGGACATTCTTCCTTTGATACTCTAAGTAAGTTGTATCCAGAGATTTATGCAAAAACAAATAAAGAGAAATTAGTATGTGATGCGTGCGAGTTAGGAAAACTTACTAGGAGCTCATATGTTGGCACGGGTCATAGGAGCACTTTTGCTTTTGAGGTAGTACATTCTGATGTCTGGGGTCCATGTGCTACTAACACTATGAATGGTTATAAGTACTTTGTTTCTTTCATTGAGTGTGCCTCTCGTGTTACCTGGTTATATTTGATGAAAAATAAGAGTGATGTACCTGCTTGTTTTCGGGATTTCCATAAGTATGTCCAGACTCAGTACAAAGCAGTTGTGAAGGTACTGAGGTCTGACAATGGAACAGAGTATACCAACAGGACGCTTGCAGAATACTTGTCAGCACACGGAATACAGCATCAGACCACATGTGCATACACACCAGCACAAAATGGAGTTGCAGAAAGGAAAAACAGACACCTTCTGGAGGTCGCAAGAAGTATGATGATCGACATGAATGTCCCACAGAGTCTGTGGGGGCATGCAGTGTTGACAGCAGCTCAACTCATCAACAGGATGCCCTCGAAGGTCCTCGGATGGAAGTCCCCATGTGAGGTATTGCAAGGCAATAATAGTGGAATACTCCCACTGAAGGTGTTTGGGTGTGTGTGTTTTGTGAAGGACAACAGGCCATCAGTTGGGAAACTTGACCCTAGAGCGGTCAAATGCATCTTCGTAGGCTACTCGGCGACCCAAAAGGGGTATGTGTGCTGGAGTCCAGTAGAGAAGAAGAAGTTTGTCAGTATGGATGTCCACTTTCGGGAGCATGAGCCATACTACCGCCAGGACGGAACTTCACACAACACGCCTAATACTGCCAGTATTAGGCGAGAGGGAGAGATGGAGAACTTTGTGGTAACCGATTTAGAAGTTTGGCATGGAGGCACGGAGAAGGGACAAGAAGGTGAAGGTGTTAGGCCTACGGCTCAGGGAGAGTTACTTACCTACAGCAGGAGAGAGAAGCAAACTGCAGGACCAGTACCGACAGTGCCAATGCCAAGTCCCTTACCTGCGTTCGTCCCAACTCCTGAGGCACCGACACCAACCCCCCTTCAGGTGATACCCCCTCCTTCACAAGATATCATTCCTATTACTACTACTCCTCCCATACCACTATCTGTACGGAGGACCACTCGCAGCAATGCAGGAAATCCTCCAAACAGATATGGTTGGGATATTGCTCAGTTTATTTCTTATGACCATATCCCTTCTTCTCATGGAGCATTTATAGCATCTTTGGATAGTATTACTGTACCTAACAATTGGCAGGTTGCCAAGAATGATCCAAAGTGGAAAGCGGCAATGCACGAGGAGTTGGGAGCTCTGGAGAAGAACCACACTTGGGAGCTTGTGAGACTGCCAGAGGGAAAGAGAGCAGTTGGATGCAAGTGGGTCTTTATCGTGAAGCAGAACCCAGATGGACAGGTTGATCGCTACAAAGCTCGACTAGTAGCCAAAGGATACAGTCAGACGTACGGCATCGACTATGACGAGACCTTTGCACCAGTTGCAAAGATGAGCACTGTCAGGACTCTGATTTCTCTGGCAGCGAATGGTGGATGGAAGCTACACCAACTGGATGTGAAGAATGCGTTTCTTCACGGAGATCTAGTGGAGGAGGTGTACATGGAGATACCACCAGGATTTGGCACCAATCAGACAGTAGGCAAGGTCTGCAGGTTGAAGAAGTCCCTCTATGGACTGAAGCAGTCTCCTCGAGCGTGATTTGACAGATTCAGAAGGGCGATGATAGGGATGGGATATCAGCAGATCAATGCTGATCATACTGTGTTCTTCCGTCGGAGTGGAGGCCACATCACCATGCTTGCGGTATATGTGGACGATATGATTATCACAGGAGATGATGAGCAGGAGATCGCCCAACTCAAAGGAAAGCTGGGCAAGGAATTCGAGGTGAAGGATCTCGGCCTTCTTCGGTACTTCCTTGGGATTGAGATTGCTCGAGAAGCAGAGGGGATTGTTCTCTCTCAAAGGAAGTATGCACTGGACCTTCTCACAGAAACTGGGATGTTGGGGTGCAAACCTGCAGCGACACCAATAGATCAGAGGTTCAAGATTAATGCTGAGGCTGGAGAACCAGTTGATCGGGACAGATACCAGAGACTGGTTGGCAAGTTGATCTATTTGAGCCACACACGTCCTGATATCTGCTTTGCAGTAAGTGTGGTGAGCCGCTACATGCATGACCCACGGAAGGGTCATATGGATGCAGTGTACCAGATTCTGAGGTACTTGAAAGGTGCTCCCGGGAAGGGACTAATATTCAGGAAGAACAATCACGTGAGCATCGAGGGCTACTGTGATTCTGACTGGGCTAGTTGTGCTGATGACAGGAGGTCTACCTCGGGATATTGCATATTTGTAGGAGGTAACTTGGTCTCCTGGAGGAGTAAGAAGCAGTCTGTGGTGGCCAGATCGACAGCTGAAGCAGAGTACAGAGCTATGGCCTTGGGAGTTGCAGAGCTGCTATGGTTGAAGAATATGCTGGTGGAGCTGAAGCTGGATCAAGGAGCCAAGATGAAGCTGTGGTGTGACAATCAGTCAGCTATTAGTATCGCCAACAATCCAGTACAGCATGACAGGACCAAACACATCGAGATTGATAGATTCTTCATCAAAGAGAAGTTGGATAGAGGATTACTGGAGCTTGGCCATGTTCCAACCAGGGATCAAGTAGCAGATGGACTAACCAAGGGACTCGCCTCAGTGAACATGATTAGAGGATGTGACAAGATGGGCTTAGTGAATATCTTTCACCCATCTTGAGGGAGAGTGTTGATATGGTATGTTGGGTGTCATATTTAAGTATAGTATAAGCACATGGGAATATCCTGAGGACATATTTGGGATGCCAGAATATGTCACAGGATATTCCATTATGAGATTATTGTCATAATGATTGAAATTATTGTATTAATGACTGTAAGGCTATATAATGCCAATGAGACAATCAATAAAATTATCAACTAATTTCAACAAGTTTCTAGCTCAATCAATTGGACAATATATTTGCAGAATATCAGTAAAGTGATGGGAAAAAAATGGCAATGGACTCCTCACCTTGGCCCCTTCATTCTTCAACCTATGAGCAAGCTTTCCTATATGAGAGGGAAAAAGAAATATCACGAACAGAACCTTTTTTACTAAGAATAATAGAACTCAATCTATACACATTTATATACTTTTCGTCTCGCATATAAGCTTCTCGGACTCGATCTAAATTCTTCTCCATTATCAGATGATGACAATCATATGAGAAAATGTGCTTTGAATTATGTCCAAATATCTTCTAGGCATGATTTAACTTTTACAGATACTTGACAATAGATGCTGTAATTGTCCAACAATAATAATCTCTTATCCCTCGAAGCCTTAACGAAGGAGCACTTTGGGATGTTCACATACACGAGTAGCAATTAGTATGGATACATTGACACAGGACATGTGTAATACCCTAGATTTCGAAACACTAAGTTGCATACATGACATGAGTCATATCCAATACTCTTAGACACTCGAAACAATTAGTTTTCACGTATATTAAAAATGACTATTTGTTCGACAGTGCAATCAGGCAGCAAAGATTATTGTGTCAGCTACTATTCATCTTTCTTGCTTCGGCACGTGATCTGAGGACTCCATGCCTGATCTATTTTGCAGGGTTTTTTCACACACAAACAAATGCCACATACTTTGTTATTAATATATTTATTGGCTCCCTTTAAAAATATTCTCTTAAAAGAACTCAAGTTAAGGAGGTTTATGATATTAGGAGAACTTCTCACGTTTGCCTTAAATTAACAAGAAACTGCAAGTGGTCAGCAAGAAACTTATAAGTATACGGTTTTTTTGTCTCAAGATTTTAAGGCTTCTTGTTCACGTTCTTTCAAAGGAAGAGCTTCCCAACAGGTAAGGTGTCACAAAAGCACGCAAACTTGGCACAGACAAGAAAGAAAAAACATATGCATACATATAAACACAAAAAAGATATTCATACACAAGATATTCATGTTGTATTTTATTCTACTTTTCCAATATTGCTGTCTGATGTCTGTATGGTGCCTTGTGGTATTACAAATATCTGTACAAATTGCTTGGGCTTGGATTCGGGGACATGATTTGTATACATATCTGTACTCATACCAGATTTGTGGGACATGATTTGCCAATATTGCCCACATATCTGTACTCATAAAAGATATTTTCCAATATTGCCCACATATCTGTACTCATACCAGATTTGGGACATGATTTTCCAATATCGCTGTCTGATGTCTGTTTGGTAAACCGAAAGTGGAAGGGGAAAAAAGGAATTTTCATGGATTTGAATGAGTTCTCCTCTCCCAAATCCAGAGTTTGGTTGGGCTTGGAATTTGAATGGGAATTCCTCCATAATCATTACTTGAAAAATCATGCCCCCCGTGTGTCCCCCTCCACTTTCCAATATTTACATCCTCTCCAAAATAGAGGATATGTGGATTGGGAAGTGGAGTTCTGGTTTTCTGAATAATTTTTATTACTTAAATAATTATAGTTATGTATATAATTAGTTAGTATTGGTAGTGACTTAGTAAATAAGATGCTTAATTAATAGTAGGTTATCGATAATCCTTAATTGGTATTCGCTAATTAAGATGATCAATCGTTATTAAATAATTAATAGTTAAAAGTTAAATAAAAATAATATTTATTTTCTATAATTATTTTTTAGTAATTTTTTTTCCTTAGTATTAAGTTGTAAGAGTAATTATTTAACATTAATCAATAATTAGTCAAGAATACAATATTATAATTATTTATCAAATTAATTAGATAATTAACCTGTATAAAATTAATATATTAATATATAATTAGGGTAATTAATTGGAAAATAAAATGCTTAATTAATATTTATGATAATTAATTGATTCTTAATTAATAGTTAGTTAATAAAATAATTTTCTTAATATTAAGCATTAGTATTTAATAGGAGAAAATTTGAGTTGCACCCCACTTTATTTATCCATATTCAAGGTGCACCCCACACAATTACCATAATGTATGACACCCCCCACTTTTGATGGAAACCGTCTCCAACTAATGGTCAACTCTTTTGACCAAAAATTTTGGAAAAAAATACCCCCCTTCGTACACAGCAGAGGAGGGGCTGGAAAGAGGGAAGGGGTAATTCGGTCAAAAATTAACAGTCAAAGTTAGTTTCCGTTAAAAGTGAGGGACGTCATACATTATGGTAATCGTGTGGGGTGCACCTTGAATATGGATAAATAAAGTGGGGTGCAACTCAAATTTTCTCATTTAATAATTATGTTATTTTGTTAAACAAGTTTAATTAATTAATTAGTATT
The DNA here is from genome assembly GCA_036927795.1 of Iris macrosiphon. NCBI lineage: Eukaryota > Viridiplantae > Streptophyta > Magnoliopsida > Asparagales > Iridaceae > Iris > Iris macrosiphon. The sequence continues at coordinate 164,546,939 of JAYESA010000001.1, forward strand.
TACTATTTTGTAATTCACTATCCCATTCTTCAATTGTTTCACTTTCTAAACTAACCAAACATGGTTTGGAATTTGGGGGGACAAGAAAGTGCATGAATTTTCATACACTTTCCATCATTGAAAGTGAAAATCCAAATCCTTCCATCACTTAACGTATACCCAACTCGCCCTAAAGATGGTTTGAGTGATTGTTAACAAATTGGTTACTAGACGGGTAACTTGAGAAATCAGAACCAATACTACTTATCACTAAGTCAAAAAAAATGCAATTTAACAATGTTTTGAGATGTAATCACTAAGCTCGAAACATCAAACCAAGAGATACTGTTATATCCCATCAACAAATGTTTTAGCTACATGTTTGATGCTAATGAGTTGTTCTTCAGTTATTTAGAAACATTCTTCATGCTCTATTAGAAGTTTAGTTAGTAGTTAATTAATTTGTATTAATGAGTTAACCCTTCTATTTATGCAGTTTGTTACTTGCTTCATAATCATCTTTATAAACACCAATTACAAGTATAGTTGTAGATATTATTTTGCTTGTTTTAGCTTATGCAATAAGGTATTGTATACATTATTTAATAAACATATTATAGGTACAAGGTACCAAAAAGATATCGTCATCATCACCATCCAAGACTTTTCACATGAGAAATGGGGTCGGCTATGGATCATAAGAAAGCCCATAAAAAGAATTGACAACGTTTCTATGACCGGATGACTGTTCGCTATTACAGTAGGTTTGGAAAACCTTCGTTTAATAATAAACAAAAAGAGTACAAAGAAATCCTAGACAAACAATCTAAGTACAATATTTTTTTATCTGGGTAGTGTGACGATGGAGATCGAGTACTGCAGCGACTGTTTTACTTCGTTGACGGTCCGAGGAGTGAATGTGGGATGTTCTCTTCTCTCTTCTCTCTTCTCTCCTGATCTTGTGTGCACGTACGTAGCTCGCCTGGAGGGGTATGGTCTCTCTGAAACAGAAAAAAAAAAAAAAAGCGAGCCTTTGGGACGTCCAAGTTACCTCTATTTATAACCATCATGTTGATGGGCTATAGGTACCGCATGTCCTTCTGTTTGGTGGCGGCAGGGGGCTCCTTCAACAGAATACGGTTGCAACTGTGGGCGCATAGTATGGGTTGAGTCCAGGACAAGCTGCCACGTGGACGTTTTGTTGGAATTTGTTATTACTGGAGATCCTGGCGATTATTGTCTTCTGTTTGCATGACTTGGTCAGCTTGACACGTGGCCCGCATTCAGTTGGAGAGAATCGCAACAAAAAGATTGTCTTAGGGAACCTTGCCACGTTGGAAACAATGAGTCTGAGACGCATGGGACGCATGGAGTATGGAACGCATGGGGCCAGAGACACATGGAACGTGTGGAGTCTGGAACGCATGGGGCCAGAGACGCACGGAACGCTTGATGGGGCCAGAGACGCATGGAGTTTGGAAAGCATGGGGCCAGAGTCGCATGGAGCGCATGGAGTCTCGGACGCATGAGACGTACACATAGCGTTGCACGCTGGTCAGAAGTCATTATTAGTCTAACGAGAGCTTCTTGACGCTTAGTGTGCTCACATCTTTCGAGGCGTTCAGAAAATATTTTTGTCAGGATTCTCTGTCAAACATAATCTTGGTGTCAGGCCTTTATGCGGCCAATATTTGGGGGCGCATGGATTCTGCTTTTTCTTGGCCCCTTGATCATCCTGCAATCTGATTTCTTCTGAGTCGACCTTGGGGCGCATGGTTGTTGGACGCATGGATCCAGATTTTCCATACTTCTATAATGACGACATGAAGTCAACCCTCTATATTGGTGCCAAGTTCCTAGTGAAGATAGTTATGAAAATGAGAGGGTCATGCCATAAAATCTACATCGGCATTTGGAGAATAGTAGACCTATCATTTGGCTATGTAGTTCAAGCTCAATAGCTCATGTGCAGGTGCAGCAAAGGAGAATCCCCCAAATTCTCCTAGACTATAGTCTACTCGGAAGAGGTAAGATGATCCAATTTGCTATAGTAATTGCACTCACCTACATGGCACTGCTAAAGATAGAAAAGGAATGACAATAACAATTTCTTGGTAATAGATATAGATTTCCTAATTTCAGATTTTTTTTTTTTAATGTAAGTGTGTAGATCAACTTTGCGAGAAAAGTCATTTCTATTTTGCTTTTGTGATATTTTTAGATTGTCTGTATTTCGAATGTAGTTTGGATTCTTGGGTATATAAATATAATGGCCAGCCATTATTCTACAGACGCTGCAACATAAAACACTAGAAACGAATCACTAGAAACGAAAGCATTACCAAGAGAAGTAGTTTTTCCACCTCCATTCACACCAACAACCATAATTACAGCAGGTTTCTTGAATCCTAATTGAAGCTCCGTTTTCTTAGCTTTGCTTGTCAACAAATCAAGAACACTTTTCTTCAATGCTTCCTGCAAATCAAACAACAAATGACTAAATTGACGACTATTTCTTTGTTAGGTCTTACTAAACATCCGCTTCTGAGGAATGGAGAAAGATCTAGTTAGAAAGATAAAGTGCCTACAGAGCCAAAATGATGTTTATCCCAGTGCAGACTTAGAAAACTAACTAATTAAGTATATTCCTCTTACACTGTTGGTGACACACCATTGGGATTAGAACTGCCAAAAACAATAATGCCTACTGGCTCAATTGTATCCAACTAGCAAATATTATATACGTTTTTATAAGCAAATAAGCACACTCCAATCTCACAGAAACTAACCACGCTGACTTCCCAAAACCAACTACAACATGCCTCGAAAACCAATTCTTGGCGACATGAAGCTATAGATTTAACAACCAATAAAATTAAGAGCTACCCAAGACCAAAGAGTAGGTAATGAGCTTAGCTTGTCAACAATTATCTTAATTCTATAAAACTCATAAGTCAAACATAACCACCTCTAAGACCAACTTATACATGAGACTATTTTTGAGCGAAGTAAGAAAGCCATCTCAAAGAACCACCAATACCTGATTTACCAGAACAAATTTATGCCTGCTACTTACAGAAATAAAAGCATAAGTTGTTCCTAAAAGGGTAATTATCTGGAAACCTCTCACCCCCCCCCCCCCCCCACCCACCACCACCACCACCAGGTCCACCACACACACATTCCCCCCCCCCCCCCCCCCCCCCCCCCCCTTCCCTTTTTTATCATCAGACCCCCCTAATGTTATTTTTCTATCATGGAGCCCCCTTCTGTCTTCTCAGACTCAAAAGTACAGTTAAGGTATTCCCACGTGGAGTAATTTTATGCTTGTGGACGAAAATGTCCTTCACTTATTCGTTTGACTATTGGAGATGAACCTATTCAAGTTACTAAATCCTAATCCAAACTTTGATATTTGATATGTTAATGCCCCAAATATTTATGCAATTTTAACTAGATTTCTCTTGTTGACAAAATGTGTATTTCGAGTTTGCAAAATTCAAAGCTCAAGTTTGGACCATTGATTGGAGATTCAAAGCTCAAGTTTGTAGGAGAATATGGAAAAGTTTAAGATTCCAAGCTCAAATTTGGGCTAATAACTCTTTATTCAAATCGCATAAATATTTGAACACAAAACAAAAAAATTAAAAACATTTAAGGTTTGGTTAGGAATTTAGGATTCAAATAAAATTTGGGGATTTAGGTTCACAATATGATTGTTTAAGGGCACACGCAAAACAACAAACCTATGATAGTCATAAAAGATGGTCTATTCGAGTTGGAAATTTGGAGAAGAGAGCTTTTGATAGGGATTTAGGTCCAAACCAAATTTGGAAATTTAGGATTCAAATGAACGAGTTCATGGAGAAGAAACTCACCTAATTTGAAAATTTTGATTGACTTTGTTAGGTTGAATCTGCATGGTGCATGAGGAATTAATGTCTAGGGTTCGAACATACAATGAATCATCTCATTGAGCAAGAATAGTGGTTCAAATTCTCAGCAAACTCACCATCCAGGAGGATTCTGCATTTGCTTGATAGCATAATTTGCTTTATAGTCAAGCTTGGTGTCAGTGGCTTCAATATGGGAGCTACAACAGTCCTTAACTCTGCTACTTGTACTCTTGGGAGGTTTGAAAATGGTAATCCCTACCCGGTTAACATAAGTGCAGTGGTTGAAAATAATGAATTGAGTACTTGTTATCTATATTAATGATGAATGTATATTTTTTTCTCTGAAGTTTATTGTCTATGACAGGTTTTGAATAATTGAATTTACAAAGGAAACTCTGCCGAATTTTTGGCATAAATTTTTAGAACCTTAATTTTTGGCATAAATTTTTAGAACCTTATAGTAACTATTAGCTAGCACACCACACTCCAAAATTCTGATTCCGCCCCTGATTTAGGTCTAATGTGTTTGGTGTGACTTTTGTGTTTTCTTCTTCACTCATTATTAAAGATGTTGTGAGTGTTCTCGGTGCTGCGCAACTTTCTCCTAAAACAATGATAATGGAAAGAACTGTCAGTAAAAAAAAAAAAAAATGTAACCTTTATTTCGCTGCCGGATTTGAGGTTCCCGGCGAGTATGTCGTCCCGGATGGAGTCGACGATCTTGAAGGAGATCTTGGGGCCGAAGTCGGAGACGAGGAGGGCCTCCTCGAGCTCGTCGAGGACGCGCTCGGAGTCGGAGAGGTTCCAGTAGAGGAGGAGCTCGTCGACGACCGCGAGGTTGTTGCGGGTCTTGGAGAAGCCGGAGAAGAGCTTCTCGACGTCGCTCTTCGTCTTCTCCTTGATCAGACGCCCCAGCCTCGTGAAGAACCCCGTCTGCCCGCCGCCGGAGCAGATGGTGGTGGTGCTGCTGGTTCTGGGGGGTTTTTGGACATTGTATCGGCGGAGGAGGGTGGGGGGAGTGGAGAGGAAGGGAGTGGTGAGCCGGGAAGATGCAGGTGCTGCTGCCATTCTTTAAGACTCTTTGGAGTTTTGGATGGATGGAGTGGTTTGGATAGTGTTGCTTGCCTTTATAAAGAATATTTATAAAGTGACTACAAAAGTTGCTACGGATTGTCTTTTTTTTTTTTTTCTTTTTTTTCTTTTTTTTCTTTACAAGTTTGACACTCAACAAATTTATTCGAAACTATTCTTTTTTTTTTCTTTAGGACGGTCAAAAAAATTCGTAGTCCTTCCAATATATAGTGTCACGTCCCGATCCCGCAAAGGTCGATCGTCCTCGCTTGGATCCTCTGCGGAACCAATCATCCTCACTTGGGACGTGATATCGTGCGAGCCAGGAGTTAGCGCTCGCACAAAGCAAGAACGTGCAATGATAAAATTTATTTTGAAACACAAGTTAGAAAACACATTCACAGAGAGTTGAACACAGAATATAGATAGAAAACATGATGTTTCATTAATTGAAATCAAAGTAATTTACATAGAGTTACATTTGATACGCCTCTCAGCTACATTGATTTGCATTACAAAAGAAAAATCAAAAGGCAAGGCGCTCCATCAGATAATCTTCGTAATCCCGTGCGTTACGCCCTTGTATAGGTTGAAATCCATGCCTCCAAAATGAACTGGTTTCAACTATACTTCAAAATAGAAGAGCTTCCAACGCCTCGTCGTCTATCCACTAGCATTGCGCACCCTGAGTGTCTGAAATGGTTGCCCACAAATGTGGGTCAGTACTCAGCTGCATTTGTAGTGCCCTACTCCGCGTAGGCACTATGTACAAGTGATATCGCTTTACTTGCTCGAGCGAAAGTCTTCTCGGAGAGTTCCCGATCGAACCACAAGACGATTGATCTATGTGAGTGGGCAGAACTACACTTTCTGATTCTTGCACGTCTTAATAATGAATCTGAGTTTTTGAATGTTTGTTCTAAGAAGATAGTTTTATAAGAAGAATGATAAAACCTAACTCTGCTTGCTTAATAAGAGAACTCGTATAGCTTGTCATTGAAACGAACCTGCTTGTTTAACTAGAGAATTTGTATGCTTGTCTGGAAAGAGATAGAACCTTGTCATGCCAAGTCAAGAGTATAAGAAATATTGCATGCTTAGATACACGGACACCGCTATCTATCGAACCCTTGCCATGCTAAAAAGATAAGTAAATAAATTGCTTGAACAAGTCAATTTGTTATATGCTAAGAAAGAGATAGATATTGCATGCTAGTTGCTATGAAATCGATATCGTGCTTGCAATTATATGTTTCACTTGCCTATTTTGCTATATCAAACTGCTATAAGTCTTTAATTCGTATAAGAAGAGACTAATAGTGCGCCCTGATGTTCCGGTCCTACGGGATCTAGGGGGTGTGCTATTAGATATGTGAAAGATGTATTTTGCTTGATAGAATGATAGAGAAGAGTCTAGTAGCCCACCTTGATGTTCCGGTCCTACGGGATCTAGGGGGTGTGGCTATTAGATTATGATATGATTGTTCATGTTTAGTGCATCCTGATAGTTTTATCTGATAGATGTTGCTTGTCATGCATTGGTCTCGAACAACTTGTGCACAAGAAAATAGTCTCTCGAACGATTCCTGGGACACTGGAAATCGGTCAGTCCGGAGGAGATTGTTAGAGCACCCCGATGTTCCGATCCCACGGGATATAGGGGGTATTGTTTGTCCATCAGTGGGGTAACTCATGGGTCATCATATAGTTAGGGCGCATGCTAGGCTAGCCTTCTTGTATACCTAACCATTTGATGCAGAGATGGACAGGAAAATAGAGAAACTTTTACATATATGTTTATGCAAATTGTTGCTAACTTGTATGTCTGCTGTAGGGATAACCGTTCGGCAAGGGATAAGAAAAACAAAGAGTATATATATATAGTTTGCTTGTTCATTTCGTTTCCATCATAGAGTTTATCTGATAGTGCTTCATGCATTCGCATCGGTTGGACAATGGCTATTAGTGAATAGCTGAACCTTGGTCACGGCTGCTACTATGTTAGTGAAAAGCAACCATGTGTCACAGTTGCTAATAGCATCAGATAAAAGAGTCATTAGTTAGCTGGATTATCGCTACTGATCTTGAGTTTCTCAAAGACCGAAATCATATAGATATGTTATCTTGTTTTCTTGAAAAAGAATGAAAGTCCACTTGATACAGTTGTTTTGATTCGAGATGATTAGACCACTATAGATAACTTTTGTTCCTAAGAGTTATAATATGGTGCACGATACATGTTACGCACTATACGATAGAACACTGTCCCGATTGTATGCTTACATGTTTGAATATGCAAAACTGTTTCCAAAGCTTTATTTTCGAAAATAAGTAAACTGACTCAAATCCTGAGCTGCATGAAATAAACTTAGGTAAAAGTAGCAAGATCACTAGTAATATAATATTTTGCCACATGCCTACTTAGTATGGGTTTCAGGGAGTATTGCTTCTGTTCGTTGATTTTATACTCGCTAGTACTTTCTTTAAAGTGCTGATCCACCAACAGTTTGCTTGTTCGCAGGTGGTAGATCGTCCGAGGAAGCGATAGTCGTGCCTCATCCCCAAGACCCGAAAATCTGGAGTCGATGCCTTGAGCCGTATCGAGATTGCTTTGAGCTGCTTTTGTATAGAGGGACATAATGTATGGAACAGTGTCATTGTAATCGTGAGAAGAGAGTGCTTGAGCAATTTGTAACCTCGGCCAAGCACCTCTTGTAACACTTTTAAATATCAATAAAATATGCTTGTTTCCTTATGTCATTGTGTTCTTTATTTTTCTGCAATATGTGTTGCTTCTTCCATTTTGAATAGTTTACTTGTCCTTGCTCAAGCTTTGGCCTTGTGCAAGCGCAATTTAGGCTTGCACGGCATCGCGCCCAATCGATAATGATCGATACCGTAGGGACAAAGCGAGGACGATCGGCCCCTACGGGACCGGGGCGTGACATAATGGTATCAGAGCGACTCAATTTTTTGCCCATTTCGTTGCCTCCGACTCTGAGATGTGCCCGATATTGTATTGCAATGAGCATTCCATACAATAAGTCCATAGATATTCTCAAATGTGCGCACAAAAATTTTCTTGTTTGCTTTCTTGTTGTTTAGAGATGTGATTTCATGATTCCTGGATTTGCTTGTGTTTTCGATTGAGGATGGTGAGGGATGAGGACTATCGCTGCTCTAGATTTTTATAAGTTTCTCCTTGAGTTTCAAGGGAAAAAAATTTGTCGGTGGATAAGTATGTAGTGCCCCGCTCCGTGTAGGCACTATGTATATAACACCCCGTTCCGCTCAAGCGGACTGCCGATTCAAACGGCAAAAGTGCAATGTCACGACCTGCTTTGCTCAGGCGAGAATACTCGTTTGAGGCAAAGGATATCCAGACTTGTCCCTACAGGAGTTCGGTTTAGGCTTTCGGAGGCTCGCTCGACGTATCGCTCAACTGAGGCGAATCATCGCTAAGGTGGGTGGCTACGGTGAACTTGTCTTTGCTTAGCCAGCACACTTAAAATATGAAATGATATATGCTAGTCGCTAAGTAAATCATCCCCTGCATGCTAATAAGAATTCAACGTACCTAGCTAAGGGAATAATCCCAACTTGTATTGCTTGTGTTAGAACATGGAATTGAAACATCGCTTATATTCAGACCCTCGCATGCTACCCTAGATCATGTAGATCGAAAAGTCCTTACGGTTTCACTCCTCGGCTTACCTTCGGGCCCGAGCCAACGCGATTGCTTAAGTTCTTAATGTTGCCTTGCCTTAATGTTTTTCCACACAAGACCATGCCACAAGCAAGTAACACATTCTCATATCGTTCATGCATTGAGTCAGCCAGGAGACTATCAAATAGTCCTTCTGTGTAAGTGAACCTGCAAGTATCCGGGACCGTTAGGTCACCAAGGCAAATCCCCGAACCAGGGGCATGCATCAAGGCAAGTTGTTCAAGAATCAAGAATCCTGTCAAATTATAACTGAATGATAATTACATCAAATTTATATCTGAACGAGAATCATGTCACGTAAATAAAGAATCCCAGCTCATGGAGCAAAGCTCGGTTCAGAACAAGAATCATGGATTATCATATCAAGTTATGGATTTGGAAAGACCCTGACTTGCATGTCGCGGACAACTTGAAAAAGGTGATATTCGGATCTCGTTCCACAGGTGGTCACCAGGGCACTGGGACCGACCCGATCCAGATGGAACTAACATTATAGTCTCATGTGATTGACGGGATAGCTTGCAGCACACCACGTACTTTCGTTGCATTCGCTCCCAGCCAATGACTATGTCCTTTATGGCTATGCCAGCGACTAAAGTTTATATAGATAAGTCATCCTCGCTTAGCGACTATCCCCGTGCGAGTCATTGCATCGCATCAGAGAGAAATCTGAATCAGCTAAACGATATGAATCTCGCATCCAAACACTTGCATTTGTATATGTTATTGCCCCTGAATGTTTATAAATGCTCGTGCTTGAATTTACTTGGTTTGCCTTGGACAGGGAAGGACAAACGGTAAGTTGGTAAGTCTCGCCGTGTTTCCTCTTATATTGCACGGCGCACTGCCACACAAGTTAGGCTACTCAATATTGCCATAAAACTGATCCTAAGGCAACTAGAAAGATAACTTAATAGTTGGTGCACAGAACCTATATTACGTGTTTGGTTTTGTCGAACGGGCGAGTAGCCTCCCCACCAGTGCATTCAATGTACTGGTAATCCACCAGATCGTTTGTAGGGTACGGGAGAACATCGTTCGGTGTGGATGCCTCATTCGTGCGTGCTAAGGCGTGGAGTCAAAATTCGAAGCCTTGGAGAGTTACGATCCTGAACTGAAGCACATATACAAGACATAATATTGGAACATCGCCTGTACATTATTCCACTATTGTAGCCACTTGGTATGCTTTTACTGTTTCAGAGAGAGAGGCTTGAGCGACTTGTAATCTCGGCTATACGCCGCCTATAACACATGTTCAATATCAATAAAAGAGCTTATTCTACTTCAACTTGTGTTATTCAATGCTTCCGCCATTGTCGACTCAATGAACTTGTTACCAAATCGCCTATGCGTTTATGACTCCGCTGCACTCGGACAATCTGTGCGACTCTGTGGCTTAGACCTCTTACCGCCAACCAATGAACCACAGCCTTGCACGGGCGCGGCTCACGCTCGTGCGACATCACGCACAGATGGGTCAAGCGATCATTCTGCGGGAGCGCTGGCGCGGTCATTCTCGCCTAGCGGGGAAGGCTGATTAGCCTGCGGGAGATCGGGGCATGACAGGTTGGTATCAGAGCCTGGCTTATACGCCCTTGGACTTTGTTTCGATTTTCACAAGTTTTGAAAGCTCGTTCGTGGATTATGTGCATACTCTCTCTTTATGTCCCAAATGGAATGTTCCAACAATGAGTCTAAATACTTTCAAAAAGCGCATTTGAATGATATGGTTGCTTGTATAAAATTGTGATGCTAAGGCCTTTGTGCCGACCTGTACAAACCCTTAAAATTTTTGCAAGTAGCTTGTCCGATTTTACTATCTCTAAGTTTGGTTGAATGCATATGTTTGAGGGATGCCTTGAACGTGTGCACGATCCAAGACTCAAGAAAATATGAAACTCAAGTGCTAAGACTTCGCTATCGCTAAGTTGGTTGGCGTGCTCATGCTAGAAGTGCGCTTCAAATATGTGCATGATCCAGACTCGCGATATGCTGATCTCGATGCTAGTGCAAGTGAATATCCAAATGAACAAGTATAATGACTTGTATAAGTTTGCCTCAGCCCTAGATCGTTAAACAAGATCGATTGAAACGTACTCCGTGTTAAGCAATATGTCCCGCGCTAAGGCGCAAATGAGACTGACTCAACATGCATGCGACATAACGAAAGAACCAAGTAGGAGATTATGTTTAATTGGATTTAGTGGTACCGATTGTTATGCTTGGGATAAATTCCATAATGCATTAGTACGTCTTGTCCTTAGTAAGTCTCGAGGATAAGACTTTTTCTGAGTAGGGTATGATGTAACACCCCGTTCTGCTTAAGTGGACTACCGATTCAAACGGCAAAAGTGTAATGTCCCGACCCGCTTTGCTCAGACGAGAATACTCATTTGAGGCAAAGGATATCCAGACTTGTCCCTACAGGAGTTCGGCTTAGACTTTCGGAGGCTCGCTCAACGTATCGCTCAACCGAGGCGAATCATCGCTAAGGTGGGTGGCTACGGTGAACTTGTCTTTGCTTAGCCAGCACACTTAAAATATGGAACGATACATGCTAGTCGCTAGGTGAATCATCCCATGCATGCTAATAAGAATTCGACGCACCTAGCTAAGGGAATAATCCCAACTTGTATTGCTTGTGTTAGAACATGAAATTGAAACAATGCTTATATTCAGACCCTCGCATGCTACCCTAGATCATGTAGCTCGGAAAGTCCTTACGGTTTCACTCCTCGGCTTACCTTCGGGCCCGAGCCAACGCGATTGCTTAAGTTCTTAATGTTGCCTTGTCTTAATATTTTTCCACACAAGACCATGCCACAAGCAAGTAACACATTCGCGTATTATTTATGCATTGAGTCAGCCAGGAGACTATCAAATAGTTCTTCTGTGCAAGTAAACCTGCAAGTATCCGGGACCGTTAGGTCACCAAGGCAAATCCCCGAACCAGGGGCATGCATCAAGGCAAGTTGTTCAAGAATCAAGAATCCTGTCAAATTATAACTGAATGATAATCACATTAAGTTTATATCTCAACGAGAATCATGTCACGTAAATAAAGAATCCCATCTCGTTGAGCAAACGCTCGGTTCAGAACAAGAATCATGGATTATCATACCAAGTTATGGATTTGGAAAGACCCTGACCTGCATGTCGCAGACAACTTGAAAAAGGTGATCTTCGGATCTCGTTCCACGGGCGGTCACCGGGGCACTGGGACCGACCCAATCCGGATGGAACTAACATTATAGTCTCACATGATTGACGAGATAGCTTGTAATGTACCACGTACTTTCGTTGCATTCGCTCCCCGCCAATAACTATGTCCTTTATGGCTATGCCAGCGACAAATGTTCATATAGATAAGTCATCCTCGCTTAGCGGCTATCCGTGTACGAGTTATTGCATCGCATCAGAGAAAAATCTGAATCAGCTAAACGATATAAATCTCGCATCCAAACACTTGCATTTGCATATGTTATTGCCCCTGAATGTTTATAAATGCTCGTACTTGAATTTACTTGGTTTGCCTTGGACAGGGAAGGACAAACAGTAAGTTGGTAAGTCTTGCCGTGTTTCCTCTTATATCGCATGGCGTACTGCCACACAAGTTAGGCTACTCAATATTGCCATGAAACTGATCCTAAGGCAACTAGAAAGATAACTTAATAGTTGGTGTACGGAACCTATATTACGTGTTTGGTTTTGTCGAGCGGGCGAGTAGCCTCCCCACCAGTGCATTCAATGTACTGATAATCCACCAGATCGTTTGCAGGGTGCGGGAGAACCTCGTTCGGTGTGGATGCCTCCTTCATGCGTGCTAAGACGTGGAGTCAAAATCCGAAGCCTTGGAGCATCGCGATCCGGAACTGAAGCACATATACAAGACATAATGTTGAAACATCGTATGTACATCATTCCACTATTGTAGCCACTTGGCACGCTTTTACTGTTTCAGAGAAAGAGGCTTGAGCTACTTGTAATCTCGGCTATACGCCGCCTGTAACACATGTTCAATATCAATAAAAGATCATGTTCTACTTCAACTTGTGTTATTCAATGCTTCCGCCATTGTCGACTCAGTGAACTTGTTACCAAATCGCTTATGCGTTTATGACTCCGCTGTCACGATCCAATTCCGTAGAATCACTTGAGGCATCCCCCGAATCGTGACCGCCGTGCGGGCCTGGAGTTGCGCCAGCACAAGGCTTTATGATTTGCATAGCAAGCACATATTCAGAGTACGCAGATAAATTGAAACACAGATTTGAAACATAGAAAAGTTCTCTTTATTGATAATGAACATCTATTACAAACTCTTGAACGAGTTAGCTAATATGCCGAACGGCTTACAAAAGAGATGACTCAAAATGAGATAGCAGTCCTGTACATTACATCCCTTTATAAACTTAAAACGATAAGGACCTCCAGGCTGGAGGACGGCTTTGCCACGGAGCTGCATTTGTGTATGAAGAGTTGCAACTTCGGACTTCAAAAGGCTTCGAGGCGCGGTGAAGATACGCCAACAGCTGGACTGGATCGGGTAGACGACTTCGGCTCCTCGCTCGGTTCGCCTTGGTGCGGAGAACCTGTTTCAACGAGGGTCAGCATATCGAAACATGCTAGTGAAGGCGAGCTGGCCTGACTATACCAATCAACACGTTGTTTAGTGAAGCATGCATATTTTGTGGGTTTCTATCTTGCCTTAGTTTATTTACAAGTAAGCAGCATATAGAAATTTACTGAAATGAACGTGCCACCGTTCGGTGGATTTTACCTGACCGTCTGAATTACCTGCACAATACTTACCATGCCTTCCCTGAAACGAAGACACAAGTTAGTATGCAACAGGTTTAAATATACAGGGGATCACTGGCTGGATGCCATATTGGACCAATTTTAGTCACTGACGAGGATGGTATGCAGCGAGAGCACGGGAGTGCTGCACGCCATTTCGTCCTTGCACATGATGACTAAACAGGAGAGTTCCCGCCCGGATCAGATCGGTGCCAGTGCCCCAACGACCGTCCGCAGGAACTAAGGGCCTTGTGCACAAGTTGTCCGTGATCAACATATACACTAAGTTAGCAGTTGAGGCAAATCAGGGCAATAACAGGCACGGGACAGTAACAGGAGGAGAGCTACTTTGGCATAGTCTCCCTATCAGATTATTGCATTCAGGATGAGTTATGTTCATAGCATAATTTAAAGAAGAGCATACATTCTAACTTGTATTATGCATATGATAAATATTTCCGAGCGAACACGCATGCAAGTAAGTAACCGTTCACAGTTTTGATTGACAAGCAGTATTAACCAAGTCTATTCTCTTTTATCTTGGTTTCTTTTATTATTACTTGGTATCGTTTGATCGGGGCAAGGAGTGAAGCTGGAAGCAGGGCTAGCTAATCGGGTTGGTAGCCACTCACTTAGATTTTGGAAAGAAGAAGGAAAGAGGCGCTTCACGACTCCGCTCGCAAGCCGCCTACTGCTCGTTCACCTGCACACGAACAGCTCGATTAATACTTCTTCCTCTCTTTCCAATCTCGGAATAGAAGTGCAAGTCAATGAACGAAAACAATGAAAACCATCGAAACCGTTCAAGGAAAACAAGCAAATCATAAAACCAACTCAAAGCACGAAAGCAACAAGCGACATCGAAAATCGAGGCAATAAAAGATAGCAGCGGAGAGGTCCCTCCTGACTCTGCCGCTAAGCCGATCCTTGGGGCGCAGTCCACTGAATATGGGAATCGATTCCGAAGAAACAAATCCATAACGAGGACGAGTTCTTAATTCAATCTATCCCGATCGAACGATACCGTCTTGTGTTTCTTAGCCGCGATCTCCGCACCGGGAGAACGGGGCGCTACATCCTACCCAACTAATTGGAAGTTTCGTCCCGAAACTTAAGGATAGGACCTACCGTTAGGGAGCATTTCGTTGGGGACGACGGTTAAGGCGGCTCAGTGGACAGTCACGAACGGTATGGTTTGCCTCACCGCAAACTAAACATAACCCAAGTTTCAGGCGACACTTCTCAAATATGTGCCCCGGTCGTTTACAGAAGTTACAGAGCTGGTTTGCATTCTGCTTTCCGCCATCGTTGTGACGTTTTGCAGCGTTGTTTCCTTTGTCGTTGCTTTGGCGTTTGTGATTGTAGGTATGCACAGCGCCGGCAGGAACGTGAGGATAGAGTGGTTCAAGCGACAGGGCGTGATTCATGACTTCACGTATCGTACGATACTGAGGAACGGCTACGTGCGAATGGATGGCAGGGCGTAGTCCACCTTCAAACCTTCTAGCTCGACTCGCTGCATCAGGTAAATAGGCCCTAGCGAATTTGAAGAGTCGGTTGAACTTGGCGGAGTACTCTTTAACTGTTATGCTGTCTTGTCGCAGCTGCATGAACTCTTTCTCCATCTGGCGTTGGACTGGAGGGGGTACATACTCCTCTTCGAACGTGGCACGAAAAGTCATCCACGAGATCGCCTCCTCTCCGTGATCAAATTGGAGAGATCGTCGATGCACGTTCCACCAATCGTGCGCGTTGAGGCGGAGCTGTAATTGCGCGCAGGCGACGCGCTTTTCTTCGGGGACCTCTAGCAGAGCAAAGTGATCTTCAAGTTTGGCCAACCAATCTAGAGCTACGACTGGGTCCTCAGTCCCGTTGAATGGGGTGTTGCAGACTTTCTTGAAGTGGCCAAAGTCGAAGGCAGTCACGTCCCTCGCCCTCGGAATTTGCGGCGTCTCTACTTCAAGCACGGGCTGTTCCACCGGAGTCGCTGGCGTTGTCGCGGACTGGTTGGATGCCAAAGTCTGAACGATCTGATGTAGGGTATCTACCTGCTTCTGTTGGACTGAGAATCGTGCTTCTATATTGTCTTGAAACTTGAGCTGACTCTCTTCCGCCCGCTTCTCGGCCCGTTCATAGCGATCCTCGTCCCTTTGTTGGTTTGCCTCCAACATCTGCAACATTCGTTGGACGGGATCGATGCTTGGCACGGCTCGCTGGCCCTTTGAACTCCCCGAAGTATCCGAACTACTTCCTTGGCCTTGCGTTTCATCCGGGGCTTGCGCTGCAGATTGCGCTGGAGCCATTCCTTCAAAAGAAGGTAAATTACATTAGGATCATAATGTATTATGGACTTATTGCATGAATGTATCTCATTTTGGCCTAGCGAGTTCAAGAGTTTGCACAGGAATTTGATCGTTAAAGGAACTTTTCCAGCACGAAGTCTAAGGAACTTTGAATCTGTGCTCTGATACCACTATGTCACGACCCAATTCCGTAGAATCACTTGAGGCATCCCCCGAATCGTGACCGCCGTGCGGGCCTGGAGTTGCGCCCGCACAAGGCTTTATGATTTGCATAGCAAGCACATATTCAGAGTACGCAGATAAATTAAAACACAGATTTGAAACATAAAAAAGTTTTCTTTATTGATAATGAACATCTATTACAAACTCTTGAACGAGTTAGCTAATATGCCGAACGGCTTACAAAAGAGATGACTCAAAATGAGATAGCAGTCCTGTACATTACATCCCTTTATAAACTCAAAACGATAAGGACCTCCAGGCTGGAGGACGGCTTTGCCACGGAGCTGCATTTGTGTATGAAGAGTTGCAGCTTCGGACTTCAAAAGGCTTCGAGGCGCGGTGAAGATGCGCCAACAGCTGGAATGGATCGGGTAGACGACTTCGGCTCCTCGCTCGGTTCGCCTTGGTGCGGAGAACCTGTTTCAACGAGGGTCAGCATATCGAAACATGCTGGTGAAGGTGAGCTGGCCTGACTATACCAATCAACACGTTGTTTAGTGAAGCATGCATATTTTGTGGGTTTCTATCTTGCCTTAGTTCATTTACAAGTAAGCAGCATATAGAAATTTACTGAAATGAACGTGCCACCGTTCGGTGGATTTTACCTGACCGTCTGAATTACCTGCACAATACTTACCATGCCTTCCCTGAAATGAAGACACAAGTTAGTATGCAACAGGTTTAAATATACAGGGGATCACTGGCTGGATGCCATATTGGACCAATTTTAGTCACTGACGAGGATGGTATGCAGCGAGAGCACGGGAGTGCTGCACGCCATTTCGTCCTTGCACAGGATGACTAAACAGGAGAGTTCCCGCCCGGATCGGATCGGTGCCAGTGCCCCAGCGACCGTCCGCAGGAACTAAGGGCCTTGTGCACAAGTTGTCCGTGATCAACATATACACTAAGTTAGCAGTTGAGGCAAATCAGGGCAATAACAGGCATGGGACAGTAACAAGAGGAGAGCTACTTTGGCATAGTCTCCCTATCAGATTATTGCATTCAGGATGAGTTATGTTCATAGCATAATTTAAAGAAGAGCATACATTCTAACTTGTATTATGCATATGATAAATATTTCCGAGCGAACACGCATGCAAGTAAGTAACCGTTCACAGTTTTGATTGACAAGCAGTATTAACCAAGTCTATTCTCTTTTATCTTGGTTTCTTTTATTATTACTTGGTATCGTTTGATCGGGGCAAGGAGTGAAGCTGGAAGCAGGGCTAGCTAATCGGGTTGGTAGCCACTCACTTAGATTTTGGAAAGAAGAAGGAAAGAGGCGCTTCACGACTCTGCTCGCAAGCCGCCTACTGCTCGTTCACCTGCACACGAACAGCTCGATTAATACTTCTTCCTCTCTTTCCAATCTCGGAATAGAAGTGCAAGTCAATGAACGAAAATAATGAAAACTATCAAAACCGTTCAAGGAAAACAAGCAAATCCCAAAACCAACTCAAAGCACGAAAGCAACAAGCGACATCGAAAATCGAGGCAATAAAAGATAGCAGCGGAGAGGTCCCTCCTGACTCTGCCGCTAAGCCGATCCTTGGGGCGCAGTCCACTGAATATGGGAATCGATTCCGAAAAAACAAATCCATAACGAGGACGAGTTCTTAATTCAATCTATCCTGATCGAACGATACCGTCTTGTGTTTCTTAGCTGCGATCTCCGCACCGGGAGAACGGGGCGCTACATCCGCTGCACTAGAACAATCTGTGCGACTCTGTGGCTTATACCTCTTACCGCCAGCCAATGAACCATGGCCTTGCACGGGCGTGGCTCACGCTCGTGCGGCATCACGTCTAGATGGGTCAAGCGATCGTTCCGCGGGAGCGCTGGCGCGGTCATTCTCGTCTAGCAGGGACGGCCGATTAGCCTGCGGGAGATCGGGGCATGACAATGTACAAGTGATATCGCTTTGCTTGCTCAAGCGAAAGTCTTATCAAAGAGTTCCTGATTGAACCACAAGATGATTGATCTATATGAGTGGGCAGAACTGCATTCTCTGATTTTTGTACGCCTTAATAATGAATCTGAGTTTTTGAATGTTTGTTCTAAGAAGATAGTTTTACAAGAAGAATGATAGAACCTGACTCTGCTTGCTTAATAAGAAAACTCGTATAGCTTGTCATTAAAATGAACATGCTTAATTAACTAGAGAATTTGTATGCTTGTCTGAAAAGAGATAGAACATTGCCATGCTAAGTCAAGAGTATAAGAAATATTGCATGCTTAGATACACGGACACCACTATCGATCGAACCCTTGTCATGCTAAAAAGATAAGTAAAGGAATTGCTTGAACAAGTCTCTTTGTTATATGCTAAGAAAGAGATAGATATTGCATGTTGCTATAAAATCGATATTGTGCTTGCTATTATATATTTCGCTTGCCTGTTTTGCTATATCGAACTGCTATAAGTCTTTAATTCATATAAGAAGAGACTAATAGTGCGCCCTGATGTTCCGGTCCTACGAGATCTAGGGGGTGTGCTATTAGATATGTGAAAGATATATTTTGCTTGAAAGAATGATAGAGAAGAGTCTAGTAGCCTACCTTGATGTTCCGGTCCTACGGGATCTAGGCGTGTGGCTATTAGATTATGATATGCTTGTTCATGTTTAGTGCATCCTGATAGTTTTATCTAATAGATGTTGCTTGTCATGCATTGGTCTCGGACAACTTATACACAAGAAAATAGTCTCTCGAACGATTCATGAGGCACTGAGAATCGGTCGGTCCGGAGGAGATTGTTAGAGCACCTCGATGTTCCGGTCCCACGGGATATAGGGGGTATTATTTGTCCATCAGTGGGGTAACTCATGGGCCATTATATAGTTAGGGCGCATGCTAGGCTAGCCTTCTTGCATACCTAATTATTTGATGCAGAGACGAAAAGAAAAATAGAGAACCTTTTACATATATGTTTATGCAAATTGTTGCTAACTTGTGTGTCTGCTGTAAGGATAACCGTTCGGCAAGGGGTAAGAAATACAAAAAGTATATATATATATATATATATATATATATATATATATATATATATATATATATATATATATATATATATATATAGTTTGCTTGTTCATTTCTTTTGCATTATAGAGTTTATCTAATAGTGCTTCATGCATTCGTATCGGTTGGACAATGGCTATTAGTGAAGAGCTGAACCTTGGTCACGACTGTTACTATGTTAGTGAAAAGCAACAATATGTCACAGCTGCTAATATCATCAAATAAAATAATCATTAGTTAGCTGGATTACTGCTACTGATCATGAGTTTCTCGGGGACCAAAATTATATAGATATGTTATCTTGTTTGCTTGAAAAAGAATGAAAGTCCACTTGATACACTTGTTTTGATTCGATATGATCAGACCACTAGAGATAACTTTTGTTCTTAAGAGTTAGAATATGGTACACGATACATGCTGTGCACTGCACGATAAAACACTGTCCCGATTGTATGCTTACATGTTTGAATATACAAAATTATTTCCAAAGATTTGTTTTTGAAAAGAAATAAACTGACTCAAATCCTGGGCTGCATGAAATGAACTTAGGTAAAAGTAGCAAGATCACTAGTAATGTAATATTTTGTCACATGCTTACTTAGTGTGGGTTTCAGGGAGTGTTGCTTCTGTTCGTTGATTTTAGACTCACCAGTACTTTCTCCAAAGTGCTGACCCACCAACAGTTTGCTTGTTCGTAGGTGCTAGATCGTCCGAGGAAGCGATAGCCGTACCTCATCCCCAGGACCCAAAAATCTGGAGTCGATGCCTTGAGTCGTATCGAGATTGCTTTGAGCTGCTTTTGTATAGAGGGACATAATTTATGGAACGGTGTCATTGTAATCATGGGAAGAGAGTGCTTGAGCGATTTGTAACCTCGGTCAAGCGCCGCTTGTAACACTTTTGAATATCAATAAAAGATGCTTGTTTCCTTATGCCATTGTGTTCTTTACTTTTCTGCAATATTTGTTGTTGCTTCCGTTTTGAATAGCTTACTTGTCCTTGTTCAAGCTTTGGCCTTGTGCAAGCGCAATTTAGGCTTGCACGGCATCATGCCCAAGCGAGAACGGTCGGTTCCGTAGGGACCAAGCGAGGACGATCGGCCCTGCGGGACCGGGGCATGACAGCATTGGTGAGCGGACGAACCCACTCGTCTAAATCAACACTTTCTTATTAAGGATGAACATGCATTAAAATGATCTTTCTATTAAGAACTAGAGTGAATTCAGTTCATATCAGTTACATTTTTTGAGAGAAAAATAACATAAAAACCATATAGCACATTGGTTGCTTACTCAACTGATGCGCCACTTTCATGCACTGAAACACAAGTATACTTATTATCTACACAAAATAATAAAATAGCATGTATTTTATCTATGTAAGCCCCCTGATTTTTCAAGAATTTTTTTGGAATTTTTCGGGATTTTTCTGTCATTAAAACCAAGGTATTTTCTAATTAAATGATTTTTAATTGCTATTAATTAATATTAAAATAATATGGAAATAATATTTTATGGTGTAAAATGGAAAACCGAGCACGGGGAAATTTTCTGCGGATTTATTGGACTCCGGAAACCCCTTTAAAGCCCTAAAAACTATTTATAAATTAAACCATCTTAAACCCCTTAAATAAACCGGATTTATTTCAATTAAAACCAACTCAGACCATGTCACGCCCCGAGGCGTCCCCCGAGTCGTGACCGCCGTGCGGGCCTGGAGTTGCGCCCGCACAAGGCTTTAATGATTTGCATAGCAAGCACATATTCAGAGTACGCAGATAAATTGAAACACAGATTTGAAACATAGAAAAGTTCTCTTTATTGATAATGAACATCTATTACAAACTCCTGAACGAGTCAGCTAATATGCCGAACGGCTTACAAAGGGTTGACTCAAAATGAGATAGCAGTCCTGTACATTACATCCTTTTATAAACTCAAAACGATAAAGACCTCCAGGCTGGAGGATCGCTTTGCCACGGAGCTGCATTTGTGTATGAAGAGTTGCAGGCTCCTGACTCCAAAATGCTTCGGGGGCACGGTGAAGATGCGCCAACAGTTGGACTGGATCGGGTAGACGACTTCGGCTCCTCGCTCGGTTCGCCTTGGTGCGGAGAACCTGTTTCAACGAGGGTCAGCATATCGAAACATGCTGGTGAAGGCGAGCTAGCCTGACTATACCAATCAATACGTTGTTTAGAGAAGCATGCATATTTGTGGGTTTCTATCTTGCCTTAGTTCATTTACAGTTAAGCAGCATATTGAATTTACTAAAATGAACGTGCCACCGTTCGGTGGATTTTACCTGACCGTCTGAATTACCTGCACAATACTTACCTTGCCTTCCCTGCCACGGAGACACAAGTTAGTATGCAACAGGTTTAAATATACACGATGATCACTGGCGTGGTGCCATAACGGACATAGTCAAGGACAGGGATAGCATGCAACCAGAACACGACAAGCACACGATGCATTGCAAGCTATCCCCTCCAGCACACGATGACTACACACGAGTTCCGCCCAGACCGGAACGGTGCCAGTGCCCCAGCGACCGTCCGCAGAACTTACCCTTGTGCACAAGTTGTCCATGATCGAACAATACGTTATCTTAAGAAATCAGTTTACGCCTTCGAGGCAACACGACAAGTTATGCCTTCGAGGCAACACGAATAAGTTTACGCCTTCGAGGCAACACGTGCATGAAATATGTATTTGCACAAGACAAGTAACATTTTATGATTATTTCCAAGCGAACAAGCATGAATTTAAGTATTCGTTCGTGACAAGCATATAACCAAGTCTATTCTCTTTTATCTTGGTTTCTTTTATTATTACTTGGTATCGTTTGATCGGGGCAAAGGAATGAAGCTGGAAGCAGAGCTAGCAAATCGGGTTGGTAGCCACTCACCTAGATTTTGGAAGGGAGAAGGAAAGAGGCGCTTCACGACTCCGCTCTTAAGCCGCCTACTGCTCGTTCACCTGCACACGAACAGCTCGATTAATACTTCTTCCTCTCTTTCCAATCTCGGAATAGAAGTGCAAGTCAATGAACGAAAACAATGAAAACCATCGAAACCGTTCAAGGAAAACAAGCAAATCCCAAAACCAACTCAAAGCACGAAAGCAACAAGCGACATCGAAAACTGAGGCAATAAAAGATAGCAGCGGAGAGGTCCCTCCTGACTCTGCCGCTAAGCCGATCCCGGGGGCGCAGTCCACTGAATATGGGAATCGATTCCGAAGAAACAAATCCATAACGAGGACGAGTTCTTGATTCAATCTATCCCGATCGAACGATACCGTCTTGTGATTCTTAGCCGCGCTCTCCGCATCGGGAGAACGGGGCGCTACATCCTACCCAACTAATTGGAAGTTTCATCCCGAAACTTAGGGTAGAACTTACCGTTAGGGATTATTTTGTTCAGGACGGCGACCATGAAGGTTCGGACAGGAGGAAATAGCATGGGCTGGATCGCCACAAGCGAGGCATAATCCAAGTCTTTTACGGCAGTACTTCTTAAGGTGCCCTTTTCTTTTACAGAAGTGACAAGTTTTGTTCCAATCCCCGTCCTGCTGACCAGCATTATTCGGGCGCTTTGTAGCGGTATTTTCTCCCTCGTTGCTTTGGCGTTTGTGACTGGATGTATGCACGGCGCCGACAGCAACATGAGGATAGAGTGGTTCAAGCGACAGGGCGTGATTCATGACTTCACGCATGGTTCCATACTGATTATTGGCCACGTGCGAATGGATGGCAGAGCGTAGTCCACCTTCAAACCTTCTGTCTCGACTCGCTGCATCAGGTAAATAGGCCCTAGCGAACTTCGAGAGTCGGTTGAACTCGGCGGAGTACTCTTTAACTGTCATCCTGCCTTGCCTTAATTGCACGAAGTTATTTTCCATTTGACGTTGTACTGGAGGGGGTATATACTCCTCTTCAAACGCGGCACGAAAGGTCGTCCACGAGATCGCCTCCTCTCCGTGATCAAATTGGAGAGATCGTCGATGCACATCCCACCAATCGTGTGCGTTGAGGCGGAGCTGCAGTTGCGCGCAGGCGACGCGCTTATCTTCGGGGACCTCTAGCAGAGTGAAGTGGTCTTCGAGCTCGGCTAGCCAATCTAGAGCTACCACTGGGTCCTCAGTCCCGTTGAACGGTGTATTGCAGACTTTCTTGAAATGGCCCAAGTTGAAGGCAGTCACGTCCCTCGGCCTTGGGATTTGAGGCGTCTCCACTTCAAGCACGGGCTGTTCCACCGGAGTCGCTGCTGTTGCGGCGGAATGGTTGGCAGCCAAAGTCTGAACAATTTGTTGCAGGGCATCGACCTGCTTCTGTTGGACTGAGAATCGGGTCTCTAGATTACTCTCGAGCTTGGCTTGGCGAGCATCGTCTCGTTGTCGTTGCGATTCTAACATTTGCATTACCCGCTCAAGCGGGTCGACTTGAGACATGCCTCTTTGGCTTCGAGAGCTTCCCGAATTGCCCGAACTGCTTTCTTGTGTTTCGATCGGTGGTTGCGCTGCAGATTGCGCTGGATCCATTCCTTCAAAAGAAGGTAAATTATATTAGGATCATAATGTATTATGGACTTATTGCATGAATGTATCTCATTTTGGCCTAGCGAGTTCAAGAGTTCGCACAGGAATTTGATCGTTAAAGGAACTTTTCCAGCACGAAGTCTAAGGAACTTTGAATCTGTGCTCTGATACCACTATGTCATGCCCCGAGGCGTCCCCCGAGTCGTGACCGCCGTGCGGGCCTGGAGTTGCGCCCGCACAAGGCTTTAATAATTTGCATAGCAAGCACATATTCAGAGTACGCAGATAAATTGAAACACAGATTTGAAACATAGAAAAGTTCTCTTTATTGATAATGAACATCTATTACAAACTCCTGAACGAGTCAGCTAATATGCCGAACGGCTTACAAAGGGTTGACTCAAAATGAGATAGCAGTCCTGTACATTACATCCTTTTATAAACTCAAAACGATAAAGACCTCCAGGCTGGAGGATCGCTTTGCCACGGAGCTGCATTTGTGTATGAAGAGTTGCAGGCTCCTGACTCCAAAATTCTTCGGAGGCGCGGTGAAGATGCGCCAACAGTTGGACTGGATCGGGTAGACGACTTCGGCTCCTCGCTCGGTTCGCCTTGGTGCGGAGAACCTGTTTCAACGAGGGTCAGCATATCGAAACATGCTGGTGAAGGCGAGCTAGCCTGACTATACCAATCAACACGTTGTTTAGAGAAGCATGCTATTTGTGGGTTTCTATCTTGCCTTAGTTCATTTACAGTTAAGCAGCATATTGAATTTACTGAAATGAACGTGCCACCGTTCGGTGGATTTTACCTGACCGTCTGAATTACCTGCACAATACTTACCTTGCCTTCCCTGCCACGGAGACACAAGTTAGTATGCAACAGGTTTAAATATACACGATGATCACTGTCGTGGTGCCATAACGGACATAGTCAAGGACAGGGATAGCATGCAACCAGAACACGACAAGCACACGATGCATTGCAAGCTATCCCCTCCAGCACACGATGACTACACACGAGTTCCGCCCGGACCAGAACGGTGCCAGTGCCCCAGCGACCGTCCGCAGAACTTACCCTTGTGCACAAGTTGTCCATGATCGAACAATACGTTATCTTAAGAAATCAGTTTACGCCTTCGAGGCAACACGACAAGTTATGCCTTCGAGGCAACACGAATAAGTTTACGCCTTCGAGGCAACACGTGCATGAAATATGTATTTGCACAAGACAAGCAACATTTTATGATTATTTCCAAGCGAACAAGCATGAATTTAAGTATTCGTTCGTGACAAGCATATAACCAAGTCTATTCTCTTTTATCTTGGTTTCTTTTATTATTACTTGGTATCGTTTGATCGGGGCAAAGGAATGAAGCTGGAAGCAGAGCTAGCAAATCGGGTTGGTAGCCACTCACCTAGATTTTGGAAGGGAGAAGGAAAGAGGCGCTTCACGACTCCGCTCTTAAGCCGCCTACTGCTCGTTCACCTGCACACGAACAGCTCGATTAATACTTCTTCTTCTCTTTCCAATCTCGGAATAGAAGTGCAAGTCAATGAACGAAAACAATGAAAACTATCGAAACCGTTCAAGGAAAACAAGCAAATCCCAAAACCAACTCAAAGCACGAAAGCAACAAGCGACAACGAAAACCGAGGCAATAAAAGATAGCAGCGGAGAGGTCCCTCCTGACTCTGCCGCTAAGCCGATCCCGGGGGCGCAGTCCACTGAATATGGGAATCGATTCCGAAGAAACAAATCCATAACGAGGACGAGTTCTTGATTCAATCTATCCCGATCGAACGATACCGTCTTGTGATTCTTAGCCGCGCTCTCCGCATCGGGAGAACGGGGCGCTACAGACCAAACCACACTGAACCAAACCGGACCCGGTCTAGTGAACCGCCCCTAGGCCCTAGCGGGTCAGATCCGGGTCCGACCCGACCCGCTTGAGACCCGACCCGAACCAAACCCTAATCCCAAATCACCTCGGAATCACTGTAGCAGCCTATTTGTAGGCCTCGGGATCCGCGCCACCTCCTTCTCGACATCCGTGCAGCGCCGCTCCGCCGACGACACAGCCCCGAGCCGCCGCTCGACTCTGCCACGCCGCAGCCGAGCCCTCTCCTTCTCCCTCTCCCATCACCACCTCCAGTTCCACCTCCCTCTCACCGCCCGCGCCGCCGTCCCCTGCAATCGACGCCGCCACCCTAACCGCTCGTGCCTCGCCCGATCGTCGACCGCCTTCCTCCGCCCAACTCCTCCGTTCAACCCCCGAACCCCTCAGCCCTGAACCCTAAATAGCCCAGCTTCGCCTCCCCCCCCTTGCCGTAACCCTAGTCGCCTCTTCCTCCCTGTCGTCACCCTCCTCAGCCTTCCCATCTCCGTCGCTGCCCTCGTCGACCATCGAACCCCTCGACCACCCAGCTCGCCTGAACCCTAACCTCCACACCCCGCTCATCTCCTCCTCGCTCCGCCGCTCGACCACCTCCCTCGGCCAACCTCGCCTTCCCTCCTCCTCCTCCCAGAACCAGTCGTCCCCGTCCCCGCTCATCCTCCTCCCACGGCTCATCCTTTCCCGATTCCCCCATCGGCGCCATCACCGGAGCAGCAACCGTGCAACCCCCTGGCCTCGCCGCCTCCACCGTCCCCTATATCCCCACGACCGCCCCGAGCCCAGCCTCCCTCCGATGAACTCCGACGAAACCCTAACCCTAACCCTAGAACCTAAACGCAGCACAGGACACGGACACGACTCGGACACGTGAGAATCATCATCGTGGAGCCCTGTTCAGGTACTCTTTTCTCTCTCCTCGCTGACCCATTTCCAATTTCGTCAATTGTGTTGTGAAGCCTGTATGACCCTCTCGGTGTCCGGACAAACCGCTCAGGGCATCGCGTCCTGTGGTGATCGCACACCGCGATCCAAAAACAGGAAAAAACGACGACCCGATTCACCCCGGAACTGGGTACGCCCCGCCAAACGGGATGACTTGGTCGTACGCGGTCTTTACCAAAACGTGTGCGACGTCGATACGGACGTGTAGGATTTTGCAGAAGTCAATTCGGGTGTGCGTGCACACCGGAATCAACGCGTATCCGCCGACACCGCCCCGTATCCGTCGATTCTGGAACACGCTGTAACTTCGTGTACACACGTTGGATCGAGACAAAACTTGTGCCATCGGACTCGTAGCGATACGCTGGTCCTGTGACCCAAGTTTGGTTCGATTCTGAGAACGTTGACGAAATCGCGTGTCGTGGGCCCCACAGGCCCCGCTCGACGGGCGATTTTGTGATCGGCTCATCGGAATTCAATTCTGAAAGTTCCGTTGGGTTCGTATCAGCATTTTCGACCTGTTGACACTGAGTTTGGTGAATTTGGAGACCTTTGACCCTGACACGCTTTTCAGTGCAAAGTGGCCCACATGTGGACCCCGCTTTGGCCCGGAAATGTCGTTTTGCCCTTGTGTCCAAATTGGACGTAAGGACAGGCGTTTCTAGGTATTTGATATTTTCTGAATCTAATGGTGATGTTTATTTCAGCAACCGGAGTAGTACCTGCAGATCACACGGAGACCAGAGCTACAGTTGGAGCCCGGACTACAGGCAAGTGTACCTTGCCAAACTTTGCAGTCTTGTTACATATTCTCTTTGATTCTTTTACATTGTTGTGCATGCTTAACCTAGGACCGTGTGACGTACTTAGCGTCCGATTATCAGTCGGGTGCCAACACCGTACGCGGTGTTGGGTACGGTCATCTAGAGATGGACATTCGTGACACTATATATTCTTGTACTTGTCTTACCAAGTACGCTTGACTCAGGACACTTGACACTATTCATGAGACAGGATTTTCCCGAGATATTTGTGGTAATTCTGTATAGGATACAGGACTTGGACATTATATTCTTAGATATAGTATGACTTGTTGCATTAGTCTTGATCCTGCGTGTCATGGACATGAGACGTGAGATTTCATTGGGTGGGGAGAGTATTACCATATGAAAGGCTGATTATATTATATATTGACATCTGGATGTGTCTTAGTCTCTGACACAGAGCTATGGCACCAGTTCTGGCCCTTCGAGAAAATACTGCTATGGGTTTCTCCTTCACTGATCCTGTAGTAGTCTCAGCCCGAGTATGGAATAATGTTCTCATTTGCATATCACTTAGCTGGTTATTTATTCACCCTATTGTTCATTTATTGCTGCACTGTATTTATTTTGGCTTGTATTTTCTGTACCTTGCTGTCCCCTGAGGACCTGGATCCGGATTATGTCCCCAGATATTGCAGACGAGATCTACCCCGAGGTTTACGGGACCGGAGCATTGGCATTAGCAGGAGCAGGTGCCTACATTGGAGCAGAACCAGGATCTGAGGACGAGATCGTACCAGAGGACTTCTCTTGAGTATTGTCACGCCCCGATCCCGAAAGGGTCAATCGTCCTCGCTGGATCCTTCACGGAACCGATTCGTCCTCGCTGGGACGTGATGCCGTACGAGCCTGGAGTTGCGCTCGTACAAGGCAAGAACTTACAGTTATAGGAACCCACTTTGAAACACAATTTAGAAAACACATTCACAGATAATTGAACACAAGTGCAGGAAGAAAATATGCTTTTTCATTGATAATTCAGAGTAATTTACATAGAGTCTACATTGATGCGCCTTCTCGGCTACTTGAATTACATTAGAAAAGATAACTCAAAATGCAGGGCGCGCTCCATCAGATAGTCCCCGTCGTCCATACATTACGCCCTTGTATAGGTTGAAAGTCCAAGCCTCCAAAATGATCTGACTTCAACTATACTTCAAAATAGAGATGCTCCTAACGCCTCTTCGTCTATCCACTAGCGTTGCACCGTCTGAGTGCCTGAAATAGTTGCCCACAACGTGGGTCAGTACTCAACTTGTACTGGTGAGCGGGATGAATCCCACTCGACTAAATCGACACTAGCTTATTAGGGGCGAGCATGCATTAAGATTACTTCTATAAAGAAGCAAGTGAATTCAATTCATATCAGTTGCATGTTTTGATATAAATGAAAATAGCATTGAATCCAACCAGCGCATCGATTGCTTACTCAACCGATGCACACCTTCCCTGCAACGAAACACAAGTATACTTACCATCTGCAAAAGACAATAAATTAGCATATGTTCTATTCTATGCGGTCATTGGTGTGATCGACACCTTAGGGACATATTCCAAGCATTAACGGCGCGCCCTATCAGCCCGGGTAGCAAGCCCCGCTGGAGGTCCCGCAATGCATCGTGACGAACACGAATCAATATTTCCCTCCGGATCGATACGGTTCCAGTGCCCCGGAAAGCCGTTTCGAGGAAATGATAAACCTTGTGCACAAGTTGTCCCAGACCATGCAAATGCATGAACATTTTATATCTCACACAATGCATCGAATTAAACAGATGAAGTAAAGCAGCAATATATATATCTTATGCAACAGTTCATATTTTCTCAATGCGGTGTTCCGATTTTGATATCCCATGGGTCCAAACTCTACCCGAGGCACCAGGTCGTAACCAACAACCAAATTCCCATTCCAACCAACAGAATTTATAAGGTGTGCAAGCATATAGTAAAATTAGTCTATAATTCCCATGTTCCTTTCTTAGTGGCTGGCATGCATTATGGCTAAGCATTTCCTAGGCGTCCAACCGGGCATCATCGAGTGAACGTTTAAAACATTAGAGATGTTGGCGTGAAGAAGTAGGAAAGAAGGGACCAAACCACTCACTGGTTAAGGAAAAAGTTGCTGAAACAAGGAATCCTGCCTAGCGACGATCAAACGTCAGTTACGCGGACCTGCAACAGCACGAGCACCGAGTTAGAATTCTTGCCTATCCTTCCTTGCCGAACTCCCCAAAATTCAAGCTCCAATCAATAAAACCAACAGCGAAAACCAAGCAACTCGAAAGCAACACCAAATCAAATCCCAAAGCGGCAATCAAGAAAACCAAGCAACCAAACACGAAAACTATTGGACTCGTTTCAATAGAGGCCTTTCCATGAGTTGGAAAGGATCATCGCATTTCGTCCGTGGCAATAAGATGCCGAAGATCTAAGCATACTCTGACGGACTAGCCACAAGCCCAATTATATAGTGCACATCCCGGTCGGATCGGGATTTGAGGCACTACATAATATACCACTAAGAAAAAGTTTTGTCCCGAAACTTAAGAACAAGGCCCTACCTCCGACTGAGTGAACAATGAAGGGTATTTCTCCTTCATCTCCGATTCTATCTCCCAGGTTGATTCACCAACTGAATGGTTCCGCCACAGCACGCGAACCAAGGACATCGTACGGTTGCGAAGTACTTTTTCCTTACGATCCAGAATCTGCATCGGTTCTTCTGAGTATGATAAATCTGTGCGCAGTTCCAATTGTTCAAAGCTAACCACATGACTCGGGTCATGCACATACTTCCGCAGTTGAGAAACATGGAATACGTCATGCACTTCAGCCAAGGCGGGAGGTAGTGCAATCCGGTATGCCACAGCTGCCACTCGTTCCAGAATCTCGAATGGGCCGACAAATCTGGGACTTAGTTTGCCCTTCACGCCGAAATGCATCGCCCCACGCATCGACGTCACTTTTAAGAATACATGATCCCCGACCACGAACTCCAAAGGTCTACGATGAGCATCGGCATAACTTTTCTGTCGGCTCTGTGCCGTGCTAAGTCTTTCCCGAATCAAGCGAACTTTCTCAACTGCCTGTTCTACCAGCTTTGGCCCGAGTACTTGCCGCTCGCCGACTTTGTCCCAACAAATTGGAGATCGACACTTGCGCCCATAAAGTGCTTCATACGGTGCCATCTGGATGCTCGATTGGTAGCTGTTGTTGTACGCAAACTCCGCCAACGTGAGATGCGTGTCCCAACTAGTCTTCAAATCGATTGCACACAGTCGTAACATATCTTCAAGTATCTGATTTATCCTTTCTGTCTGTCCATCAGTCTGGGGGTGGTATGTAGTACTGAACTGTAGCTTGGTTCCCAAAGCAGACTGTAGGCTTGTCCAAAAATGAGATAAGAAGCGTCCGTCACGGTCAGAGATGATTGAGGCAGGTACTCCGTGTAATCGAACAATCTCGTCTATGTAAATCTGTGCTAACCGATCGACGCTCCAAGTAATTTTTATAGGAAGAAAGTGGGCTGATTTGGTCAAACGATCAACTATGACCCAAATTGCATCATGCCCCCGCGGCGTCTTCGAAAATCCCACAATGAAATCCATAGTGATTTTGTCCCATTTTCACTCAGGAATAGCGAGGTTCTGCAGCTCCCCGTCGGGCCTCTGATGTTCAGCTTTCACCTGTTGACAGGCCATACACTGTGACACAAAGGTCGCCATATCCCGCTTCATACCTTGCCACCAGAAGGTTCTGCGTAAGTCCATATACATCTTAGTGCTCCCCGGATGCAAGGAATACTTCGCATAGTGTGCTTCCGCCATAATTTTCCTTTGGAGTTCTGGGTCTCTAGGAACACATATCCTTCCTTTCATTTGTAAGGTCCCATCTTCGCCTGCCACAAAGTCAGACGTCTTCCCCGCCGAAATCAGTCCGCGTGCCTTCGCTAGGAACTGATCGCCCTCCTGAGCTGATTTGATTCTATCACGCAGACTTGGTTCAAGATAGAGTGATGCCAGCTGCACTCCTTGATGCTGAACACGGAGCTCGATGCCCATCGCCTCAAGATCTCAAAGTAAATGGTTGTTTATGGATAACGAGCCCACATACTTCTGACTCAGAGCATCAGCAACGACGTTTTCCTTGCCCGGTGTGTAAGCGATCGTCAAATCATAGTCCTTAATCAGTTCTAGCCAACGCCGCTGTCGGAGGTTCAGTTCTCGTTGTGTGAATAGATACTTGAGGCTCTTGTGATCTGTAAAGATTTTGCAAGCAACACCATAAAGATAATGCCTCCACAACTTCAGTGCAAATACAATTGCCGCCAATTTCAAGTCGTGCGTCGGGTAGTTTTTCTCGTGCGGCTTCAGTTGCCTGGAGGCGTACGATATTACCTTATCCCTCTGCATGAGCACACATCCCAAACCAAGTCCCGAGGCGTCACTGTATATCTGAAACTCCTCTACCCCATCTGGAAGAGCAAGGATCGGAACTAAAATAAGACGCTGCTTAAGTTCTTGAAAGCTGGCTTCGCAGTCATCACTCTATTTGTATACAATCCCTTTTTGAGTGAGGCGAGTCAAAGGTGAGGCCAGTTTAAAAAAATCCTTCACGAACCTACGGTAGTATCCCGCTAGGCCCAGAAAGCTTCGTACTTCGCTGGCTGATGTAGGTTGCTTCCAATCCACCACTGCCTCTATTTTCTTCGGGTCTACGGCGATGCCCTCAGCCGAGACAACATGACCCAAAAATGCTACGCTGTTCAACCAGAACTCACACTTGCTGAGCTTAGCGTACAACTGATGCTCTCGTAATATCTACAGCACGATCTTTAGGTGTTCCTTGTGTTCTGCCTCATTCTTGGAATATATTAGAATGTCGTCGATGAACACGACCACAAACTTGTCTACGTACGGCCAAAACACGCGGTTCATCAGATCCATGAAAGCTGCAGGGGCGTTCGTCAAACCGAACGACATCACAAGAAATTCGTAGTGTCCGTATCGGGTCCTGAATGCAGATTTTTGAACATCATCTGGTTTGATTTTCAACTGGTGGTACCCTGACCTGAGATCAATTTTAAAGAAAACTGTTGCACCTTGCAGCTGATCAAACAAGTCATCTATCCTTGGCAATGGGTACTGGTTCCGCACGGTCGCCTTATTTAGTTCTCGGTAGTCAATACATAGCCGCATGGATCCATCCTTTTTCTTCACGAACAGTACCGGAGCGCCCCACGGAGAAACGCTTGGACGAATGTATCCTCGGTCCAACAGATCTTGTAACTGAATCTTAAGTTCCTTCAGCTCTGCTGGGGCCATTCGATAAGGTACCTTCGATATCGGTCGCGCATCCGGAAATGTGTCGATGCTGAATTCGATCTCACGATCATGAGGCATTCCAGGCAGCTCGTCCGGGAACACGTCGAGGAAATCTGCTATAACATCAGCCTGAGCTGCATTTGCACTTTTCTGCCGGGTGTCTCGAACTGAAGCTAAGTACCCTTCACAACCCAAATGCAGCATACGCCTAGCCGAAATGGCTGATATCATCATTGCCGTCTTTGGTGCAGCGCTGCACGAATAGTAAAAGTCTGCCTCGCCGGGTAGACGGAATACGACTCGCTTCTCCGCGCACTCAATTGTTGTATAACAAGCACCCAACCAATCCATCCCGAGAATAATATCGTAATCCTTAATGTCTAATACAATGACATCTAAGGAAAGCTTCCTGCCTCTGATACAAATATAACCATCCTTACAGATCGCATGGGCGGGCATGTCGACTCCCGAAGGTGTGCTCACGCAAAGATTCATATTTAAGGGAGTAGAAGCTAATTTATGCTTAATTGTAAAATCAGCAGATATGAAACTATGCGTAGCACCTGAATCGAATAAGACTCTAGCGGGCAAATCTCTGAAAAGTAATGTACCTGTCACGACAGTTTCAGAGACGGATGCTTCGTCCCGAGTCAGTGCATAGACTCGTCCTTGAGCACCCTGGCGTCGTGGGTTCAACGCCACAGCATTGGCATCACTTGCTGGAGGCCCCCTGTTGTGATTCCCGTGGTTCTGATTCCCGTGGTGCTGATTCCCATTGTTATGATTCCCATTGTTGTGATTCCCGTTGTGCTGATTCGGTTTTGCCTCACGGCAGTTGAAATGCTTGTGGTCCAGACGACCACATTTAAAATACCCAGTAACTCGGCATTCCTCCACTCGATGCCCTAATCTGCCGCACCTGTTGCAGTATGGTGCACGGGACGGGCCCCTATGCTCAGATGTGTGCAGATGCTTTTGTGCTCCAGACCCTCCCATTTCCTGAGGCCGCTTATTATTGTTGGTACGGGAGGTTTGCACATCGGCCTTTGGTGGACAGCGTCCAAAGATCCGCTCGCTGTTCAGGGCAGCTTCATAACATTCCCTGTATGTCTGACACTTCTGGTTGATGATGTCCCTACGCAAATCGTCATTCAAACCCTTCTGGAAGCGGTAGCACCACGCCTGCTGGTTAGGCAAGAAGTGCCCAGCAAATTTAGCCAGCTTAGCGAACGCCGAGTCATAATCGTCGACAGACATACTTCCTTGCACCAGATTGCTGAAGTCGTCTTCTTTTTGTTGCCGCACAGCCCGGGGAATATATTGTTCAATGAAGGCAGATTTGAACATTTCCCAGGTAATTTTGCAGTTGTGATTGGCATCATAAATCCCCTGCTTAGTGGCTTCCCACCAATCATGTGCACGCAGCTCCAGTTGAACTGATGCACAGGCCACTCTTTTGGATCCTCTAATGCCGACCAGATTGAAGAGTCCCTCCATCTTTGCAATCCATCCCATCACCACGTCCGGTTCTGCTCGTCCATTGAACGTTGGTGGATGCATCTTAGTGAATTCTGCCGCACGGCAGGTGTTCCTTGCTGGATGCTGTGTTTCTTCGGACTCATCCTCTACCGCCACAGCCGGCGGTGCAGCAGGCATCACCGTGGCTCCCCCATTATTGGGTACCAAGGATGCAATCAGTTGCATCATGGTATCCATCTGCTTTTGTTGAGCAGCCAACTGTGCCTGTTGAGAAATGGCTTGTTGTTGCTGCACCTCCATGAGATGCATAAGTCGTTCGGACATATCCATTGAACCCGCTCCTCCGGATTCTCCAGAACTTGCCGGATCGTTCTGGACGGGCTGAGCACTGCTTGCAGCGGCAGTGTTTTTCTTAGCCATTGCTACAAAAGAGAGTAGCTTGTTAACACCTCAAAAACGATAGATTTTTGTATCTATGGGCTCATTGTATAGGCGACTCATCTCATGCAGCGGACACCGAATGTAACTCAACCGAGAGGCACATCAAACTCCTTTATAATCTTTTTGAAATCCCAAGGATGTAAAGCCTAAGCTCTAATACCAATATGTCACGCCCCGATCCCGAAAGGGTCAATCGTCCTCGCTGGATCCTTCACGGAACCGATTCGTCCTCGCTGGGGCGTGATGCCGTACGAGCCTGGAGTTGCGCTCGTACAAGGCAAGAACTTACAGTTATAGGAACCCACTTTGAAACACAATTTAGAAAACACATTCACAGATAATTGAACACAAGTGCAGAAAGAAAATATACTTTTTTATTGATAATTCAGAGTAATTTACATAGAGTCTACATTGATGCGCCTTCTCGGCTACTTGAATTACATTAGAAAAGATAACTCAAAATGCAGGGCGCGCTCCATCAGATAGTCCCCGTCGTCCATACATTACGTCCTTGTATAGGTTGAAAGTCCAAGCCTCCAAAATGATCTGACTTCAACTATACTTCAAAATAGAGATGCTCCTAACGCCTCTTCGTCTATCCACTAGCGTTGCACCGTCTGAGTGCCTGAAATAGTTGCCCACAACGTGGGTCAGTACTCAACTTGTACTGGTGAGCGGGATGAATCCCACTCGACTAAATCGACACTAGCTTATTAGGGGCGAGCATGCATTAAGATTACTTCTATAAAGAAGCAAGTGAATTCAATTCATATCAGTTGCATGTTTTGATATAAATGAAAATAGCATTGAATCCAACCAGCGCATCGATTGCTTACTCAACCGATGCACACCTTCCCTGCAACGAAACACAAGTATACTTACCATCTGCACAAGACAATAAATTAGCATGTGTTCTATTCTATGCGGTCATTGGTGTGATCGACACCTTAGGGACATATTCCAAGCATTAACGGCGTGCCCTATCAGTCCGGGTAGCAAGCCCCGCTGGAGGTCCCGCAATGCATCGTGACGAACACGAATCAATATTTCCCTCCGGATCGATACGGTTCCAGTGCCCCGGAAAGCCGTTTCGAGGAAATGATAAACCTTGTGCACAAGTTGTCCCAGACCATGCAAATGCATGAACATTTTATATCTTACACAATGCATCGAATTAAACAGATGAAGTAAAGCAGCAATATATATATCTTATGCAACAGTTCATATTTTCTCAATGCGGTGTTCCGATTTTGATATCCCATGGGTCCAAACTCTACCCGAGGCACCAGGTCGTAACCAACAACCAAATTCCCATTCCAACCAACAGAATTTATAAGGTGTGCAAGCATATAGTAAAATTAGTCTATAATTCCCATGTTCCTTTCTTAGTGGCTGGCATGCATTGTGGCTAAGCATTTCCTAGGCGTCCAACCGGGCATCATCGAGTGAACGTTTAAAACATTAGAGATGTTGGCGTGAAGAAGTAGGAAAGAAGGGACCAAACCACTCACTGGTTAAGGGAAAAGTTGCTGAAACAAGGAATCCCGCCTAGCGACGATCAAACGTCAGTTACGCGGACCTGCAACAGCACGAGCACCGAGTTAGAATTCTTGCCTATCCTTCCTTGCCGAACTCCCCAAAATTCAAGCTCCAATCAATAAAACCAACAGCGAAAACCAAGCAACTCGAAAGCAACACCAAATCAAATCCCAAAGCGGCAATCAAGAAAACCAAGCAACCAAACACGAAAACTATTGGACTCGTTTCAATAGAGGCCTTTCCATGAGTTGGAAAGGATCATCGCATTTCGTCCGTGGCAATAAGATGTCGAAGATCTAAGCATACTCTGACGGACTAGCCACAAGCCCAATTATATAGTGCACATCCCGGTCGGATCGGGATTTGAGGCACTACAAGTATTGGCTTGAGATACTCATTATTTTCAGTTTCTAGTTATTTACTTTCCAGTCTATTTTATTGATGTAGCAGACTTGTACTCGGATTGTTCTCCGAGACATTTTTTTAGATTTGTCAGTTATTTATTTACTTTATTTCTGTCATTTGATCTGTGATTATCTGTTGTGGATTAGATTAGTATAGACTGTGACTGGTACCACTGGATCTACTTATTGTTATATCACAGCTTAAGTATGCCCTGATGGATCCATTAAATTGGGTTGTCCATCGGTGCGTACTGCTGGCCATTATTACGCGTCCAGTCCCTCGGTATTTTGGGACTGGGGCGTGACATGGTTTTTGTGGTGGCCCATGCAGGTCAACGACTAAATTGTTCGGTTTCAACTTAGGGACCGAGCAAGCCTGCAATAAGAATAGGATAAGTTTTTAGGATCTCATCCACTTGCTTGAAAACGTTCTTGATATCTATATCGTATTCGAATTAAATTTTCTTGCATCATGCGTTGATTCCAGTACGCCTCTTATAGTTTATTTTGATGCAGAATAATAGATTCAAGATCAAACGACGAAACTCCAGCAAACACACCAATAGGTGCGGTAGCCACCTACGGAGAAGATGAAGTGGCACCATTGAGTGGAGATCCCTCTACTCACCAAGGCAACCAAGCAGATCAGCATGCTCCTAGATTTCGGCGAGACGACATCCCACCGCCTCCGCAGTTCATTCCACCAATGCCTGTATTCCCACCAGGACAGCCTATGGACGGGCAGCAGATGTTCCAAATGATCTACGCAATGATGCAAGCTCAACAGCAGATCCAACAAGAGACTTTGAGTCGCAGCCTAGCACATGCACTAGAGCAGGCCAACCTACCAACTCGACGGCAACCGACGGGCTCTATCACCGACTTCCGCCAGCTGAAGCCCCGCACCTTCTCAGGCAAGGAGGAACCTACTGAAGTTCATGAGTAGCTTACCAACATACGACATCAATTAGAAGCAGCAGAGCTACCAAAGGAACATTGGATGACCGCCGTCAGAATACAATTGACGGACAATGCACATCACTGGTGGCTATCTGAGGAGACACGGCTCGGACCAGACCGAGTCACCTGGGAGGAGTTCTCCAGACTCTTCCAAGAGATGTACATTCCAGCTACCGCTCGATCAGAACTCAGAGACAAGTTCAACCACCTTATCCAAGGCAATATGACAGTGGAAGAGTACAACACGGAATTTATTCGTCTGAGTCGCTTCGCCCCTACCTTGATTCCGACAGAAGAAGAGAAGGCCGAGAAGTTCTTCGATGGACTAAACTTTGAGCTACAGAAACTAATTGGATCCATTGCGCCCACATCTTACTCTGACGTCCTTGCTGCAGCCCGACGCCTGGAGCGCGTCACCAGAAGAGAGACCAGTCTGAAGCGGCCTTCCACATCAGCACCAGCCAGAGCACCACAAGAAGAATCTGCAAGGAGACCTCACCTACAGCAACAGCAGAACGCATCTACACCACAAGTAATAGTCCTCTCTACTTGTCACTACTGTGGCAAAGCAGGCCATCTCGCCAGGGAATGCAGACGCAGGTTAGGACTATGCTTAGGTTGTGGATCCAGACAGCATGCAGTGAGAGACTGCCCTGAGCGTAAAGAAGGAGCACCAAGGACAAACCAACAAGCTCTACCAGCACCAGAAGGATATCAACTAAGGCCACCCTTGGCACCTCGACCAGCACCCTTCCAGCGAGCCCAGCAACAGCAGAGGGCACCCCTTCAAGGACGCGGACAAGCTTATGCGATGACTTTGGAGGATGCGCAAATTCATGGAGTAGCTAATGCGCGTAATTTTTTTTTATATAGTTTCTGTTTCTTGTATTGTTTTAGTTTTTGCATGTTGGTTCGTGACCCTAGCCTTCACCTAGTAATTTTGAAATTGCTTAATAACCTAGAATATTTTTATAATTGATAACCTAATATGTTTTAAGTGATAATCTAGTTTTTCTGAACTGTAGTCTTGTAAATCTTCTTCATGCGGGAGATTGCATAACCTTTAATGCTTAGGAAAATAGTTTTTCCTTTGTATTATTCTTACACCCTCAATCTTGACTCTCCTTGATCATGATGTGCTTCGAATAATATTTGCAACCGTGTCATCTCTGTTGACCGATTATTCTTTTGATTGCGAGGACGCAATCCTCTTAAGGGGGGTAGATTGTAAGCCCCCTGATTTTTCAAGAATTTTTCTGGAATTTTTTGGGATTTTTTTGTCATTAAAACCAAGGTATTTTCTAATTAAATGATTTTTAATTGCTATTAATTAATATTAAAATATTATGGAAATAATATTTTATGGTGTAAAATGGAAAACCGAGCACGGAGAAATTTTCTGCGAATTTATTGGACTCCGAAAACCCCTTTAAAGCCCTAAAAACTATTAATAAATTAAACCATCTTAAACCCCTTAAATAAACCGGGTTTATTTCAATTAAAACCAACTCAGACCAAACCACACTGAACCAAACCGGACCCGGTCTAGTGAACCGCCCCTAGGCCCTAGCGGGTCGGATCCGGGTCCGACCCGACCCGCTTGAGACCCGACCCGAACCAAACCCTAATCCCAAATCACCTCGGAATCACTGAAGCAGCCTATTTGTAGGCCTCGGGATCCGCGCCACCTCCTTCTCGACATCCGTGCAGCGCCGCTCCGTCGACGACACAGCCCCGAGCCGCCGCTCGACTCTGCCACGCCGCAGCCGAGCTCTCTCCTTCTCCCTCTCCCATCACCACCTCCAGTTCCACCTCCCTCTCACCGCCCGCGCCGCCGTCCCCTGCAATCGACGCCGCCACCCTAACCGCTCGCGCCTCGCCCGATCATCGACCGCCTTCCTCCGCCTAACTCCTCCGTTCAACCCCCGAACCCCTCAGCCCTGAACCCTAAACAGCCCAGCGCCGCCTCCCCCCCCTTACCGTAACCCTAGTCGCCTCCTCCTCCCTGTCGTCACCCTCCTCAGCCTTCCCATCTCCGCCGCTGCCCTCGTCGACCATCGAACCCCTCGACCACCCAGCTCGCCTGAACCCTAACCTCCACACCCCGCTCATCTCCTCCTCGCTCCGCCGCTCGACCACCTCCCTCGGCCAACCTCGCCTTCCCTCCTCCTCCTCCCAGAACCAGTCGTCCCCGTCCCCGCTCATCCTCCTCCCACGGCGAAACCCTAACCCTAACCCTAGAACCTAAACGCAGCACAGGACACGGACACGACTCGGACACGTGAGAATCATCATCGCGGAGCCCTGTTCAGGTACTCTTTTCTCTCTCCTCGCTGACCCATTTCTAATTCCGTCAATTGTGTTGTGAAGCCTGTATGACCCTCTCGGTGCCCGGACAAACCGCTCGGGGTATCGCGTCCTGTGGTGATCGCACACCGCGATCCAAAAACAGGAAAAAATGACGACCCGATTCACCCCGGAACTGGGTACGCCCCGCCAAACGGGACGACTTGGTCGCACGCGGTCTTTACCGAAATGTGCGCGACGTCGATACGGACGTGTAGGATTTTGCAGAAGTCAATTCGGGTGTGCGTGCACACCGGAATCAACGCGTATCCGCCGACACCGCTCCGTATCCGTCGATTCTGGAATACGCTGTAACTTCGTGTACACACGTCGGATCGAGACGAAACTTGCGCCATCGGACTCGTAGCGATACGCTGGTCCTGTGACCCAAGTTTGGTTCGATTCTGAGAACGTTGACAAAATCGCGTGTCGTGGGCCCCACAGGCCCCGCTCGACGGGCGATTTTGTGATAGGCTCATCGGAATTCAATTTTGAAAGTTCCGTTGGGTTCGTATCAACATTTCCGACCTGTTGACACTGAGTTTGGTGAATTTGCAGACCTTTGACCCTGACACGCTTTTCGGTGCAAAGTGGCCCACATGTGGACCCCGCTTTGGCCCGGAAATATTGTTTTGCCCTTGTGTCCAAATTGGACGTAAGGACAGGCGTTTCTAGCTATTTGATATTTTCTGAATCTAATGGTGATATTTATTTCAGCAACCGGAGTAGTACCTGCAGATCACACGGAGACCAGAGCTACAGTTTGAGCCCGGACCACAGGCAAGTGTACCTTGCCAAACTTTGCAGTCTTGTTACATATTCTCTTTGATTCTTTTACATTGTTGTGCATGCTTAACCTAGGACCGTGTGACGTACTTAGCGTCCGATTATCAGTCGGGTGCCAACACCGTACGCGGTGTTGGGTACGGTCATCTAGAGATGGACATTCGTGACACTATATATTCTTGTACTTGTCTTACCAAGTACGCTTGACTCAGGACACTTGACACTATTCATGAGACAGGATTTTCTTGAGATATTCGTGGTAATTCTGTATAGGATACAGGACTTGGACATTATATTCTTAGATATAGTACACTACTAGAAAAAGCGCTATTAGCGACGTATTTTAGCGACGTCAAAAGAAACGTCGCTAATAATATATAATTAGCGACTCCTTATAAAAACGTCGCTAGACGTC
The DNA here is from genome assembly GCA_036927795.1 of Iris macrosiphon. NCBI lineage: Eukaryota > Viridiplantae > Streptophyta > Magnoliopsida > Asparagales > Iridaceae > Iris > Iris macrosiphon. The sequence goes on from JAYESA010000001.1 coordinate 164,587,860, forward strand.
ACTAAATGGCGACATTTAGCGACGTTTAGCGACTTTTATTAAGATTTTAAAAGTTAAGTCGCTATAAGTTAAATAAAGGTCGCTAAACGTCGCTAATATGTCTAATTTAGCGACGTTTAGCGACGTATATAGCGACCTTTTTATTAAAAATATTTTAGCAACGTGTTTAGCGACGTCAATGACGTCGCTAAAATTTAAGTTAGCGACGTTTTACTTGGACGTCGCTAAACGTCGCTAAAATTTGGTTAATTAGGGCTCGGTTTCATTTTTCCCCATCTGCTGAAAATTCGAAAAGAGAAAAACTCCCCCCTCCCCCGCGCTCCGTCGACCGGCTCTCCACCCTATTCCGGTAAACCCTACTCTCTCTCTCTCTCTCTCTCTCTCTCACAGGACACATGTGACATTGACACAAACACTACACACACAGACACTGACACAGACACAGACACGGCACACACACACACTGACACAGACACTGATGAGGACCTAGGGTTAGGGTTAGGTTTGTTGACATGGGGTTAGGGTTAGGGTTAGGGCCGACTGGCCCAAGTCTACGAGAGAGGTAACAGCAGCAGTGAGCACTGCTTACTAGCTTTGATTATCAAATAAAATAAATTGATTATCAATTCGGTTCTGTTTCGGTTATAGATAATTTATTTCAGCTTTGGGTTTTTAAATTTTTTACTTATTCGATTTTTATTATTTCGGTGTTGAAACCGAATAACCCGAACGCCCACCCCTAGCTAGACCTGACAATTGGACCGGGATGACCAGCCCGGCACGAATCCGGCCCGCAAAACCCTGTCCGAATTATCGTGGGCTCGGCCCGGCCCGACCCAATATATAGGGACGTGTCGGACCTCATATCTCGGCCCATAAGAGAGGTCCGGCCCCGAAGCCCAGGCTCGTTCCGACCCACGGCACAGCTCGGCCCGGCCCGACACGCTGCTGCTTGCTAGCCTGATCGACAACCTGGTTTATACTATCTGATGTATTATACACATCCATGTATTACATAGTCCTACGCCAATCTATGGGATTTGGTATGCATACAATCTGCCAAGTTCTTGTATATAGATTGAAACAAATGGATTGTGAATCTCCAAGACAAATATGAAGCAAGAACTTGCAGTGTGTTATTTTTTTGTGCTATGTTTACATATCCCAAAGTAGAACAAGATATGAGATGCCATTTTCCTTCTTGGTTGAGCGCATATGTAAGATGCTTGGTAATTACTTTTTATTTCTGCACTTGCAAAACAAATAACTTACTATCGCTACTTTGGTATTTAGGTCGATCGTCTAATATCACCTGAGACTGAATCTATTAGGACTCTAGCCAAGGGACCAATTACTGCCGTAAAAATATGGCCAAGTTTCTGTGTGAATGGGTTCAGGTTCAAGTCAACAAATGCTCCTATTAGAGACAGCTTTCTGGATCTTGATTCCACGAAAAACAGTGGTTTGTGTATCAAATCTTCAAACTACAAAGACGTCAATCCGGGCAATGATTTTTTTGGCATCTTACGAGAGATTGTGGAGTTGACATATAATTATGGCCCAGAACCTGCTAATATCGTGCTATTCAGGTGTGAATGGTTCGATCCGATTCAAGATCAAGGTTGGAAAATTGACAAGCATGGCCTTGTGGATATAAACTACAAGCGTAGATATCAAGGCTACGAACCATTTGTCCTATCAAGTCAGGCTCAGCTCGTGTACTTCGCAACTTATCCTAGACGGGGGACAGCGAGGTCGGATTGGTGGGCAGTATGCAAGACTAAAGCTAGAAATACCTTTGACATTGACGAAATAGCTTATCAGGAGGACGATCTACCTCTTGTAACAAATATTGTAGATGTGGACTCAACGGAAGTTACTCATTACACGAGTAATAATGTAGAAGATGTAGAATTATCCGGAGAGGACGACGAAGTAGATGAAAGTGAAGACGAGGAAGAGGAAGAGCAGGACGAGGAAGGCGAACAAGATGAATTTTCTGAAGATGATTGAAAATATAAAATATTCCATGTAGAATGTAACTATATTTGGACTATAAATATTGCATGTAGAAGTAGATGTTGACATTAACGAATATATATATTATATTTTGACTGTATAATACTTTGAGATATGTATCACATTCCGACTGTAGAATGTAGTATATATTTGTGTTTCTCTATATTCATCATATATTGTTATCAGATATGACAGGACGACGCGGAGGATTCGGCAGGTCCCGAGGTAGACAGAGTGCCACTCCGGTACTGCCTACTGTTGGTTCCGGATCATCGTCGCCCAGTACTCCAGTATATCGATCAGCCACATCTCCGACTGCGACGACGTTGCGTGGCATCACTCCTGGGACGAGTAGTTCCAGGCGTGATAGTACTCCCTCGTCCAGCGTTCCTCCTGCTGACGGAAGCATGGAGACAGATGAGCATGTAGAGGAGGTCGTGCCGACGTTGTCCCAGCATCAGCAAGATCCTCCATGCGCACCACCGGAGGAGACGAGGATAGAGATTTGGGCCGACGGTACAAAGTAAGTCAATTAGATGGTTTAATATATATTTGTGTTTCTCTTTATTCATCGTATATTGACTTTTTCAGTAATCTAAATTATTATTTCTGTATAGATATCGTCCATCGTCGGTTCAGAGACGCCTGGGCCAATTTCTGAGAAACAACTACGGTGGCCCTTGGATCAACTATTCGGAGGCTCCGGAGGAGAGGAAGGCGTTCTGGTTTGCGCACTTCCAGGTAAAAGTATATTAAATAAATCCTCTAATTTATGCATATTCGTGATGCTAACTTAATGAATTATTTATTGTAGCAAACGTATTTTTATCCTCCGCACCGGGCCGAGTTGATCGAGCGGCTCTTTCCTACCGTTGCCGCCAAGCTTATCCGAGATGCTCTGGATGACCAGAAGGCTCGTGATCGTGCTGGAAAACCGATCCAAGGTTGGATCACGCCTGAGCAGTGGACTGCGATGAGGGCTAGATTCGACGATCCGAGCTACAAGGAAAGGTCTAAGAAGGCCAAGGCGGCTAGGCAGAATGCTGCCAAGTGGTGTGGTGGCTCGATTCCGATGACGGAATATTTCCGTCGTTTGGTATGTTTTTTCTTTTAAAATATATTATTTTAATATAAGTACCATAAAATGGTACTTGGAATAAATATTTAAGTTTAGTAATAAAAAAAATATTTTTAACAGGTACAGAGGGGTGAGGATGCGAACATGGTGACCGTCTTCTTGGCCACCCATCGCAAGGACGGAAATCTCATTGATGAGAGGGCCTCACAGACCTATGTAAGTATTACTTTACTTTGTGTTTATTTTAATATAACTTAGGCAATTATTGAGTTTCCAAACCTTTTCTAGGCCGAGTATCTTAGGCTTCGTGAGCGGGCGACTGCTAGTGCACCTACACCTGGAGAGGCTGGTGCTTCGTCGCAGCCCGGTCCATCTCCGTCGGCGGACGACCTGTGGGTGACCGCAGCTGGTGGTCTCCAGAGGGGTACGTACTACGGTACGGGCTCCTATGGCGCCCTGGTTGCGACGCAGTCATCTAGGGCCTCCCCGACAGCTGTGCATTCCACACACCCCTCGCAGTCGCAGCCCTCGCAGTCGTCGGCCAGAGTCCAGGAGGCCGTCCAGGAGGCCGTTGACCGTCAGATTGCGTCTCTCCGTGACGACTTGCTGCGAAGTATGGAGGACCAGTCCCGGTCCCAGCCGCAGGCGGACGATCCGATGCTTATCGCACGATTGGATATGCTCGACCGCAGCATGACGGAGCTACGAGAATTGACAAATGATATTAGAGCCTCCAATGATCGCAACATCATGGAGCTGCAGGCGTCACAGCTATCGATGGGCGAGAAGCTGACGAGGATGCATGCGTCACAGCTATCGATGGGCGAGAACCTGACGAGGATGCAGGATTCAATGGGTGATAGCAGTACGAGGTTGTTATCTACCCTGGATTCTTACAACCAGCGACTCGCAGATTTGGAGCGGGCACGGCCGCCACCGACGTCACTGCCTTCTCCATCGACATCGGTGTCGATTCCACGGGACGAGTATGAGGAGTTGTTATCCTTGAAGCGCGCCGCTGGTCAGCCTCCTGCAGATCCGTAGTAGTCTAGTTATTATTATTATTATTTATGAATTATTGGTACTTCAACAATAGACATGATGTATGATGCTTCTTGTGGTCATTAATTTTTTAGTTAATTTAATTGGATTATATAGTTATCCACATTTAATTGGATTGATACTTCTTGTGGTCTTTAATTTAATTGGATAATAAAGTTAACTAGATTGAATCATGTTGGTGTGTATGATGAAGATGATGTAAAACTGCAGGGAATCACAATGTTTGATTCTGGGAATTTTTTTTAATTTTTTTTAAAAATTAGCGACGTTATTAGCGACGTTTAGCGACGTTTAGCGACGTTAAATTACGTCGCTAATTACGTCGCTAATTAGCGATGCCGTAAAACGTCGCTAATAACGTCGCTAATAACGTCGCTAATGACGTCGCTAAACGTCGCCAATTGCTGACATGGCAGTATAGCCAGGTCATTAAAGACGTCGGTGTAACGTCGCGATAGATGTCGCTAATCAGCGACGTTTAGCGACTTTTCTAAACGTCGCTTTTTAGTGACTTGGCGTCGCAAAACGTCGCTAAATTTAGCGACACATTAAAGTCGCTAAAAAACGTCGGCATAGCGACGTTTAGCGACGTTTTTTGTATTAGCGACTTGGTATTTTCCAACTTCTTTAAAACGTCGCTAATTACGTCGCTAAACCTAATTAGCGACGATTTTTGGTTATTTAGCGACGTTTTTAGACGTCGCTAATTTGACTTTTTCTGGTAGTGGTATGACTTATTGCATTAGTCTTGATCCTGCGTGTCATGGACATGAGACGTGAGATTTTATTGGGTGGGGAGAGTATTACCATATGAAAGGCTGATTATATTATATATTGACATCTGGATGTGTCTTAGTCTCTGACACAGAGCTATGGCACCAGTTCTGGCCCTTCGAGAAAATACTGCTATGGGTTTCTCCTTCACTGATCCTGTAGTAGTCTCAGCCCGAGTATGGAATAATGTTCTCATTTGCATATCACTTAGCTGGTTATTTATTCACCCTATTGTTCATTTATTGCTGCACTGCATTTATTTTGGCTTGTATTTTCTGTACCTTGCTGTCCCCTGAGGACCTGGATCCGAATTATGTCTCCAGATATTGCAGACGAGATCTACCCCGAGGTTTACGGGACCGGAGCATTGGCATTAGCAGGAGCAGGTGCCTACATTGGAGCAGAACCTGGATCTGAGGACGAGATCGTACCAGAGGACTTCTCTTGAGTATTGGCTTGAGATACTCATTATTTTCAGTTTCTAGTTATTTACTTTCCAGTCTATTTCATTAATGTAGTAGACTTATACTCGGATTGTTCTCCGAAACATTTTTTTAGATTTGTCAGTTATTTATTTACTTTATTTCTGTCATTTGATCTGTGATTATCTGTTGTGGATGAGATTAGTATAGACTGTGACTGGTACCACTGGATCTACTTATTGTTATATCACAGCTTAAGTATGCCCTGATGGATCCATTAAATTGGGTTGTCCATCGATGCGTACTGCTGGCCATTATCACGCGTCCAGTCCCTCGGTATTTTGGGACTGGGGCGTGACAATCTACATGCGGTAATTGGTGTGATCGCCACCATGGGGACTTATCCAAAGGCATTGTGGCGCTACCTATCATCCCGGGTTGCAAGCCCTGCTGAAGGTCCAGCAATGCATCACGTCATGCATGATCAAATATTTTTTTCCCAGGTCGATTCAGTTACAGTGTCCCAAAAACCATTTCGAGAAAATGCAAAACATTGTGCACAAGTTGTCCCAGACCATGCGAATGCATGAACAGTTAAACTATCAAACAATACATGAGATAAAATAGAAGAAGTAAAGCAGCTATATACTTATGCGACAGTTCATATTTTCTCAAAACCATGTTATGATTTTGGGTTCCATGGGTCCAAACTCTCCGAGGTACTAGGCCGCAACCAATGTTTCAGATGCCGCACTCCATCAAGTAGTTTCTTAGTTTTGAACCACAACTGTTCGCTTCATTGCGAAGCTCGTGTTATAGATCGTGTGGATTTATAAACTAAATTAGACTACAATTATCCATGTTCATTTCTTAGTAGTTAGCATGCATTGTGGCTATGGATTTTTTAGGTGTTCAGTCGGACATCATCGATTGAATGCTTGAAACATTAAGGATGTTGGCATGAAGAAGTAGGAAAGAAGGGTTCAAACCACCAAATGAATAAAAATATGCTGAAAGAATGAGTCCCCCTAGCGACGATCAAGCGTTAGTTACGCAGACCTGCAATAGAACGACCATCGAGTTAGAATCCTTTCGCCTATACTTTCTTTCGAAATCTCCAAGAACCAAAGCTCAAAGCGAGAAAGCCAACAACGAAAATTAAGCAAATCGAAAGCAACGCCAAAATAAAATTTTAAAGCGCAAATCAAGAAAATCAAGCAACAAAATACAAGAACTATTGGACTTGTTTCAATAGAGGCCTATCCATGAGTTGGAAATGATCATCGTATTTGGTCCATGGTAAGAGGATGCCGAAAGACAATTAGACACTAAGCTACGACTCAGAAGACTAGCCACAAGCCCATCATATAGTGCACATCCCGGTCGAATCGGGATTTGAGACACTACATATAGGACTGTCAAATTTTTGACAGTACTAAAGATAGTAGCAGTGGTCGGGGGGTTGAGGAGGGGATTAGAGCTGTCAAATGGGGATGCGGAGAGCGGGTTGGAGAGGGTTAGGGTTTCAACCTCTTCCTTGGTCGGGTGCCGGTCGAATGGGAAGTGGATTTCCGAGCCTTAAGTGGTTCGGATCTTGGGATGCGGAAGCGGAAGGAGGTGGAAGAAAGAAAGAGGGAGGAGGAGAGCTGTGTAGTGTGCCACCAGAGGAGAGCAGTGTAGGTGCGGAGGAGTAGCGGGGAAATGGCCGTATAGGTGGAAGTAGAGGGATTTGAGAGAAAGAGAGAGAGAGAGAGAGAGAGAGAGAGAGAGAGAGAGTTAGAATGTTTGGATTTGTGGGAGATTGGGGGAGACAGTCCCAAGTTAGTAATGTGCTACCTTGAGTAAAAGTTACACAATACTGGACTAGTTTCGATACTGGGCTAGCCTCGAGTAACTTTTGTAGTGTCCCGATAAATACTCTTTATAAAGTTGAGAAATTATTGTGTGTTTATAAATCAATGACAGATGGGGTATACCAATCTGGGCAACTTATTTTTTTAAGATGGACGTTAAGTTAAGGCGAGCCTTTGTAGTGCCCCGTTCCCCCGGTGCGGGGAGCGCGGCTAAGAAACACAAATGGTATCGTTCGATCGGGATAGATTGAATTAAGAACTCGTCCTCGTTATGGATTTGTTTCTTCAGAATCGATTCCCATATTCAGTGGACTGCGCCCCAAGGATCGGCTTAGCGGCAGAGTCAGGTGGGACCTCTCCGCTGCTATCTTTTATTGCCTCGGTTTTCGATGTCGCTTGTTGCTTTCGTGCTTTGAGTTGGTTTTGGGATTTGCTTGGTTTCCTTGAACGGTTTCGATGGTTTTCATTGTTTTCGTTCTTTGACTTGCACTTCTATTCCGAGATTGGAAAGAGAGGAAGAAGTATTAATCGAGCTGTTCGTGTGCAGGTGAACGAGCAGTAGGCGGCTTGCGAAAGGAGTCGTGAAGCGCCTCTTTCCTTCTTCTTTCCAAAATCTAAGTGAGTGGCTACCAACCCGATTAGCTAGCCCTGCTTCCAAGCTTCACTCCTTTGCCCCGATCTAACGATACCAAATAATAATAAAAGAAACCAAGATAAAAGAAAATAGACTTGGTTATTACTGCTTGTCAATCAAACTCGTGAACGGTTACTTACTTGCATGCTTGTTCGTTCGGGATATTCATCATATGCATCAATTTTAGTTAGAATATATCTTCTTCTATAATTGTGCTATCAATGCATTATATATATGCATTCCTCGTGTTGCCTCTACTGCGTGAATGGATAACTTAACTAAACATCATGTGTTCGATCATGGACAACTTGTGCACAAGGGTATAAGTTCTGCGGACGGTCGCTGGGGCACTGGCACCGATCCGATCCGGGCGAAACTTCGTGTGTAGTCATCGTGTGCGGACTGGATAGCTTGCAACGCATCGTGTGTTTATCGTGTATCCATTATGAGCTCTCGTTGCATGCTATCCTAGTCCATGACTAGTCCAAAATGGCTACCAAGCCAGTGATCACCTGTGGCATAGTCATCGTGTGCGGACTGGACGGCTTGCAACACTTCGTGTGTTTATCGTTGCATCCTATCCTTGTCCATGACTATTTCCACCTTGTATATTTAAACCTGTTGCATACTAACTTGTGTCTTCGTGGCAGGGAAGGCATGGTAAGTATTGTGCAGGTAATTCAGACGGTCAGGTAAAATCCACCTAATGGTGGCACGTTCATTTCAGTAAATTCTATATGCTGCTTACTTATAAATGAACTAAGGCAAGATAGAAACCCACAAAATATGCATGCTTCACTAAACAATGTGTTGATTGGTATAGTCAGGCTAGCTCACCTTCACCAGCATATTTCGATATGCTGACCCTCGTTGAAACAGGTTCTCCGCACCAAGGCGAACCGAGCGAGGAGCCGAAGTCGTCTACCCGATCCAGTCCAGTTGTTGGCGCATCTTCACCGCGCCCCCGAAGCATTTTGGAGTCAGGAGTTTGCAACTCTTCATACACAAATGCAGCTTCGTGGCAAAGCCGTCCTCCAGCCTGGAGGTCTATACATTTTGAAGTTATAAAAGGACGTAATGTACAGGACTGCTATCTCATTTTGAGTCAACCCTTTTGTAAGCCGTTCGGCATATTAGCTGACTCGTTCAGGAGTTTGTAATAGATGTTCATTATCAATAAAGAGAACTTTTCTATGTTTCAAATCTGTATTTCAATTTATCTGCGTACTCTGAATATGCGCTTGCTAGGCAAATCACTAAAGCCTTGTGCGGGCGCAACCCCAGGCCCGCACGGCAGTCACGACTCGGGGGACGCCTCGGGGCGTGACATAGTGGTATCAGAGCACAGATTCAAAGTTCCTTAGACTTCGTGCTGGAAAAGTTCCTTTAACGATCAATTCCTGTGTGAACTCTTGAACTCGCTAGGCCAAAATGAGATACGTTCATGCAATAAGTCCATAATACATTATGATCCTAATGTAATTTACCTTCTTTTGAAGGAATGGATCCAGCGTAATCTGCAGCGCAACCACCGATCGAAACACAAGAAAGCAGTTCGGGCAATTCGGGAAGCTCTCGAAGCCAAAGAGGCATGTCTCAAGTCGACCCGCTTGAGCGGGTAATGCAAATGTTAGAATCGCAACGACAACGAGACGATGCTCGCGAAGCCAAGCTCAAGAGTAATCTAGAGACCCGATTCTCAGTCCAACAGAAACAGGTCGATGCCCTGCAACAAATCGTTCAGACTTTGGCTGCCAACCATTCCGCCGTAACAGCAGCGACTCCGGTGGAACAGCCCGTGCTTGAAGTGGAGACGCCTCAAATTCCAAGGCCGAGGGACGTGACTGCCTTCAACTTGGGTCATTTCAAGAAAGTCTGCAATACCCCATTCAACGGGACTGAGGACCCAGTGGTAGCTCTAGATTGGCTAGCCGAGCTCGAAGATCACTTCACTCTGCTAGAGGTCCCCGAAGATAAGCGCGTCGCCTGCGCGCAACTACAGCTCTGCCTCAACGCACACGATTGGTGGGACGTGCATCGACGATCTCTCCAATTTGATCATGGAGAGGAGGCGATCTCGTGGACGACCTTTCGTGCCGCGTTCGAAGAGGAGTTTATACCGCCTCCAGTACAACGTCAAATGGAAAATGACTTCGTGCAACTGAGGCAAGGCAGGATGACAGTTAAAGAGTACTCCGTCGAATTCAACCGACTCTCCAAATTCGCTAGGGCCTATTTATCTGATGCAGCAAGTCGAGCTAGAAGGTTTGAAGGTGGTCTACGCCCTGCCATCCATTCGCACGTAGTCAATAATCAGTACGGATCAATGCGTGAAGACATGAATCATGCCCTATCCCTCGAACCGCAGTATCCTCACGTTTCCACCGGTGCTGTGCATACCTACAATCACAAACGACAAGGCAACGATAGAGGAAACACCGCAGCAAAGCGTCCTAACCACGGCGGTTCCCGGAGAGGAAATCAAGAATGGTGTAACTTCTGTAAGAAATTTGGGCACACCATTAATCAATGTCGTCAGAGACTTGGGTTATGTCTTGCTTGTGGCAATCTAGGCCATGCCATAAATTCCTGCCCGAACCTTCCTGATCGTCGTTCTCGACGAGAAAATCCCTAATGGTAAGCATTGTTCTTAAGTTTCGGGACGAAACTTCCAATTGGTTGGGTAGGATGTAGTGCCCCGTTCCCTCGGTGCGGGGAGCGCGGCTAAGAAACACAAATGGTATCGTTCGATCGGGATAGATTGAATTAAGAACTCGTCCTCGTTATGGATTTGTTTCTTCGGAATCGATTCCCATATTCAGTGGACTGCGCCCCAAGGATCGGCTTAGCGGCAGAGTCAGGAGGGACCTCTCCGCTGCTATCTTTTATTGCCTCGGTTTTCGATGTCGCTTGTTGCTTTCGTGCTTTGAGTTGGTTTTGGGATTTGCTTGGTTTCCTTGAACGGTTTCGATGGCTTTCATTGTTTTCGTTCATTGACTTGCACTTCTATTCCGAGATTGGAAAGAGAGGAAGAAGTATTAATCGAGCTGTTCGTGTGCAGGTGAACGAGCAGTAGGCGGCTTGCGAGCGGAGTCGTGAAGCGCCTCTTTCCTTCTTCTTTCCAAAATCTAAGTGAGTGGCTACCAACCCGATTAGCTAGCCCTGCTTCCAAGCTTCACTCCTTTGCCCCGATCTAACGATACCAAATAATAATAAAAGAAACCAAGATAAAAGAAAATAGACTTGGTTATTACTGCTTGTCAATCAAACTCGTGAACGGTTACTTACTTGCATGCTTGTTCGTTCGGGATATTCATCATATGCATCAATTTTAGTTAGAATATATCTTCTTCTATAATTGTGCTATTAATGCATTATATATATGCATTCCTCGTGTTGCCTCTACTGCGTGAATGGATAACTTAACTAAACATCGTGTGTTCGATCATGGACAACTTGTGCACAAGGGTATAAGTTCTGCGGACGGTCGCTGGGGCACTGGCACCGATCCGATCCGGGCGGAACTTCGTGTGTAGTCATCGTGTGCGGACTGGATAGCTTGCAACGCATCGTGTGTTTATCGTGTATCCATTATGAGCTCTCGTTGCATGCTATCCTAGTCCATGACTAGTCCAAAATGGCTACCAAGCCAGTGATCACCTGTGGCATAGTCATCGTGTGCGGACTGGACGGCTTGCAACGCCTCGTGTGTTTATTGTTGCATCCTATCCTTGTCCATGACTATTTCCACCTTGTATATTTAAACCTGTTGCATACTAACTTGTGTCTTCGTGGCAGGGAAGGCATGGTAAGTATTGTGCAGGTAATTCAGACGGTCAGGTAAAATCCACCTAACGGTGGCACGTTCATTTCAGTAAATTCTATATGCTGCTTACTTGTAAATAAACTAAGGCAAGATAGAAACCCACAAAATATGCATGCTTCACTAAACAATGTGTTGATTGGTATAGTCAGGCTAGCTCACCTTCACCAGCATGTTTCGATATGCTGACCCTCGTTGAAACAGGTTCTCCGCACCAAGGCGAACCGAGCGAGGAGCCGAAGTCGTCTACCCGATCCAGTCCAGCTGTTGGCGCATCTTCACCGCGCCCCCGAAGCATTTTGGAGTCAGGAGCTTGCAACTCTTCATACACAAATGCAGCTCCGTGGCAAAGCCGTCCTCCAGCCTGGAGGTCTATACATTTTGAAGTTATAAAAGGACGTAATGTACAGGACTGCTATCTCATTTTGAGTCAACCCTTTTGTAAGCCGTTCGGCATATTAGCTGACTCGTTCAGGAGTTTGTAATAGATGTTCATTATCAATAAAGAGAACTTTTCTATGTTTCAAATCTGTGTTTCAATTTATCTGCGTACTCTGAATATGCGCTTGCTAGGCAAATCACTAAAGCCTTGTGCGGGCGCAACCCCAGGCCCGCACGGCGGTCACAACTCGGGGGACGCCTCGGGGCGTGACATAGTGGTATCAGAGCACAGATTCAAAGTTCCTTAGACTTTGTGCTGGAAAAGTTCCTTTAACGATCAATTCATGTGCGAACTCTTGAACTCGCTAGGCCAAAATGAGATACGTTCATGCAATAAGTCCATAATACATTATGATCCTAATGTAATTTACCTTCTTTTGAAGGAATGGATCCAGCGCAATCTGCAGCGCAACCACCGATCGAAACACAAGAAAGCAGTTCGGGCAATTCGGGAAGCTCTCGAAGCCAAAGAGGCATGTCTCAAGTCGACCCGCTTGAGCGGGTAATGCAAATGTTAGAATCGCAACGACAACGAGACGATGCTCGCCAAGCCAAGCTCGAGAGTAATCTAGAGACCCGATTCTCAGTCCAACAGAAATAGGTCGATGCCCTGCAACAAATCGTTCAGACTTTGGCTGCCAACCATTCCGCCGCAACAGCAGCGACTCCGGTGGAACAGCCCGTGCTTGAAGTGGAGACGCCTCAAATTCCAAGGCCGAGGGACGTGACAGCCTTCAACTTGGGCCATTTTAAGAAAGTCTGCAACACCCCATTCAATGGGACTGAGGACCCAGTGGTAGCTCTAGATTGGCTAGCCGAGCTCGAAGATCACTTCACTCTGCTAGAGGTCCCCGAAGATAAGCGCGTCGCCTGCGCGCAACTACAGCTCCGCCTCAACGCACACGATTGGTGGGACGTGCATCGACGATCTCTCCAATTTGATCACGGAGAGGAGGCGATCTCGTGGACGACCTTTCGTGCCGCGTTCGAAGAGGAGTTTATACCGCCTCCAGTACAACGTCAAATGGAAAATGACTTCGTGCAACTGAGGCAAGGCAGGATGACAGTTAAAGAGTACTCCGCCGAATTCAACCGACTCTCCAAATTCGCTAGGGCCTATTTACCTGATGCAGCGAGTCAAGCTAGAAGGTTTGAAGGTGGTCTACGCCCTGCCATCCATTCGCACGTAGTCAATAATCAGTACGGATTAATGCGTGAAGTCATGAATCACGCCCTATCCCTCGAACTGCAGTATCCTCACGTTTCCACCGGCGCTGTGCATACCTACAATCACAAACGACAAGGCAACGATAGAGGAAACACCGCAGCAAAGCGTCCTAACCACGGCGGTTCCCGGAGAGGAAATCAAGAATGGTGTAACTTCTGTAAGAAATTTGGGCACACCATTAATCAATGTCGTCAGAGACTTGGGTTATGTCTTGCTTGTGGCAATCTAGGCCATGCCATAAATTCCTGCCCGAACCTTCCAGATCGTCGTTCTTGACGAAAAAATCCCTAATGGTAAGCATTGTTCTTAAGTTTCGGGACGAAACTTCCAATTGGTTGGGTAGGATGTAGTGCCCCGTTCCCCCGGTGGGGGGAGCGCGGCTAAGAAACACAAATGGTATCGTTCGATCGGGATAGATTGAATTAAGAACTCGTCCTCGTTATGGATTTGTTTCTTCAGAATCGATTCCCATATTCAGTGGACTGCGCCCCAAGGATCGGCTTAGCGGCAGAGTCAGGAGGGACCTCTCCGCTGCTATCTTTTATTGCCTCGGTTTTCGATGTCGCTTGTTGCTTTCGTGCTTTGAGTTGGTTTTGGGATTTGCTTGGTTTCCTTGAACGGTTTCGATGGTTTTCATTATTTTCGTTCATTGACTTGCACTTCTATTTCGAGATTGGAAAGAGAGGAAGAAGTATTAATCGAGCTGTTCGTGTGCAGGTGAACGAGCAGTAGGCGGCTTGCGAGCGGAGTCGTGAAGTGCCTCTTTCCTTCTTCTTTCCAAAATCTAAGTGAGTGGCTACCAACCCGATTAGCTAGCCCTGCTTCCAAGCTTCACTCCTTTGCTCCGATCTAATGATACCAAATAATAATAAAAGAAACCAAGATAAAAGAAAATAGACTTGGTTATTACTGCTTGTCAATCAAACTCGTGAACGGTTACTTACTTGCATGCTTGTTCGTTCGGGATATTCATCATATGCATCAATTTTAGTTAGAATATATCTTCTTCTATAATTGTGCTATCAATGCATTATATCTATGCATTCCTCGTGTTGCCTCTACTGCGTGAATGGATAACTTAACTAAACATCGTGTGTTCGATCATGGACAACTTGTGCACAAGGGTATAAGTTCTGCGGACGATCGCTGGGGCACTGGCACCGATCCGATCTGGGCGGAACTTCGTGTGTAGTCATCGTGTGCGGACTGGATAGCTTGCAACGCATCGTGTGTTTATCGTGTATCCATTATGAGCTCTCGTTGCATGCTATCCTAGTCCATGACTAGTCCAAAATGGCTACCAAGCCAGTGATCACCTGTGGCATAGTCATCGTGTGCGGACTGGACGGCTTGCAATGCCTCGTGTGTTTATCGTTACATCCTATCCTTGTCCATGACTATTTCCACCTTGTATATTTAAACCTGTTGCATACTAACTTGTGTCTTCGTGGCAGGGAAGGCATGGTAAGTATTGTGCAGGTAATTCAGACGGTCAGGTAAAATCTACCTAACGGTGGCACGTGTAAACCCCCTCGACCAGATTCCAGTATTTTAGGAATATTTTTCACAATTTAGGATTTGTTGTAATATTTTAATTTATTTTGCTTACATATCCTATTGACTTGTGCACCTGTCCATCACCTAATTATTTGGAGCTTTACCTTGACTGTTATCCCCGAACAAAGTTCGCATACCTCTCCTAGACATGCCAGTCTACTATCCTGCACTTTGTGCAACTCACAGATACTTAGTTTTGAGCCTCGTATGAGACGCACAAATCTCATTGCAAACGCCCGTATTTAATTCCTATTTTAAATCCCAAACCTGTACCCATCCCTGTTCCAATAGCAATTTGAGGCCCAACATGCACCCGTTTTGTCCAGACAAAAATACGTTATTTTTCTACACTGAGTATACTACATTTAGTATATTGACACCGTAGAAAAATTATGGCCCTACCTGCCTCTAAATAATTAGAGAACACCGTGCGCAGTATTTATTTATTAATTAATACGATGGCCCGTATCACCCAGAAAACCAGGCCCAGTCCCTGCCCAGACTCACCCCCACCCCCCTCGGGACCCTCGCACAGCTTTTCCCTTCAATTCGGTGAAATTTAGAATTTTCGGGAATCGGAAATTTTCCCAGACAATTTCGTAATTGCGCAATTTCCTAAAATAGGACCTTTGCGCAATTTATGAAATTACATGGACTTTTTTGCAAAATTTGCATATGAGGTGTCATCCCCTGATTGGCCGGTGAACGTGCACCGTCCATTCCAAAAGGAGTCCAGATTCGATGTATTTACATAAGTAAATATCCTATTTATGTAATTACCATTTAACCCTTAATAATTTCCTATATAATAATAAAAAAGAAAATAAAAAGCAAAACCTAAACCTACCCCCAGCCCGCAGCCGATCCCCCCCCCCGGCCGGCGGCGAGCCCCCCCCCTCGCCGGCGTCACCCCGCGACCGCCCCCCCCAGCGGCGAGCTTTTCTCCCCCCGCTCAGCGAGCTCCCCCCCGCTCGGCTTTCCTTCCCCGCACATGGCGAGCCGACCCGCCGGAGAGCTCCGCCCGCCATTCTTCTCCATCTCCTCCACCTCTGTCAGCCACACCGACCCCCGCCGGCGAGCTCAGCGCCACCCTTCCCGACTTCCTCCACCTCCTCCGCCAATCACCACCACCACCCCTCCCTGTTCCCCGTCTCCTCCCCTCTTCCCCCTCTACTAGATCCGTCGACCCCACCGCCCTCTTTCTCCTCCTGGCCGGCCTCGACAGCCACCGCTGCCATCTTCCTCGACTCCGACTGCCACCACCACCACCCCGTCGACTTCCTCCATCATCAGCCACTCCTCTTCCTTCCTCCTCCTTTTTCCTTCTCCGGCCTCCGCCGGTGGACAGCCTCGACCCGACTGCTGACCCCGAACGCTGGTCGACTCCCCTCCGACACAACGCCGAGCAGACCCACCGCTGGCCCTCGCCCCGACTCGCTGGACCCATCCGCCTCTGCAAACCGCCGAGTCTTCCATCAACCACAGTGACTCGTCGGATCCCCTCGACTCATCCCCGACGGCCTGTGTTGAGTTTCCCCCGACTGCCCGGCCAACTGCCTCCTCTCCTCTCGCTGTCCTTCCTCGACGAAGCCCTGACCCGGACACAGCAGGATCCAACGCGGACACAGGAGCTCTCGACCAGGACACGAGCAGGACACGGACACGAGAATTCAGACTTCTCGAAGCCCTGTTCAGGTAACCTGTTCTAACTCCTCGTAGTTCCGTTTTTAATTCCGTCAGTTGTGACACGTAGACTATGTGATCCTCTCGGTGCCCGTGCAACCCGCTCGGAGCATCGCGTCCTGTGGCGATCGCGGCACGCGATCCAAATACAGGAAAAACAACGACCCGATTCACCCCGGAACTGGGTACGTCCCGCCAAACGGGACGACTTGGTCGCACGCGGTCTTTACCGAAACGTGCGCGACGTTAATACGGACGTGTAGGAATTCGGAGAAGTTGATTTGGATGTGCGTGCACACCGGAATCAACGCGTATCCGCCGACACCGCCCCGTATCCGTCAGTTCTGGAACACGCTGTAACTTTGTGTACACACGTCGGATCGAGACGAAACTTGCGCCATCGGACTCATAGCAATACGCTGGTCCTGTGAGCCAAGTTTGGTTCGATTCTGAGAACGTTGGCAAAATTCCGTATCGTGGGCCCCACAGGCTCCACTTGACGGGCGATTTTGTGACCGGCTCATCGGAATCCAATTCTGGAAGCTCCGTTGAGTTCGTATCAGCGTTCCTGACTTGTTGACACTGAGTTTGGCGAATTTGGAGACCTTTGACCCTGATACGTTCTTCGGTGCAAAGCGGCCCACATGTGGACCCCGCTTTGACCGAAAACTGTCATTTTTGCCCCTGTGTCCAAATTGGACTTAAGGACAGGCGTTTCTAGCTATTTGATATTTTCTGAGACTGTTAGTGATATTTATTTCAGCATCCGGAGACTTTCCTTCTGAGGACATAGTTTCTGACTTCTTGGCACTTGACATCTGGACATTATATTCGCAGCTCTCCTGCCAGGCAAGTATACCTTGCCTTGTTGTACTGTTTATATTCAGTTCTTGCTAGTTACATGTTTATTTATTTTTATATAAATGTGCGCGTCCGAGCAGATTCGGGTGCAGTCAACGATGGCGTTGACGTTAGGACTTGTATCTGACCTAGTGTCTAGTAGACCCACCTAAAGTTGTGAAGTTATTGATATAACTTCTCAGGCCTTGACACGTATCATTACACGTCACAGAGTGAGTACATGTAGGGACGCGTGCCTCATGCGCGACTGGCCATCAGTGTAAGCAACACGTGTAGCGGTATTTAGCTCAGTTGTTTATTTTATTGAGACTTGCATCATAGTAGGAGGTGTCCACGTCGTTTTCACGACTTGTACATCTATATTGGGCGGGAAAGATACTAGTATGCGTATGGGACACCCCCCTCCTTATATGTTCATGTCGCCTGATACCATGCTGCTCGGAGATGGGGAATTGGTTTTCTTGTTCCCGTTACTGTGCTCCGAGGAGGATGGGATACCCCTTGTGTGTTTTTATTATCCTTCGTTCCATGCTCTGCAGGGATGGACGATTGCAGAGTTACCCGTGTGATCGGGGGCATATGATACATATACTAGCCAGTCATGACGATTGGTGAATTACGTCAGCATATGTCTAGCCTACACATTCCCATGCGTACTACGAGGTCTTTAAATTGCATTCACTTAGATGGTTAGCACACCCTGTATTTATTTATTCAGTATTTACTTTATGGCATGTCATTTTTCTGTATCTTGCTATGTCCCTCTGAGGACCTGGTTCCCTGCCAGGTGTATATGTTCTTGAGTACTCGCAGGAGCACAGATCCGGACATGTTACGTTTATTCCCAGGAGGTCTTCTCTTCGAGCCTCGAGATTGTCAGATGTTGTTCTTTATGGTGTGTATTCTGGTTTCTTTTGTATTCTATTTCGGCAGTAGATTTGATTTCATCTGACTGTCATTCTTAGATATCTGTGTTGAGATCTAGTTACATGATTATTGGTTATTCATATTTGATTCTGTGGATGAGATTTAGATATTACCCTGTGACTTGTGATCAGTTTTACCACTTATGAATTATTGTTCATTATACAGCGTACGCACGTATATATGGTTTCCATATATTGGAGTTGCCATATATACGGGCCAGCTGGCATGGTTACGTGACCTAGTCCTACGTATTTTGGGACTGGGGCGTGACATATTTTTAGTGGTGGGCCAATGCAGGTCAGAGCATATTGTCTCGGTTACGTTACTGTACCGAGCAAGCCTGCACCTAGGATTAGAATATAGAATCTCATCCATAATTGACTATGACTTATCTTCCTTCCAGTCTGTCCTACTTACATAATTGCATCCTGCTTGAATCCTGTGCTTCCCTAACAATTCCTTAAGTATAGCCCCTACTAGAATATAAGAATCCCTGTTGATAGGATGATAATTAAGGTAGCATTCCTAATAAGAATACCACTAGGGCTTTGACATATCCTTAAGTTCGGATTACTTAGTGAACCCTAGCCTTCCTGACTTCCTAGATAAACCCTAGTCTTCCATATTACCTAATGAACCCTAGCATCACTATCTGTAGATCAACTTACCATTGCCATGACATATTTATATAAGACTTGAATAAACCCTACTAGGATTAGTTAGAGATTTGACCATAGTGTTAACCCTAGTCTTAAGAAACCAATAGAAATCTAAGATTGAATACTAGGACTGAAACCTCAACCTATGTTTGAATAACCAGAGTTTTACGCCAGAGACCATTTACTCTTATTGGCGTAGAAACCAAATTATTCAGAAGCTTGTCCCCTTTATGACAACAACCCACTATCCCTTAGTCTTCCTTATCCTGTATCATGCCAGCCACTTAGGTAAATGCCCTGCGTAAACCTGATAATTCATAGATAACCAGCGTAGAGTAACCTGATTAGGCGTAATGTAAGGATAGGATTTAAGAGTAATTATTACAGCCGTAGCTTTCCCCAGACGCGACCAAATCCTGCGCAGAGATACGCCTCGAGCCCTGTGCAAAAAAGAAACAGCTTTTGACAGGACATCTGGTTTTGTCCCACCTCGAGCGTAGATGACTTGTATCCAATAAGTCACTAACGACAACCTTGAACTCCGTGTAAACCATCATCAAACCATCCCCTCGATCGTTGTACAAGTACTTTTTTTCAGATGTCAGGATTCATTAACTTGACTGACAAACTCATGAATTTCTTGAACAACTTCACGCTGCAGCGTATGCTAGACTTTTTACGCTGGCAGATTTTACGCAACCTTTAGGCAATACGTTACCGCAGACTTTTGCGCAGCGATCTTTTACGCTCAGATTTCTACGCAGACCTTACGCAGGAAGAATAAAAATCTCTCACGCGCAGACTTTATACGCAAACAGCCCTGAAGCTCTACCTTACGCTTCTCTGTTTTACGCGGATAACTCTGAAGCCTATTTTACGCCGATAGTTTGAATCCCTGACTTACGCCAAACTACTTTGGATCCCTACCTTGCGCTAGACAATTTGAAATTTTGTTTTACGCAAACAGTTTCAGATTTCTACCTTACGCCAAATTATTTTACCTCTGCATTACGCAGACAACCTCGAATCCCTACTTTATGCAAACTTCCTGGAATCTCTGTTTTAGGCGGACAACCTATAGTGTATAGTTAGATTGTAGAACTTAGAAGGCCATACCTCTTTTGGGTCAACTAGCGTCTTAGACAAGGAATTAGATTAATAATTGTAGATTTTGTTGAGTCTTGTCTTTTGTGAATTTGAATTGTTGTAATTTCTCACATCATAATCTAGCGTACTTATATTTACCGTACTACCTTGACTTATGCCGCTATTATAGCCTAGTTTCGCAAGCTCATTCTTTATCAAGCTTGTTCTTGAGAGATGTATTATTGGAGTACTACACTAATACATTTCAGAATCAGTGTATTACGGTCTGATCAACCATAGTGCACTTGGTTCGACCTTCGCATAACTACTCTACGTGGATTGAGATATATAGTGATTAGTAGATAGATGTACTTGCCCGTTGGATATGCCTGAGCATATCGTATCAGCTACATAACTGTGCTGATCCGAATATGTTAATAAGGATTCCCAAAATAGCATCTCAATTCCACAACTGCTTTGACAATTCCCGTTGAATTCTTTAAACGCCTTGATCCTCACACTACTAATCTATTACCTCCCCCTTGAACTCTTGATTATTGTTTATCGTCTTCCCTTATTTCGGAAAGGCGAAACCTCGTGCCTCGTACAAATACGAGAGTGTATTGTTTCTGTACCATTTCTGTTTGTTTCTTGGGTATTACCAAACTTTATTATTAGATTTGTTTGCAGTTTAAATTGTGCTATCCTTAGAATGACCTTCGCTACCTACCTACCTACCTACGTTCCTGATACCTGCATCACTAAGGCAGCAAAATTTTTATTTTTGCCTCGTAACTTGGGTCAAGTTCAGAACTCAAGTTTTACGATGAAGAAAATATCATTTTGCTATCAGGAGTCTAAATGGATTTTACCGGATGAATAATTGACTGACTCCTGAAAGGACAGCAGCACCTATGACTAGGTTGACTTGTAAGGATTAAGAATTCCTATGGACCGACATACCAGTCAGCACTTTTCTTATCCTATAGAGTTGGCCAGACTGCAGAAGCTCTAGCTATGGAGACATTACCTATTTGAGGCAGATCGTAAGATTGCACGGTATACCAGTCAGCATTGTACCAGACAAGGATTCGCATGACCAGAGTTGGTGGTCAACACCGAAGAGACAGTTAAGTAAATGCAAGGACACTTGCAAGCAGTGCAAGACAAGGCAATCAGTAGGCAGACCGTCATCATCGTCCCTTGGAATTCAAAGAGGACGATCATTGCCTTCTTAAGGAAGTACTTGTTGTATTCCATGTGTCGCAACTCAGGCGTATGTGACAGACAGCAGTCAGGTTCTCAACCATTCGGAGATCACCATTTAGGCCGAGCTTGTCGTATCAGGAGCAGCCCGTAGAAATCCTTGATCATCGAGAAATGGTATTGAGAACCAGTCTTTTCCCTTGATCTGCGTAGCATGGAAGCATGAAGCGCCAGGAGAATCAACTCGGAAGCGCGAGTACGACATGCGTAAACATTTTTCGAACCTATTCGTAACCCAAGATATAAATTACTTTGTTAAATATATCTGATGCCGCCTTTGACTTCTACCCCGGCTTAGTTTTAATTTCGAGGACGAAATTTTTATAAGTTGGGTAGATTGTAAACCCCCTCGACCAGATTCCAGTATTTTAGGAATATTTTTCACAATTTAGGATTTGTTGCAATATTTTAATTTATTTTGCTTACATATCCTATTGACTTGTGCACCTGTCCATCACCTAATTATTTGGAGCTTTACCTTGACTGTTATCCCCGAACGAAGTTCGCATACCTCTCATAGACATGCCAGTCTACTATCCTGCACTTTGTGCAACTCACAGGTACTTAGTTTTGAGCCTCGTATGAGACGCACAAATCTCATTGCAAACGCCCGTATTTAATTCCTATTTTAAATCCCAGACCTGTACCCATCCCTGTTCCAATAGCAATTTGAGGCCCAACATGCACCCGTTTTGTCCAGACAAAAATACGTTATTTTTCTACACTGAGTATACTACATTTAGTATATTGACACCGTAGAAAAATTATGGCCCTACCTGCCTCTAAATAATTAGAGAACACCGTGCGCAGTATTTATTTATTAATTAATACGATGGCCCGTATCACCCAGAAAACCAGGCCCAGTCCCTGTCCAGACTCACCCCCACCCCCCTCGGGACCCTCGCACAGCTTTTCCCTTCAATTCGGTGAAATTTAGAATTTTCGGGAATCGGAAATTTTCCCAGACAATTTCGTAATTGCGCAATTTCCCAAAATAGGACCTTTGTGCAATTTATGAAATTACATGGACTTTTCTGCAAAATTTGCATATGAGGTGTCATCCCCTGATTGGCAGGTGAACGTGCACCGTCCATTCCAAAAGGAGTCCAGATTCGATGTATTTACATAAGTAAATATCCTATTTATGTAATTACCATTTAACCCTTAATAATTTCCTATATAATAATAAAAAAGAAAATAAAAATCAAAACCTAAACCTACCCCCAGCCCGCAGCCGATCCCCCCCCCCCCGGCCGGCGGCGAGCCCCCCCCCTCGCCGGCGTCACCCCGCGACCGCCCCCCCCAGCGGCGAGCTTTCCCCCCCCCCCCGCTCAGCGAGCTCCCCCCCGCTCGGCTTTCCTTCCCCGCCCACGGCGAGCCGACCCGTCGGAGAGCTCCGCCCGCCATTCTTCTCCATCTCCTCCACCTCTGTCAGCCACACCGACCCCCGCCGGCGAGCTCAGCGCCACCCTTCCCGACTTCCTCCACCTCCTCCGCCAATCACCACCACCACCCCTCCCTGTTCCCCGTCTCCTCCCCTCTTCCCCCTCTACTAGATCCGTCGACCCCACCGCCCTCTTTCTCCCCCTGGCCGGCCTCGACAGCCACCGCCGCCATCTTCCTCGACTCCGACTGCCACCACCACCACCCCGTCGACTTCCTCCATCATCAGCCACTCCTCTTCCTTCCTCCTCCTTTTCCCTTCTCCGGCCTCCGCCGGTGGACAGCCTCGACCCGACTGCTGACCCCGAACGCTGGTCGACTCCCCTCCGACACAACGCCGAGCAGACCCACCGCTGGCCCTCGCCCCGACTCGCTGGACCCATCCGCCTCTGCAAACCGCCGAGTCTTCCATCAACCACAGTGACTCGTCGGATCCCCTCGACTCATCCCCGACGGCCTGTGTTGAGTTTCCCCCGACTGCCCGGCCAACTGCCTCCTCTCCTCTCGCTATCCTTCCTCGACGAAGCCCTGACCCGGACACAGCAGGATCCAACGCGGACACAGGAGCTCTCGACCAGGACACGAGCAGGACACGGACACGAGAATTCAGACTTCTCGAAGCCCTGTTCAGGTAACCTGTTCTAACTCCTCGTAGTTCCGTTTTTAATTCCGTCAGTTGTGACACGTAGACTATGTGATCCTCTCGGTGCCCGTGCAACCCGCTCGGAGCATCGCGTCCTGTGGCGATCGCGGCACGCGATCCAAATACAGGAAAAACAACGACCCGATTCACCCCGGAACTGGGTACGCCCCGCCAAACGGGACGACTTGGTCGCACGCGGTCTTTACCGAAACGTGCGCGACGTTAATACGGACGTGTAGGAATTCGAAGAAGTTGATTTGGATGTGCGTGCACACCGGAATCAACGCGTATCCGCCGACACCGCCCCGTATCCGTCAGTTCTGGAACACGCTGTAACTTTGTGTACACACGTCGGATCGAGACGAAACTTGCGCCATCGGACTCGTAGCAATACGCTGGTCCTGTGAGCCAAGTTTGGTTCGATTCTGAGAACGTTGGCAAAATTCCGTATCGTGGGCCCCACAGGCTCCACTTGACGGGCGATTTTGTGACCGGCTCATCGGAATCCAATTCTGGAAGTTCCGTTGAGTTCGTATCAGCGTTCCTGACTTGTTGACACTGAGTTTGGCAAATTTAGAGACCTTTGACCCTGACACGTTCTTCGGTGCAAAGCGGCCCACATGTGGACCCCGCTTTGACCGAAAACTGTCATTTTTGCCCCTGTGTCCAAATTGGACTTAAGGACAGGCGTTTCTAGCTATTTGATATTTTTTGAGACTGTTAGTAATATTTATTTCAGCATCCGGAGACTTTCCTTCTGAGGACATAGTTTCTGACTTCTTGGCACTTGACATCTGGACATTATATTCGCAGCTCTCCTGCCAGGCAAGTATACCTTGCCTTGTTGTACTATTTATATTCAGTTCTTGCTAGTTACATATTTATTTATTTTTATATAAATGTGCGCGTCCGAGCAGATTCGGGTGCAGTCAACGATGGCGTTGACGTTAGGACTTGTATCTGACCTAGTGTCTAGTAGACCCACCTAAAGTTGTGAAGTTATTGATATAACTTCTCAGGCCTTGACACGTATCATTACACGTCACAGAGTGAGTACATGTAGGGACGTGTGCCTCATGCGCGACTGGCCATCAGTGTGAGCAACACGTGTAGCGGTATTTAGCTCAGTTGTTTATTTTATTGAGACTTGCATCATAGTAGGAGGTGTCCACGTCGTTTTCACGACTTGTACATCTATATTGGGCGGGAAAGATACTAGTATGCGTATGGGACACCCCCCTCCTTATATGTTCATGTCGCCTGATACCATGCTGCTCGGAGATGGGGAATTGGTTTTCTTGTTCCCGTTACTGTGCTCCGAGGAGGATGGGATACCCCTTGTGTGTTTTTATTATCCTTCGTTCCATGCTCTGCAGGGATGGACGATTGCAGAGTTACCCGTGTGATCGGGGGCATATGATACATATACTAGCCAGTCATGACGATTGGTGAATTACGTCAGCATATGTCTAGCCTATACATTCCCATGCGTACTACGAGGTCTTTAAATTGCATTCACTTAGATGGTTAGCACACCCTGTATTTATTTATTCAGTATTTACTTTATGGCATGTCATTTTTCTGTATCTTGCTATGTCCCTCTGAGGACCTGGTTCCCTGCCAGGTGTATATGTTCTTGAGTACTCGCAGGAGCACAGATCCGGACATGTTACGTTTATTCCCAGGAGGTCTTCTCTTCGAGCCTCGAGATTGTCAGATATTGTTCTTTATGGTGTGTATTCTGGTTCCTTTTGTATTCTATTTCGGCAGTAGATTTGATTTCATCTGACTGTCATTCTTAGATATCTGTGTTGAGATCTAGTTACATGATTATTGGTTATTCATATTTGATTCTGTGGATGAGATTTAGATATTACCCTGTGACTTGTGATCAGTTTTACCACTTATGAATTATTGTTCATTATACAGCGTACGCACGTATATATGGTTTCCATATATTGGAGTTGCCATATATACGGGCCAGCTGGCATGGTTACGTGACCTAGTCCTACGTATTTTGGGACTGGGGCATGACAGCACGTTCATTTCAGTAAATTCTATATGCTGCTTACTTGTAAATGAACTAAGGCAAGATAGAAACCCACAAAATATGCATGCTTCACTAAACAATGTGTTGATTGGTATAGTCAGGCTAGCTCGCCTTCACCAGCATGTTTCGATATGCTGACCCTCGTTGAAACAGGTTCTCCGCACCAAGGCGAACCGAGCGAGGAGCCGAAGTCATCTACCTGATCCAGTCCAGCTGTTGGCGCATCTTCACCGCGCCCCCGAAGCATTTTGGAGTCAGGAGCTTGCAACTCTTCATACACAAATACGGCTCCGTGGCAAAGCCGTCCTCCAGCCTGGAGGTCTATACATTTTGAAGTTATAAAAGGACGTAATATACATGACTGATATCTCATTTTGTCAACCCTTTTGTAAGCCGTTCGGCATATTAGCTGACTCTTTCAGGAGTTTGTAATAGATGTTCATTATCAGTAAAGAGAACTTTTCTATGTTTCAAATCTGTGTTTCAATTTATCTGCGTACTCTGAATATGCGCTTGCTAGGCAAATCACTAAAGCCTTGTGCGGGCGCAACCCCAGGCCCGCACGGCGGTCACGACTCGGGGGACGCCTCGGGGCGTGACAGCCTTGACCCAAACTAAAAGCATAGCGACCAAAGGTTAACAAAACAAAATTTTTTTCCTACAAGAATTATCGAAAATTTGTAAAATTTAGGTAAAAGAACACAATTTTATAAAAAATTAAAATAAAAACTATATGTCCAATTCTATGGCACTTTTTAAACAAACAGCCTATGGTAGGACATTTTTATTGATAGTAAAAATTAGTTTCCCAATTACTAGCATTGATAACATTAATAACTAACTAATTTACACTAATAAAAATTTAAGAAAACTCTATGGAAGAAAGATTTTAACACAAAACGTCCTGCAAATGAACATTTCTGTTCATTTTTTCTTTTATTTATTTTTTTTGTTGAAAAATGTCCATATGGAGGGTGTATTTTGTGTAAAAATGTCCTACCATTGGACATTTTTCTTACAATTTTTAATTTTTTAATTTATATATATATATATATATGTGTGTGTGTGTGTGTGTGTGTGTGTGTATTTATAATATCATATATGTGGTTTACTCATGTTGTAATAACATCTAAGAAGATGTTGAGAGTTCAACTCTTCATGTATTATTTTTTACAAAAAGAAGGGTTTAGCATTAATTATTTGGTTTACGAAAACATACAAAGAACGGATCTGAGTAACAATATTTATGAAATTAAATTTTTTGGAAAATTATTTTTTATGTTTAGTGAATATATAAATATTTTTGAAAATCTCTAGTCCATATAAAAAATATAACCTTTTTATTGATGATTAAATATATTTAATAGTTATTACTCTTTGTTTTTTTAACGTAGTTGCTTAAAATGAACGAAAATTAAAAGAAAACTTAAAAAAGTTAAAAAAATGAATAATTTTTTAAGAAATGAAAAAGAAGGGGAAAATAAAAAATGAGTTTTTTTTTACCAAAATTTATTGTACGGTAATATAATTTAGAGTAATTAATTTTTTAAAAATACAAAATTGCGAATAGAGAAACAGTCCGTTAGACCGACTGGCAAAATTTATGTCAGACGGTCTGGCCAAGTGTGTGAATAAAATTTTTTATTTAATTTTTTTGCATATAATCCCTATTATATTTTTATTATTTTCATATAAGTCTATTTCAATAATCAATACTAACTCACATATTTTCGTGTGGACCTTGGATCACGTAGAGACCTACGACATTGGATTTGTAACGTCGAACTACCCCATGTGAGAATATTTTCACCAATTTCTTTGACCATTTCTATAACGTCATTCTTGGAGTCCGCGAGTAACGTTCCGGAAAAGTGTCGCAGAACTCAATAGAAATATCCTTATAGGAGTAGTTTGACGATGGTGGATCTAATAACGCAAGTCTCGTAGCGATCCGAGATCTGCACACACAAAAATATCAGTATTCAGCCAGACAGACTAACAGACTATTTCTTTGCTCCTTGTTTTGTAAAAAAATTCTTTACAGCTAATTACTCTAATTATATTATCCAACAACAAATTCTAGTTTTTTTTATAAAAAAGGGGAAAAGTCAAAAAACTAATTAAAAAAATAAAAGTGAAAAAAGAGAATTTAAAAAAATATATAAAAAAGACAAATTAGTTTAGAAGAAAAAAAACCCACAAAAAAATGAGAAAATGAGGAAAAAAATATTAAAAAGGAGAAAATACTCTAAAAATATAGAAAGAAAAACAAAAATAAATAAGAAAGCGAAAATAAAAATAAAAATAAAAATAAAAATAAAAATAAAAATAAAAATAAAAATAAAAATAAAAATAAAAATAAAAATAAAAATAAAAATAAAAATAAAAATAAAAATAAAAATAAAAATAAAAATAAAAATAAAAATAAAAATAAAAATAAAAATAAAAATAAAAATAAAAATAAAAAGAACAAAATAAATTTATTAAAAATTAAGTTATTTCTATTTAACACCCCCCTCGGCTAATCCCTAACTCTGCCCTCTCATTCCCACCCATCTCCCCCCCACCAATATATATATATATATATATATATATATATATATATATATATATATATATATATATATATATATATATATATATATATATATTAATTTTATTACTACAACCCCCATTTCTCAAGTGTTAGATATTAATAATGGGGGTAAATACAAATAAAAGTGAGACTACGCAACATAAAGTATATTTTTGTTTACCCACAAAAATTTGGATGATATTCACCACATCATTACTGGTTTGCCGGATGTCAACCTAAAATCACTTATTATTATTATTATGAGGTGACATAATTTAAATTAAAAACAAAAGTGGTTTTAAATTGAAGTGTGACAAGCCTTGAATGGTAAGGTAAACATCATCATAAGAGCATCTCCAACCCTATCGTCTTGTAATGTGATATGATTCTTATGTGGCATGAGGCAAAAGATAATGTATTTTCTAGGTGACAAAACTATATTCACAAAAGACAATGAAGTAGAAAAATCTTTTTCAATTCAAAAGTATTTAGATGCTTACTTTTTTTTAACTTCCAAGATAATCTATTGAGATGCTTATTTGTTTTCAACATCCAAGACTGTCACGTCCCGATCTCCCGCAGGAATCGGCCGTCCCCGCTGGACGTGAATCACCGCGTCAACGCTCCCACGGGACGATCTTTCTCATCTGGACGTGATATCGCATGAGCACAAGATGCGTCTGTGCAAGGCCATGATCCGAACATGCGATAAAATAACTAAACCACAGAGTCGCACAGATAGTTCGAATGCAGCGGAATAAGAAACGAACATGCGATTGGTAACAAATTCACAGAGTCGTCAATAGCGAAAGCATTGAATAACACAAGTATAGAAGTAAAACAAGCACTTTATTGATATTGCACAAGTATTACAAGCGACGCTAGACCGAGATTACAAGTCGCTCAAGTCATCTCTCTCTTAAAATAATAAAAGCATGCCAAGTGGCTACATTTGTGGAATGATACATAGGCGATGTTCCAACATTATGTCATGTATATGTGCTTCAGTTCCGGACGCAACGCTCCAAGTCTCCAGAGCGAACTCCATGCCTTAGCTCGCAGAAGGGGGTTTCCGTACCGAACGAGGTTCTCCTGTACCCTGTAAGCAATCTGGTGG
Organism: Iris macrosiphon; assembly: GCA_036927795.1. NCBI lineage: Eukaryota > Viridiplantae > Streptophyta > Magnoliopsida > Asparagales > Iridaceae > Iris > Iris macrosiphon. Next base: position 164,617,061 of record JAYESA010000001.1, read on the forward strand.
GTTATCAGTACATGAATGCACTGGTGGGGAGGCTTCTCGCCCGCTCGACAAATCCAAACATGTTATATAGGTTTCATTCACCATCTATTAAGTTATCTTTCTAGTCTTTCCTTATGATCAGTTTTATGACAATGGTGTAAAGCATAACTCGTGTGGCGGTGCATCGTGCGATATAAAAATAATATGGCGAGACTTACAAACTTACCATTCATCCTTCCCCGTCCAATGATAAAACCAAGTTAAACCAAGCACGAATGTATATATATGAAATCTAAGTCAAATTGCATAAGCAAACACGAGTGTCATGAAGGTTTTGTTTCAAGTGCACGAGTTACACGGATTATCTAGAAGTGTTGCAGAAGATGTTCAAGTATTCAATTATGTATAAGTGTGTTATACTCATATCCGTTTAGGTGATTCAGATTTTCAGATACGATGCAATGACTCACACATGGGTTGCCGCTAAGCAAGGATGACTTATCTATATGAACATGAGGTCACTGGCTTAGCCATAAAGGATGATGCATAGTCACGGACGACGATGAGGCGTAGCGCAAGAGTCATTGGACGTTACCCACCATCCCGACCAAACATGGAGAGACTACCATAGATATTGGAGTCAAACGGGTTATCCAAGTATAGGATGCACTACCAAGGGCCCGGCCACTGAATATATTGCGTTGTCCCAAACCAGGGAGCATCCTACCGATTTGGTCACTCAATACCCATATTCCTCCTAGGATGGTACAATCTCAGAGTTAAACTTGACATATCGGACGACATAATTCGGAGATGCCTTGGCGAGGAGTGATGCCTTGGCGATGAGTGAACCTTGTTCAGAGTTAAACTTGACATGGTGCAATCCCCTAGTTCGGAGATGCCTTGGCGATCCAACAGTCCCGATTACTTTCAGGTTCATACTTGCACGGAACGACTATTAGATAGTCTTCCGGGGAGAACTAGATAAATGCAAGACATGGATAATGTTACTTGATTGTTACATACATTATTTGACAAGCATTGAAATGAGGCAACGAGTATAAGTTACATTGTAAGCAGGCAAGCATGCATTTGTTGGAAACATAAGCATAAGAAACCATATTGTATAGTCTACCTTAGAACATAAGCCTTTACGTTAGCACGGGTCTAAGGGGTAGTGTGAGGAGTAAAATCATACAGGAATATATCAGGCGACATAATTCATAAGGCGAGCAGTGTAAACAAGTAAAGCAGTGCACTACGAAGAGTATATAATGATCTTCTCGAGGCATAGCGGGGTCTACTTGCATGAAGCTAAGGTAGCATGCGGGGGTCCATATTATAAGCCAAGTTTTATTTCCATGTTCTAACACAATCAATATAAGATGGGATTATTCTCTTAGCTAGGTGCGTTATATTCTTTATTAGCATGCAAGGGGTGATTTACCTAGCGACTAGCATGTGTCGTCCATATTTTAAGTGTACTGGCTAAGCAAAGACAAGTTTATCGTAGCCACCCACCTTAGCGATGATTTGCCTCGGTCGAGCGATACTCCGGGCGAGCCTTTAAAAGTCTAAGTCTGAACTCCTAAATGGCCAAGTCTGGAATCTTTTGCTTCGAACGAGTCTTTCTCTGAGCAAAGCAGGTCGGTTTGTTGTACTTGCACCGTTTGAATCGGCTATCCGCTTGAGCGGGATGGGTCGTTATATTTTACACCACTCATAAAAAGTCTCGTCCTCGAGACTTCTTGAGCACAAACCGTTCTATCATAAACTATCGAATCTATCTCGCGCATAGCAGTCTGTGTCGTGTGTGTGTTGGGTCTGTCTCATTGAATGACTCTATAATTCAATCCAAAATCTGCTCGGTCTTTATTGCGCCTTAGTGCAGAACATATCGCTTAACGCGGGGTACGTTATAGCCATCTCAAATGACAATCTAAGGCTGAGGCAAACTTATCCAAATTGTTATACTCGTCCATACGAATCTAACATATTCACTTACACTAGCAATCGAGATCAATATATCGCGAGTCTGGATCGTGCATATATTCAAAGTGTCCTTCAAGCATATGCATGTCAACCAACTTAGCGATATCGAAGTCTTTGCACTCGAGTTCAACATATCATTGGGTCTTGGATCGTTCACACGTTCAAGGTGCCCCTCAAACATATGCATTCAACCAAAGTTAGTGATAGTGAAATCTGATAAGCTACTTGCGAAAATCCCAAGGGTTCTCGTCTTACAAATCACGATTATACCTCCAACAGGGTTAATAAAATTCAAAGTCATTCCAACCAAAAATCAAGCGTTACACTATTGTCAAGCACGATCTATCTGATTTAACCGACTAGCGTCCATGTCCAATCGTCCATTCCATTTATGTCAAACATAGCACACACTTATCATTCCCAGTCTAATACTAAGTCTTGCTGCCCCAGTTCTATGGATTGCTCAAGCAATACACTAAAGTCCGTTTATATAAGTTTTTTCACTCGAAACAGGGTCTTCTGCCTAATTACTAGGTCAGCTCACAAGGTCATAGGTACAGTTCATGCTTACGACTCACCATGCAAATTTTGTCGCACGATGCTTGCCCTAATTCCTGAGGTTGAACCATTGTTCATTTGCACGGGATATTCTACCCAAGCTCGTTTCACTCAAATTTTTAAACATCGAGCACAGATCATCCTACTCACAATAACACGTTCGATTGTACATGGTCCGAGTCCATCCAGTCAAATCCATTATATATCTATTCTAAGTCTAGACCACCTAGCCATGATTAAATTTCAATCACCGATCTCAATCATAAAATATAAGTCGTCCAACAAGATTCATGTATCCGTTCACGAAACTATCAAGCGTGTCTTACTCCAGGTTCTAGGCTAACTCATCCTTGAAATACTTCTGATTCAGTTGTATTCTTAAACTCGTCTTATCGTGTTGAACCACTAGTCAAGATGATCCTTCAATTATCATGCTTCGGTCTCCTGTAAGTTCGATTATCCTCGCTGGATGTGAGATCACCATGCCAACGCTCCTGCCGTATAATCGTCCTAATCCGGACATGACGTATGTACGAGCATGGAGTTGTGTCACGACCTACACCCGGTGTATGGATACAAGTAGTGAACAACGCCTAGCCTACGCCGCAGCATCGGCGGTAGAACGTTGTTTGAATAAATTATCTATCTAGCAATCAAGATATAATATGCCACCAATGTAATAGAATATACTCAATCACAGATATATAGATGGAATAAGAACGAATATAATAAAAGAATAGGAGAGTCACAAACACAACTCATGAGACAAAATAATATTAAATGAGTCAAAGAAATACTAATAAAAATGCTGGAGACAAATCTAGTATAAAAGAAAACTAACTATGAAGCTACGAGTCCTGGGTCATCTGTCTCAGTTAGGATGAGACCCTCCTGAGCCAAGATCTCTGCCTCTAAGCCAACCACGTCCTGAGGCCCGTAGTGAGTAGGGTACCACTCCTCAGTGGCATCTGGGAAAAATATATCCCGTCAGGAAAGGAGCAGAGTACATCTCTAACATCAGTTCTAATAAATGATATAAACTATGTAACAGTAAATAGATGTAAAATATACAAGATGCAATATACAAATATAAGAGATATGCAATAAAGGAAATACTGAAAATAAATACAAGAATGAACAATATAGAAATAAACAAGAAATACTAATGACTAAGTGAATGAGTACTAGCTTTAACATGTGATCGGCTTGGGAACTTGATACAAGAATTATGGCATGGCTAATCATACGTGCGGTGTATGATTAACAATATTCAATGAACAAGATTTGATACAAGGAGGGTATAATCATATATCTATACTACATACTCTTTGTCCCCGACTGGTATAGTGGATCCAACCATGGTACGTTATGACACGGATTTCCACAAGAACGACGCTACTCTTCCCATGAACCAATTTTTATATTTGTACAAGAAGAACAAGGAAACAAGGCTTGCACAAGATACACCATACATACCAAGGAATAACATCTCATGACGAGATCCAGATATACCAATCTGTGTAACCATCGTGTCAAGAAATCAAGGATATCTACACTAGATACAAGAGACATAGAGGATATCATAAATGAGAAACTATCAGAGAATATGCTCGCCTGAAATACGGTAAATAGTATCAAAGATGTCCGGTACGGTACCTCAAAGACCTAAATAGGGAATATTACATCAATACAAGATTTCAGAATGAAAATAAGTTAAACTAGTCAACTTCTAGGTCAAAAAGCCATTTCTAAGTCAAAATAGTCAAACTATGTCAACTCTAGGTCAAACTAGTCAAACTTGGTCAAAGTAGCTATTTCTATGTTGTATGAGTCTATCTCTAAGATATTGGGTCCATACACTATGTAACTAGGCCACACTAGCTATTCTAAGGTGCTATAAAACCAATTAGATACCGTATCCTAAGATACGCAAATTAAAGATATAAATATATCATAATATGAATATACAATCAATATTATAGAATATTCCTAACTAAACTAATGCTAAGTGGATACCTTGGCTTTGAACCAATGTGGTATCACACCACTACACACCCATCTTGATACTCAAACCCAATACCTTGAGTATCCATCAATACCTTGACATTACCTTGGTATCACAAGGTAATGTGAATTCTAGTATATACTAACTACCCGAACTCTAACTATAACTAACATGTATTTAACTAGTACAATACTACTAACTATAATAATAATAATACATACATACATACATACATACATACATACATACATATAGCTACTAGAGATACACAAGTATATATTTATATCTAACTACTACTAACAATATGCCACTACATATATATATATATATAAAACTATAACAAGTAACTAACTAGACTACTAAACTAAACTATCAATAGGCTACTAATAAATCAAATGACTAACTAACTAAACTATCAAATAAACTAACTAAACATTAACTAAACTACCCCCTTACCTACTCTGTAGTGGTTGCCCTTGCTATTGGATGTTGTTGCTGTTGCTACTGGATGTTGTTGCTATTGCGTTTGCTGCTGCTGCTCATGTAGTTGTTGCTGCTGCAGCTTGTAGTTGTTGCTGCACTGCAGTGCTTTGCTGCAGCAGCTGCTGCTACTTGATGTTGTTGCTATTGATGATGTTGCTGCTACTGCTATGTGTGATGCTAGCTTTTGCAGCTACTCACTGGTTCACTATTCTAGTTGCTGCAGTGCACTGTACGATTCCCTCTTCCTAGCACACACACACACACACACACACACACACACACACACACACACACACACACACACACACACACACACACATATATATATATATATATATATATATATATATATATATATATATATATATATATGTATGTATGTAAGCGTTATGTATTTATGTATGTTTATAGATTGATATGTATATATGTTCATGTGTGTGAGTGAGAATGTTATATATATATATATATATATATATATATATATATATATATATATATATATATATATATATATATATATATATATATATATACACATGAATACATATATAAACATAACCATACAATCATAATACTCTAATAGGTATAAACAATTATGGTAAAATACAAAAAAATAAACACGTAGAGTGCATCGCACCCATATCACACTAGATCTATGATACGCTTGCGATACGAGTCCACCACACAACCAAACATACCCCGAAGGATACAAGCAAGTCTAAAATAATAATTATGAATAATACGAAGAGTTAATTATACATCTACGTGTCCGTGTCAAAATGTGACATGCTCAAACCTCCTTGTCGGAGAAAACTCCCCAAATCAACCCGTATCTCCAAATTATCGGGATACGGCCTACACGTATCTAATTATGGATATAACACTAGCCACACACAATCAAGCACATGTCAATTTGGTCTAATTGACCAATTGATAAACACAAAATGTGTCAATCTCGAAATTCCCCCAAAATTGACACAAAATAATACATAACTTTCTCCATAGGCCTCTTATGAACCTAATTCCAAATCCTATAGGTAGCCTTAGCATATGAGATGGTTCCTAATAATTAAATCACAGATTTAGAGTCAAATTAGAGAGAAAAAACTTAATTGTACCTATTGGAAGATGGATTCCCAATAAAACTTTCAATTTGGGTAAAAATAGCCTCCAACTTGTAGATCATTGCTCCTCCTTGTAGATCCTTACTTTCTTCTTGTAGATCTTTGCTTCAATAGCCTCCAATGATGGAAAAAAATTTGGATGGAATTTGATGTGGAAATGAAGAAATTTGGAAAAAAAAAATTCTAGATCTAGATTTAAAATAAAAATGAGGAGAAAGAAACTTTCTCTCCCTTGAATAATAGGCCGGCCACCAAACCCCCTCCCCAAGCTACTATGTAATGTCTAAAATATCTCTTGGGACATCTCATGAAAAAATAATTAAGAAAGGAAGGTTATAGTCTAATGGGTTTAACTTAATTAATCCTCCTCCTAATGAATGGGCTTATAATTTGGCTCAATTCTAACTAAATTTAAATGTTGGTCCATGGATTTAATCTAAACTAGTTAGGTCCACTAACACAAGTTTAAAACAATAAACTAATATCTAACAATAAATAAAAAATATAATAAATAAATATACAACATGCACAATATTTAACTAATTATGAAATGACCAAAATACCTTTTTCTAGAAAATGTGGTAGTGACAAGTTACGCTTGAACAAGACAAGAACGTCAATATTATGTTTATCATCAAAATGATCGAGACACCTTATCATTATACTTCATTTCATCCAAGATATATATATAATCCTTCAAGTCATGTCCGTTCATGTCGTGATCATAATTTGTCTAGCAAATCATCCAACTTCAATATTGCCGATCGATAATTCCATAGTCTACTTCTAGCATTCCTCAAATAACTAAGTTCAATTACTCGAGCCAAAGTACACTTTCGTTATGTTACATTCATCAAGTTTGTTTCAATAATCATCGAACATGTTCCCGCGAGTCCGATCATCCCCGCCGGACGTGAGATCACCACGCCAGCGCTCCCGTAGGATAATCGTTCTCGGTTGGGACTGATTATCGAGAGTTATCTTTCAAACTAGTTTCAAGATCATTCTTCTAAACTCCAGATCAAATCCGTTATTGCTTGCCTCTTTCATCGAACCACAATATTCCTTTACTTGTATCAATCCGTGATAACTTTCAACTATCGATACTATGCCAAGTCTATTAATTTGAAACCATAATATCCATTATCATGCTAACTTCTATCAAGCAATATTTTACTCAATTTTAATCCGTTCGATTCAATTCAAAATCGCTCGTACGATCCATCAAGTTTCTACCAAGTTTTCTTGACCAAGATATCGATTTTATTACCTTGAGTCCCTATTCGATATAAGTCTTATCACTTGTTTAAGACATTCTTAAATTGTTTAAATCAACTATCGTACGAGACCTATAAATTCATTTGAATATTTTCAAAATAATTTATACACCACTCAGGAATCGAGTCACCCAATTAAATTCTCAATCGTATTCGCATCACTCGCTAGCATATTCACCAAGTCATTCCTTAGAACTCCTGTGCGATACCTAAGCGTCGCTTGATAAATCTTAGTCTCGTATATATCCTTGTTGATAGTCATCCATTGTATCTGCCGACATGAAATACCGCTCGAGTTATTTTTTTATAATTCAAGCACGGTTCTCTATATTCGTCTTAACCATAAACTGATAACGTTTAGATCGGTTACCATTCTAAGTCTGACTTATCCTTTATCTAAATGATATCTCAATCTTGCTTGCAAACTTGCTAGCACCAAGGGTCTTAGCGTGCGATATTTAACACAACTTAGCCGAAAGGCTGTGTGCATAGTTAACCGTCCGAACGATATTCTATCTCGTACACTAACCATCTTGGTAATCATGTATAGATATTCGGATTTGCACATAACTTGCAAATTCTAGCACGAGTCTAATTCCCATAAAGTCTAACACATGTCGGAACAAGGGTCTTTGCATAACTATCCAGTTCAAGCAATCATATCAATTACATACACTTTATGAAATTATTTAGACTCATTATATGGAATATCCCAACAGGTCAACGACAGATAGTGTATGCACATAACCAGCGAACGAGCTTTCAAAACTAAGAAAATCGATAAGAAGTCCAAAGACGTAAAGCCGATGCTCTGATACTAATATGTCATGCCCCGATCTTCCGTAGGAATCGACCGTCCTTATTGGACGTGAATCACCATGCCAGCGCTCCCGTAAGACGATCTTTTCCATCTGGACGTGATGCCGCACGAGCATAAGCTGCGCCCGTGCAAGGCCATGATCCGGATATGCGATAAAATGACTAAGCCACAGAGTCGCATATATAGTCCGAATACAATAAAATAAGAAACGAACAGGCGATTGATAACAAGTTTATAGAGTCGTTAATAGCGAAAGCATTGAATAACATAAGTATAAAAGTAAAATAAGCACTTTATTGATATTGCACAAGTATTACAAGCGACGCTAGGCCGAGATTATAAGTCGCTCAAGTCCTCTCTCTCTTGAAACAATAAAAGCGTGCCAAGTGGCTACATTTATGGAATGATACATAGGCGATATTCTAATATTATGTCTTGTATATGTGCTTCAGTTTCGGACGCAATGCTCCAAGGCTCCAGAGTGAACTCCATGCCTTAGTTTGCACGAAGGGGATTTCTGCACCAAACAAGGTTCTCCCGTACCCTACAAGCAATCTGGTGGGTTATCAGTACATGAATGTACTGGTGGGGAGGCTTCTCGCCCGCTCGACAAATCCAAACAAGTTATATAGGTTTCGTGCACCATCTATTAAGTTATCTTTCTAGTCTTGCCTTAAGATCAGTTTCATGGCAATAATGTAAATCCTAACTCGTGTGGCGGTGCACCGTACGATATAAAAGTAACACGACGAGACTTACCAACTTACCATTCGTCCTTCCCTGTCTAATGATAAAACCAAGTTAAACCAAACACGGATGTATATATATAAAATCTAAGTCAAATTGCATAAGCAAACATGGGTATCATGAGCGAGGTTCTGTTTCAGGTGCACTAGTTACATGGATTATCTAGAAGTGTTGCAGAAGATGTTCAAGTGTTAAATTATGTATAAGTGTGTTATACTCATATCCGTTCAGGTGATTCGGATTTCTAGATATGATGCAATGACTCGCACGTGGGTTGCCGCTAAGTGAGGATGACTTATCTATATGAACATGAGGTCACTGCTTAGCTATAAAGGACGATGCATAGTCTCGGACGGAGATGAGGCATAGTGCAAGAGTCATTGGGCATTACCCACCATCCCAACCAAACATGAAGAGACTACCATAGATATTAGAGTCATATGGGTTATCCAAGTGTAGGATGCACTACCAAGGGCCCGACTATTGAATATATTACGTTGTCCCAAACTGGGGAGCATCCTACCGATTTGGTCATGCAATACCCATATTCCTCCTAGGATGGTACTATCTCGGTGCCTCGATGATCGTCCGAGGAATCACTATTATTATCTCATGCACGAGTTGTCCGTGACCATGCAACTCTAGGGTCATAAATTTATGGGATTCATGACATGACTTATTGATTCTTGTTCAGAACGAGTATGCTCTACGAGCTATGATTCTTATTTTACTTGACATGATTCTCGTTCAGAGTTAAACTTGACATGGTGCAATCCACTAGTTCGGAGATGCCTTGGCGACCCAACGATCCCGATTACTTTCAGGTTCATACTTGCACGAAACAATTATTAGATAGTCTTCCATGAAAAACTAGATAAATGCAAGACATGGATATTGTTACTTGATTGTGGCATACATTATGTGACAAACATTGAAACAAGACAACGAGTACAAGTTACAATGTAAGCAGGCAAGCATGCATTTGTTGGAAACATAAGCATAAGAAAACATATTGTATAGTCTACCTTAGAACATAAGCCTTTACGTTAGCACGGGTCTAAGGGGTAGTGCGAGGAGTGAAATCATACAGGGACATATCGGACGACATAATTCATAAGACGAGCAGTGTAAACAAGTGAAGCAATGTACTACGAAGAGTATATAATGATCTACTCGAGGCATAGCGGGGTCTACTTGCACGAAGCTATGGTAGCATGCGAGGGTCCATGTTATAAGCCAAGCTTTCTTTTCATGTTCTAACACAAGCAATACAAGATGGAATTATTCCCTTAGCTAGGTGCGTTGTATTCTTTATTAGTATGCAAGGGGTGATTCACCTAGCAACTAGCATATATCGTCCATATTTGAAGTGTGCTGGCTAAGCAAAGACAAGTTCATCGTATCCACCCACCTTAGCGATGATTCGCCTCGGTCGAGCGATACTCCAAGCGAGCCTTTGAAAGTCTAAGTCTGAACTCCTGAAGGGCCAAGTCTAGAATCCTTCATTTTGAACGATTCTTTTCTTTAAGCAAAGTGGGTCTGGTCATTACACTTGCGCCGTTTGAATCGGCTGTCCGCTTGAGCGGAACGGGACATTACAAAGACAACTTATCCTCCTTTTTTTTAAAATATTTTTTAAGGCTAATTGAAGTTTAGACCCTAGAGTTTATACCAACTTGGAGTTTAGGCCATAACATGTCCATTTAGATAGTTTGACCCATAGATTTAGTGTTTTTGGATTCTTAAATGTACACTATAACACTAAATTCAGGGGACTAAACTGTCTTAATGGACATGTCAAGGCCTAAACTCTAAGCTGGTATAAACTCAAATTAGTCTTATTTTTTATTCATAATTGATGACCAGGACTGGCCTGGGGGCTTGGGTTGTCATGTCTGGAGCTAAATTTGGTTGCCCCTTGATTCTTATGGTGGATCGATCCTGTAGGGTGACATGTGACTCCGATTTCTCACGGGATCACACTGAGCTGGGAGGATTGCCCTAAGCATAGGGGGTTTGCTCAAGCCCGAAGTCTTATTTAGCTTATCCTTGGACCGGTCGTGCTGATGATATAAAAGTAAAAACATTATCAAGTACATTTTCCATAACTAAATAATCGATTTTACAATGTTATCTATAACTTTTGTCACATAAACTTCATAATTTACTTAACAATTGCATTGAAAAAAGATTTTTTAATAAAATTCTTTTATATGTGGCAAGATTTTTTTTCCTAAAGTCAATAGGGGCGATGATGTTCTAATGTTGGTATGGGTGAAAAAAGGGTCCGGCTATACACACCACACCCTCTACTTAACACACCCCATATTAAATTAAATAAAAAGTAAATATATATATTAAAATACATGATTACCCATATTCCAACACCCCCGCCTAATATAATTTCTAAACACACCACAAAATTAAAAAATTTTCTTTTATATCCAATAGACATCATCTTCTTCTCTCTCTTTTTCAAAGTTTCAAACTCACTCTAAATCCAAAAAACCCTAGAAATCCTACATTGTTTTGTGAAGAAAAAAAAGTACCATGGAGCATCAAAAATACTTGGAAGGAACAATGTAAGTTCTAGCATTACGTTTATTGTGATTTTAAGTAATGTATGAAAAGATTTCGTGTGCTAAAAAAAAAATTTCGGGATGAACACGACCAATACAGGTAGAACGGAGCACTATCCATTCGATCTGAACTGGCCGAACATTAGAGTGAAGGTTCGACTTACGGGAGCCAAACATTACATGTAGTGTAACACCCCATTCCGCTCAAGCGGACTGCCGTCTCAATCGGCAATCGTGCAACTGTCCCGACCCACTTTGCCTCGATCAAGAAGCAAAGGATATCCAGACTTGTCCCAACAGGAATCCGGCTTAGGCTTTCAGAGGCTCGCTCGGCATATCGCTCTACCGAGGCGAATCATCGCTAAGGTGGGTGGCTACGGTGAACTTGTCTTTGCTTAGCCAACACACATAAAATCTGGAATATTCATGCTAGTCGCTAGGTGAATCGCCCCCTGCATGCTAATAAATCCAACGCACCTAGCTAAGGGAATAATCCCAACTTGTATTGCTTGCTAGAACATGGAAATGAAATACTGCTTGTATTCAGACCCTCGCATGATAAGTCCCTTAACGGTTTTATCTCTCGGCTTACCTTCGGGTCCGAGCAATCGTGCCTGTTTATGTTCCTTAGAGACGCATGCTTGTCTGCTGAATGTTGCCATGTTTTTATCCAAACCCCGGAAGACTACTACGTAGTCGTTCCGTGCCTGAATGAACCTGCAAGTATCCGGGACCGTTAGGTCACCAAGGCAATTCCCGAACCAGGGAATCTGCACCCTGACTGAATAAATCACTGAATCACAGCTCGTGGAGCAAACTACTGAATCAACAATCCTGCTTCAACAAGTTCTATATATATATATATCCTGACTCGAACTTGTTCCATATAACTTGTTCATATATATATATCCTGCCTAGAACTTGTTCCTGAACCTGACCCTGACCTGCATATCGCGGACAACTTGTTTCAAGTGAGATTCTCCTGATCTCTGTTCCTGCGGACGGTCTCCGGGGCACCGGGCCGATCTGATCCGGACAGGAACCCCTGTTAATCTGCCTGCTTCGGGCAGAATGGCGTGTAGCGCCTGTGAACTTATCCTTCACGCCATTCTTGCTCACAGACTAAGTAGCCGCCTGACTCGGAAGGAATGACCTGTAGCGCTCCTGATCCGTGCGTTGCTTTTTATTTCTTTTATGTGCTACACCTGTCCCTTATGGCTATGCCAGCGACTCCTGTTCATATAGATAAGTCATCCTCGCTTAGCGGCTATCCGCATGCGATTCACTGCATCGCATCAACGAACAACTGAACACCTGAACGATCATGTTAAAATGACCCTCGTGTTTGCATATGCTATGCCTCCTGAATGTTATACTTGCCCGTGCGTGAATTAACATGTTTGCCTCAATGTTTGCCTTGGACAGGGAAGGAGATGGTAAGTTGGCAAGTCTCGCCGTGTTTCCTCTAACATCGCACGGCGCACTGTCCGACACGTTAGGCTATTCAATATCTGCATGAAACTGATCCTAAGGCAACTATAAAGACAATTTAATAGTTGTGCACAGAACCTGTATTACGTGTTTGGATTTGTCGAGCGGGCGAGTAGCTTCCCCACCAGTGCATTCAATGTACTGATAATCCACCAGTTTGTATGTAGGGTACGGGAGAACCTCGTTCGGTGCGGACGCCTCCTTCGTGCGTGCTAAGGCCAGGAGTTCCCTCTGAAGCCTTGCAACGGTGCATCCGGGACTAAAGCACATATATAAGACATAATGTTGGAGCGTCGCCTGACCATCGCCTGTATATTCATTCCATAGTTGTAGCCACTTGGCACGCTTTTACTGTTTCAGAGAGAGGCTTGAGCGACTTGTAATCTCGGCTATACGCCGCCTGTAATACTTGTTTATATCAATAAAAGAGCTTGCTTTACTTCAACTTGTGTTTTAATGCTTCCGCTATATTATCGACTCAGTGAACCTGTTATCGAATCGCTATGCATTCCTAAACTCCGCTGCACTCGAACAATTTGTGCGACTCTGTGGCTTAGAACTCCTGCCGCCAGCCAATGAACCATGGCCTTGCACGGGCGTGGATCACGCTCGTGCGACAATACGCCCGGATAGGTTAAGCGATCGTTCCGCGGGAGCGCTGGCGAGGGTGATTTTCGCCTAGCGGGAACGGCCGAAATAGCCTGCGGGAGATCGGGGCGTGACATGTTGGTATCAGAGCCTGGCTTCTACGCCTTTGGACTTCGATTCGATATCTCTGTTTCGAAAGCTCGTTCGTGGGTTATGAGCACGCTCTCTCTTAATGCCTCGATGGGATGTTCCAACAATAAGTCTAAATACTTTCAAAATACGTTTTGAATGATATGATTGCTTGTCTGGTTGTATGTTGCGAGTGGCCTTTGTGCCAACCTGTGCGAACCCTTGAGAGTATCGCTAGTAGCTTGTCCGATTTTTACTAACCCTAAGTTTGGTTGAATGCATCCATTCGAGGGACGCCTTGAACTAGTGCACCATCCAAGACTTAAGAAAAGGTGAAACTCGAGTGCTAAGACTTCGCTATCACTAAGCTGGTTGACGTGTTCACGCTAGAGGGGCCCTTCGAAAGTGCGCACGATCCAGTCTAAGCAATATGCTGATTTCGAAGCTTGTGCAAGTGAATATCCAAATGAACAAGTACAATGACTTGTCTAGGATTGCCTCAACCCTAGATTACTGCTTGTCCTTAGTAAGTCTCAAGGACGAGACTTTTTCTAAGTTGGGTAGGATGTAACACCCCGTTCCGCTCAAGCGGACTGCCGTCTCAATCGGCAATCGTACAACTGTCCCGACCCGCTTTGCCTCGATCAAGAAGCAAAGGATATCCAGACTTGTCCCAACAGGAATCCGGCTTAGGCTTTCAGAGGCTCGCTTGGCGTATCGCTCTACCGAGACGAATCATCGCTAAGGTGGGTGGCTACGGTGAACTTGTCTTTGCTTAGCCAGCACACATAAAATCTGGAATATTCATGCTAGTCGCTAGGTGAATCACCCCCTGCATGCTAATAAATCCAACGCACCTAGCTAAGGGAATAATCCCAACTTGTATTGCTTGCTAGAACATGGAAATGAAATACTGCTTGTATTCAGACCCTCGCATGCTAAGTCCCTTAACGGTTTTATCTCTCGGCTTACCTTCGGGTCCGAGCAATCGTGCTTGTTTATGTTCCTTAGAGACGCATGCTTGTCTGCTGAATGTTGCCATGTTTTTATCCAAACCCCGGAAGACTACTACGTAGTCGTTCCGTGCCTGAATGAACCTGCAAGTATCCGGGACCGTTAGGTCACCAAGGCAATTCCCGAACCAGGGAATCTGCACCCTGACTGAATAAATCACTGAATCACAGCTCGTGGAGCAAACTACTGAATCAACAATCCTGCTTCAACAAGTTCTATATATATATATCCTGACTCGAACTTATTCCATATAACTTGTTCATATATATATATCCTGCCTAGAACTTGTTCCTGAACCTGACCCTGACCTGCATGTCGCGGACAACTTGTTTCAAGTGAGATTCTCCTGATCTCTGTTCCTGCGGATGGTCTCCGGGGCACCGAGGCAATCCGATCCGGACAGGAACCCCTGTTAGTCTGCCTGCTTCGGGCAGAATGGCGTGTAGCGCCTGTGAACTTATCCTTCACGCCATTCTTGCTCACAGACTAAGTAGCCGCCTGACTCGGAAGGAATGACCTGTAGCGCTCCTGATCTGTGCGTTGCTTTTCATTTCTTTCATGTGCTACACCTGTCCCTTATGACTATGCCAGCGACTCCTGTTCATATAGATAAGTCATCCTCGCTTAGCGGCTATCCGCATGCGAGTCACTGCATCGCATCAACGAACAACTGAACACCTGAACGATCATGTTAAAACGACCCTCGTATTTGCATATGCTATGCCTTCTGAATGTTATACTTGCCCGTGCGTGAATTAACATGTTTGCCTCAATGTTTGCCTTGGACAGGGAAGGAGATGGTAAGTTGGTAAGACTCGCCGTGTTTCCTCTAACATCGCACGGCGCACTGTCCGACACGTTAGGCTATTCAATATCTGCATGAAACTGATCCTAAGGCAACTAGAAAGATAACTTAATAGTTGTGCACGGAACCTTTATTACGTGTTTGGATTTGTCGAGCGGGCGAGTAGCTTCCCCACCAGTGCATTCAATGTACTGATAATCCACCAGTTTGTATGTAGGGTGCGGGAGAACCTCGTTCGGTGCGGACGCCTCCTTCGTGCGTGCTAAGGCCAGGAGTTCCCTCTGAAGCCTTGCAACGGTGCGTCCGGGACTGAAGCACATATACAAGACATAATATTGGAGCGTCGCCTGACCATCGCCTGTACATTCATTCCACAGTTGTAGCCACTTGGCACGCTTTTACTGTTTCAGAGAGAGGCTTGAGCGACTTGTAATCTCAGCTATACGCCGCCTGTAATACTTGTTCATATCAATAAAAGAGCTTGCTTTACTTCAACTTGTGTTTTAATGCTTCCGCTATATTATCGACTCAGTGAACCTGTTATCGAATCGCTATGCGTTCCTAAACTCCGCTGCACTCGGACAATCTGTGCGACTCTGTGGCTTAGAACTCCTGCCGCCAGCCAATGAACCATGGCCTTGCACGGGCGTGGATCACGCTCGTGCGGCATCACGCCCGGATAGGTTAAGCGATCGTTCCGCGGGAGCGCTGGCGAGGGTGATTTTCGCCTAGCAGAAACGGCCGAAATAGCCTGCGGGAGATCGGGGCGTGATATATAGTGTTCGACTTACGTAGGTCGAACAGTACATATAGTGTTCGACTTACGTAGGCCGAACAGTATATATAGTGTTCGACCTGTAATGGTCGAACTGTTGATGTGGAGTTCGGTCATGTTTGGTCGACAGCGTATTTTCTTATTCTCCTCATATTTTTCTCGTTGAACAATATATTTATTACGTAATTTTTGTATTTTTTTTTAAGGAAAATACTTCAAATGACACCGAATTGAGCACTATTAACCGAACGGAAGAACATCAGGTGATGAATTTGAACCTCGTCATCATTCCCATGTATTAACTAATAGATTTCTTAAAAGAATTTTGGACAGATGAGATATTTGAAAATCATGAATCGTTGGTGAGTTGGATATATATGGTAGAAAACTGACATAATATGGTCATTTTGGTTAGACGGTCGGATAACGGGGATAGTGAAGGCGAGCTCGAATATTTTTGGGTTGTGAGCGTGGTGGTAAATATTCGCCTAAGTCGAAAGTTGCTCGAAAAAATTCGGCGAACTTTGAAAAGAAACCAAGACAAGAAAGGCTTACTGGCACGAAGAAATGTGAATGTCCGTTTCTTTTGAAGGGAGTGCAATTCAATGACATAGGACAATGGTCATTAACGGTTATATACAGCTCACATAATCACCCAATGGGACGGTATTTGGTAGGACACTCATTTGCCGGTCGACTAACACCCGCTGAAGATCAACTTGTTAAAGACTTGTCAAAGAACAATACGAAATCGAAAGATATATTGAGCACGTTGAAGGAAGCTTTTACTGAGAATGAGTCAAAGTTGAAGACAATTTATAATGCTCGGCAAAAGTATAAAGTTGTCGAGCATGGAGGCCGATCTCAAATGCAATACTTGTTGGGGAAGTTGGAGTTGGAAAAGTAGCAATACCTGGATAGGAGATGTGAGCAAACAGATAGGGTGAAGGATCTTTTTTATGTTCACCCGACTAGTGTGGACTTGTTGCGTGCCTTTCCCGATATTTTATTGATGGATTGTATCTATAAAACTAATAGATATAGGATGCCACTTTTGGAAGTGGTTAGGGTCACATCCACAAATATCATATTTTCTGTGGCATGCGTTTATTTGGAGGCCGAGCGCAAGGATAATTATAGATGGACACTTACTACGCTTAAAGGATTAATGGACCAATCATGCTTACCAAAGGTGATTGTGACTGATCATGAGATCGAACTGATGAATCCTATAAGTTGTACGTTCCCTAGCTCCACACACTTGCTATGTCAGTGGCATATTGACAAGAATATTTTGGCCAACTGCAAAAAATTATTTTATACGAAGAAAAGGTGAAATTATTTTAGTAACTCATGAAATACGTTGATAGTTGCTGAAGATGAATCGAGATTCAATGACTTACTTAGAAGATTAGAAAAGATTACTGTGATTATCCAAAAGCAGTTAATTATGCCATCAAGAATTGGATAAAGCCGTATCAAGAGAGATTCGTCTCGTTTTGGACTAACAATGTGATACATTTCGAGAACACGACAACTAACGGGTACGTATCTTTAAATGATATATGTATATAAATGTTTATTACCTTATAAAGTAAGATTTTGACTCTATAAATTTTATACTCACAGGGCGGAGAGTGCACATGCAAAAATATATAAAAATAACTAGGCACGAGTCAATCTACTTTTGATATCTCATGGAAAAGGATACATTCTTTGCTGATCACGTCACGCAACCAAGTGAATGCCTCATTTGAGATGAGCCTTAATGTGGAACCCCATTGTTATAGTTCTCCCCTTTTTAAGATCATTCAAGGATTGGTGTCATATCATGCTCTTGGTAGAATTTTTGTCGAGATGAAGGGTATAGATAATACCAGTGTAGATCCCCTCCTTTGTAGTTGTGTGTTGAGGAGGACTTGCGGGTTACCTTGTGCACATGAAATTGCAGAGTTGAAACGAGATGGTCAAGTTATCCAGCTCGAGATGGTTGACAAATTTTGGAGAAAGTTGGATTTTGAACCCTCGAAGACAGACAATAGAGTTTATGCTGATATCTAAAGCCGTTGGGTGGAGACCGTTGGTGATATTAATTTTATGTTTGACTCGGCTACCGATTCCCAAAGGTTGTTGATGCTAAAAAGACTTCGGGAGATATTAATTCCTTCAACATCTTCATTGCTTGAATTAGTGGTCCACACACATCCTCGTGGTAGGCCAAGCAAAACAAAAATTCGTACTTCAAATTCGACGAAACGTGAACCAAGCAAATTTGAAATTGTTGAGTCCTTTCACGATAGTTATTCACCATTCGAGGAAACTATAGTTGTCAGTCACCTTCGGTTGGACCAATGTTCACTTCTATGAAAAGAAAAAAATAACCGGTTCAACGTCGTTCATCACGCAAAGCCACCGATCTTGCATATATAGAAGAAGTGCCATCTCAATTCCGCTCGAATTTGTTGAGTACGAAAAATGTATAAGGGGACAAACATTATGGTTTTTGGTGCATAGCCGATGCACTAGGGTTGGGGGAGGAATCCTGGCCACAAGTTCGTACTGACCTCATCCAAGAGCTCACAAACTTTGGAGATTTCTACTCTACTGTTTGGAGAAAAAAAGATCACGTGAAAAAAGTACTTGAATCTTTGTATTGCTTCATAGCACCAGTTTGGGATAACAAATATTGGTGGACATTCCCCAATATGTACTATTTGGCGGCATGGCCTACAACATGGCCATCGTCCACATGCACAATGCTGTAAGCGTTATGTTTCTACCTATGAGGACACAAGT
This sequence comes from Iris macrosiphon, assembly GCA_036927795.1. NCBI lineage: Eukaryota > Viridiplantae > Streptophyta > Magnoliopsida > Asparagales > Iridaceae > Iris > Iris macrosiphon. The sequence goes on from JAYESA010000001.1 coordinate 164,636,223, forward strand.
TCCAACGAACCCTCGGTTTGTATGCATAGCACTTGTTGGAAACAACCATTTCATCCGGATAATTTTTTTAGTTCAAAATGCTTTTGGGTTGTGTTATAAACCTCTATTTTATTGACATGCTATTATTTGTGTGCAAGTAAATTTGGCCGAAGGCGCACCGCTACCGCCCATTACCGACCGATGTGATAGTTCTCGTCTTCTATGTTCTGCTAGTTGGGGCAAAATTTATAAACAACAACTTAAAAAGTATTGTCATACTGTTGGATCCGGAAGCTAATCTGTAGGTGTTGAGCCGATTAGTTTAGACGATTAGTATAATCGAATATAATTTGACTGTTTAATTATGAAATTGTATTTTCTTATGATGTTAAATCGACTTCTGTTCAAGGACAGATTTCTATAATGTTTCGGGAATGTTTGGTTCTGTTGGTTTGGTTTATGGAATGATTACGACTGGTTTCTAGATCGGTCGGTAATGGTCAAACTGTGTGAATCTGTACTGTATGTATCTTAAATCATTTGTACATATTTACTGTCTGAATCTATATTGTATGTAATTAAACAATTACTTAAAATTTACTTAATTTTTAATTAGATATATGTACAGCTTAGACGGCTACCTTTTTCAAGACTTTTTATAAAAAGTAGACATATATCAATAATAAATTATAATTAAAATATATTTAAATACTTAAACTATTTTATAGTAATTTTATAAAAAGTAGACATATATCCATAATAAATTTTATTTTACGTACAACGCACGTGCATTTACTAGTTATACAAAAAAATGAAGATTATTTCAACAAGCATTTTAACAAGCATTTCAACAACAATTTTAACAAGCATTTTAATAAGCATTTCAACAACAATTTTAACAAGGATTTCAACAAATTTTTTTCCAAGCTACATCACATTTCAACAAGCATAATATGACATAAATCTACGACCTACGAGCCTTAAGACTCCTACTAGTGGATGCCCGTCTAGAAGATTCGGGTGGTTCTTCGTCCTCGATCTTTAATGCACGATATGCGCTGACTAAAGCTATAAATAAGATCGATGTATCTAGTCCCGATTCATTCTCTACCCATTGCTGGTAGACCGACTCTAAATATCCCAAAGCATGTCCGATCATTTCCTATGGTTGTGGCCCTGTCTGGGTAGATGTAGTACCGACGACGGTCGAGATATTCTCCGGATTCTGGATGATAGGATGTGAAAACATCCGATACCAATCCATGTAATCGGGTGAACACTCTCATATGCGGTGTGCAGCTCTCCCACAGGCTTCGGAAGAAAGTACATGGCTCCTTCAGAATCGGAAGTAGCCTCCCAAAATATCCCATGTCACCTTATACTCCAAGCCCGTATTTTCCCGACAGATAATGCTTGGAATCAAAGGCCAATAAGGTACCTTCTGGACTAGAACAAATTGTCGAAGCACACGGTCGGGATGATACGGCTTCACACAGTCAAAGGTGCGTATGCATCCATGGTAGAAAGTGACCTTGTCACGAGGATGAGAGCGTCGCATCCCATTATAGCGTATCCAATTTACCTACATTATAAATTAACAAAATTACTTATAATATATATAATACATAAAATACTTGCGTAAAGAGTAACACTCACATTATGTACTTAAAGATTGTCTAAGACCTTCCTCATGGCCAAAACCCGGTCGGTAGATCCTCCAGCATGGGATCTTTGGGCCCACCTCATAGTAAGTCGTCCTCCTTATAATTGACATTTGGGTTGGCCTTGTGATGGAAAAATACTCGTATATCCAGGCCTGCAAAAAAATAAGAAGCATATATGACGTGCATATAAGAACATAAAAATGGTACAATTAATTAGCAGTTCTTTACCTCCAGTAATGTCAAGTATCCGCAAATTTGTCGCACCCTACTCCGAGATGCTAATCCGAGCTGTCGATATAAGTATGCTAGAGCATCTGCTCCCCAAGCATACTCATGGACGCGTTCGACCTTTTCTAAAAGACTTAAAATTTTTGCGTCAACCCGTGTGCCACTTTTGTCTAAAAATATTGTGCATCCCAACACAAATCATAAGAATGCACATGGTGCACACTTTCTTTTTTTCTCATCGGGACTAGTGAAATCTTCACTAAACCTAGCCCTAAGCCACTATAATCGGACCGAGCTACCTCTGTGGCCCTGAACGGCCTCGACTGCCTCCCTTTCTGTCACCCCCAAAAACCTACTAATCAATTTCGTAGAGGCATCGAGTCTCCTTCCTGTTTCTGGTGCAACCATCGGTAATCCACTCACGGGCAGTCCTGTCAAACAAAATACATCATCCAACGTAATTGTCATCTTACCGAATGGCATATGGAATGAACTGGTCTCTGGTTGCCAACGCTCCATAAAGGCACAAATGGGGTTTTTGTTTGGCATTTTGTATGAAATCTACCTCAAGTTCAAAATTTTGGAATGACGAACCAAAATTTAAAAATTACTAAAATCTCCATCAAACATCCATGTATCCATCTTGGTCATGTTGCACCAACACTTCAACACGTTCCTCTCAATCCCATTCCAAATTCTGAATGCCCCATGAGTCTTGAAACTTGGGATAAGTCGGTGATCTGTAGGTCCACCGATAGAAGGGCCCGTTAATACATCCTCTTCCTGACCCTCTTCTCCCCCTTTTTGTTCTTCTTCATGCTCGTCCTCAACTTGCTCGTTCAAATCTTACACGAAAATTTGATACTCAACTTGGTCGTTCAAATCTTGCTCGGGAATTTGATCCTTAAATTGCTCGTTCATTTGAATTGGAGCATCTGTTATTGCTTGTGGACGAATCGTACCTTCAGCTCCCAACTCTTCAACCCGACGCCTCCTACGAGAAGTGTAAACACCCTAATTTTTTAGAATTAAATTTTAATTTTATTATTTTTAATTATTGAGGTTAAGGAAGAATTTTCTGTAATTTTTAGCCATTTATAATATATAATATTCATAAATTTATAATTATGTGTATTTAATTAATTATTAATATAGTGCAAAAAAAATATTTTTGGGTGTACAATTATTATTAGAGTAATGTATAATTTTTTTGGAATTTATTGAGGTCCAAAACTATTTTTAGATAGCTATATATATATATATATATATATATATATATATATATATATATATATTATTTAATTAAACCAAACCAAACCAACCGAACCCTAGCCCATACCTGAAACCCTAAACCCGGCTACTCAAACACAGAACCAAACCCACCCGAACCCGTTATTGTAGCCCCGCTACAGTAACTGATTAGTCCCCTCCGGTTCCTCTTCCAAAATCGACGCCAACCCATCCCCCTCCTCTCCCACTAACCCCCTTCACACCCCCTATATATAACACCACCACCCTCAGAGTAACCACTATCATCTCCCCTACCATTCTAGATCATCGTCGACCGCCGACGACCACCGGACCGTCGCACGTCACCGAAGGAAACAACCGCCGAAGTCAAGACGAGCAGCAGTAGTAACGAGGTACTCAACTTCTCTCCCTTGTATCTCCCTACACAGTAATCCAAATAGCGACCCGTTGAGTCCTATGCGAAGACCACATGACCTCCTTGAACCCTGTGTAATTATTTTAGTGTATCTTATCCTGTGTCGATCGCAAATCGTGATACAAAACAGGGAAAAAATAACTTATTTTAGGAACAGAAACTGTCCCAAGTATGCGTGTTTGAGTTCCGTTATCTTCATAACGGCACGCGATACTGAAATTCTGCTTGAACAATAATTTAGACAACATAACCAAGTTTTAATATCTTTAATTAGTTTATTTTAATTCGATGTATGTTGTGATTTAATTGCTGTTGAAATCTGTCAAAAACTTGGTTTCTTAAACCCAAATTTTTCCGAAACGGGGTACGTTCCGCTAAACGAGGCAATTTCGTCGTGTGCAAATTATATCAAAAGGTACGTATCATTAACGCGGACGTGTAGGATTTCACGGAAGTTGATTTGGATGTGCGTGTACACCAAAATCAACGCGTATTCGTCAAAAGTCCTGTATCGGCCTGTTCTGACACACGTCATAATTTCGTGTGTGCTTGTCATTTCGCAATAAAACTTATGCCATCGGATTTGTAGCGTTATGCTAGTCCTGTGACCCAAGTTTGGTATGATTCTGAGAACGTTGACGAAACACCCTTTCACGGGCCCCACGGTTCCACTTAACGGACGATTTCGTGATCGGCTCATCGGAATCCAGTTCTAGACTTTCCGTTGGGTTTGTATCATCGTTCTGGACTCATAGACACTAAGTTTGACGAATTTGGAAAACTTTATCTTTTGTAAACACCCAGTTTTTTAGAAATTTAAATATGAATTTTGGGGATATTTTCTGTAATTTTTAATTATTTAAAATAAATGTTCTTCAGGGATAAATTTTTTTGTGAATTAAATTAGTTATTAAAATATTATAAAAATTATATTTTTGAGTGTATAATTATATTTTAGATATTGTGTATTTTTTTAGAATTTATTGGGCTCAAAAACTATTTTTAAATAGCTAAAAATATCGTTTTTAAATAAACAAGACTGAACCAGATCGAACCAACTTGAACCAAACCAATTTAAACCCAACTGAACCGAACCAACCCTAATGGGTCAGATCTGAACCTTACCCGACCCACCAACTCGACCCGTTAACCCTAATATACTTTAACTGTAGAATTCGAATCCCCCGACGCCGCCGCCGACTCGCCACCGGCCGTTCGCCTCCCCCCCCCCCCCGCCGCGACCCTTCGCTTCGACTTCCCAACGCTGAACCGACCTCTCCACCTCCCCGCAACCGCCGGCCACAACCCCTATATAAACCCGACCACCCACACCACCATCACCATCTTCATCTTCTCCGGCCGACTTCGACTCCGCCATCCCCGACTAGCTCTGGCCACCGACCGCTGCAACGAACCCGACGACCCCGGCCACACCCCGACGTCCCTTCTGAATCACCTCCGCCGACGGCAACGAATACCACCACCTCAGCATCCACAGCTACCCGTCGCCGCCGCCGACGTGCACCGCCGCGCCACCACCGTTCACGCGTAGCACACCGCTGCCGACCCCTGTTCCGGTGAGTTTTTCTCCTTTCTCGTTGTGTCTATTTTTGATCGGCCTATTGCGTTGTAATCGCAGCATGGCCCTCTCGAACCCTGAATAATTAGATCGGGGTATCGTGTCCTGTGTCGGTCGTAAACTACGACGCAAAAACATAAAATATAACCCAATTTTGGAGTTCAGAAACTGTTCCGAAGTCCCATGTTCATGGCCGTTTTACGTCCAAAATAGTTTATAATTCTAAATTTCACTTGAATAGTAAATTAGACAATATAACCAAGTTTTAAACCCTGTAATTAGTTTATTTTAATTTGCTGTAAGTTGTGTTTTAATCACGGGTAAAGTTGATCAAAAACTTGGTTTTCAAAATCCGAATTTTTCCCGAAACTGGGAGCGTTTCGCTAAATGAGGCAACTTTGTCGTGTGCGAATTATATTGAAAGGCGCGTATCGTCAATGCGGACGTGTAAGATTTTGCGGAAGTTGATTTGGATGTGCGTGCACACCGAAATCAACGCGTATCCGTCGAAAAGCCCCGTATTAGACCTGTTTTGACACTCATCATAATTGCGTGTGTGCTTATCGTTTCGCAACGAAACTTGCTCCATTAGATTCGTAGCTTTACGCTGGTCATGTGACCCAAGTTTGGTTCGATTTTGAGAACGTTGACGAAACCCCATTTTCGTGGGCCCTACGGCTCCACTTGATGGGCAATTTTGTGATCGGCTTATTGAAATCTAGTTCTGGACATTCCGTTAGGTTCGTATCATCATTTTGGACTCATAGACACTAAGTTTGACAAATTTGGAGAACTTTATCTCTGACATATTTTTCGGTACGAAGTAGGCTACATGTGGATCCCGCTTTGAACAAAAACTGTCAATTCTGCCGCTGTGTCCAAATTGGACTTATGGGTAGTCAATCCTAGCTATTTCATGTCTTCTGAGAGTGATTGTAATATTTGTTTCAGCAACCGGAGGCGTACCTGAAGATTCCACATACACCGGAGCAACTGAAGGAGTTCAAATCCAGGCAAGTGTACCTTGCCAAACTTGAAGTAATTGCCTTAATATTTGTAAACTCCCTCACCCAAAATAGATATTTTATGTATATTTTATATTATTATATTTATTATATATGTTGAATTTATTTAGAATATGCTCTTAGTTAATTAGAAAATAAATTTCTTGATATATTTACTTATATAAATATTCATTTAGAATTATTTTAGGTTATTTTAGATTTTTGGAGATTTTTCTAGAATTTTTGATAATTAAAACTTAGAAAACATAAATTTCTAGGACTTCTATGATTTACTATACGACCATACTTGCATGTCGTTCCTACCAAATATTTATTTTAGTTTAAAATATTTAATTATATTTTTTTGTAATTTATTTAGAATTTTAAGAAATTTATTTAGATTTTAAAATTATTTAGGATTTATTTGGATATATATAGTCTTAATATTAGATAGATACTAATTTAGTGTTAATAGATATTAATAAAATTTTATAAATTATTTGTAATATCTTTAATTATATTTAAGATTATAAATTATTGAGATAAATTCAAACTCTATTTTAAATTAATTCAAATCCTGAACCTACTAGGAAATCAACTTCATGCATATCCTATCCTTGTTTAAATTCATCATAATCCTATCCAAATTAACCAATCCTATTCGTATTTAATTAAGTAGTGTCCACCATTATAAATACCTCATCCTTCATATTTTTCTTTCCCAAATTCCTCTCTTTTTCGTCAAAAAAATAGTCAAAATTCGTCATAAATTCAGCCTCATTTTCTACTAGCTATGACGAATTAAAAAGACGATATCTCCTAGCTCTGGACTCCAAACATGCTCCAATTTTTTTTGTTAGAACGATAATGAGGTTAGCTTTCTGATAATATAAATTGTTTTTTTAAATTATTAGTATTAAATTCTGGAAAATTCGTAGAGCACAGTATATCCGAAAATAGACATTTTTCGATGTTTTCGTAATTCCGGGAGAACCAGGAATCAGAATCATGAACCGTTTAAAGTTTCGGAAAGCTAATATCGAGATCATCGACATATATTTTTCCCAGAATTTATTTCGAAGTATTTACATACTGTTAATTCTGTAGAACTTCTAGGTTAGAATTTAACCATCGGTGCACAATACAAAATTTGTATGTGCCATAATTCCCAAACGAATTTGAATTCAGACGAGCCGTAAATTCCAGCATATTTTTGATGCTGAAATCTACAGGAAATCATGCATGAAAGTCTAGTTTGTATCGGTTGACTTTTTGGTCAACAGATCGCCTCGATTTGCGTGCCATGAGTCTCGAGTTGATAAAATTCAGTTTCTTTGGACAAAATTTAGGAATTAACATAAAAATTAGAATAATAAGATTAAAATAGAATTTTAGAGTAATTATTCCAGAATTAAATAAATTAAAATAAATTAATGGTTATATTATTATATAGTTATATGAATATATATGTAAGTAAATGCTAATTAATAATTATGACTAAATATTCAGACTGTATGACCCTAGGACATCGTGGACTATCCCATACTTACCTTGACCATGTTGACCCTAAGAACTTGTGAATTTGTCTGTCTTGCGTACACTAACGTACTGGCATAGACACCTGTCAGTTGACTGACTGATTTCGTACAGTACTTGAAGACGCGACACCCGCGTAATTCAATGCATAATTGACCGTGTTAGATGACTAGTGTTACCCCTAGTATACCCCCTGATTCCAGTATAAATATGGTTGAGTATGTGCTAGTGTAATGACTAATGATTCTATTATATTATATTTATGTGTACATAGGATATTGGATTGTTCTGCGCAATTTCTGGAGCAGGTTATTGGTACATTGCAGCTTCCTTGCCAGGCAAGTATACCTTGCCATTGTACTGTTATTTATATTCCATATGTTGCATGCATCTTTATTTTCTGTCTTTAGTTCATATATTTTAACTGTTATATAAAATACGCGCGACGGTGACGTCGCGATATGTTTTTATTTATGTATTGCATTGATCTTGTTCATGAGACTACCCCATTATCATGTAGCACCATTAGGTTCTGTCACGCCCCAGTCCCAAAATATCGAGGGACTGGACACGTGGCAATGGCCAGCAGCACGCACAGATGGACAACCCAATTTAATGGATCCATCAGGGCATGCTTAAGCTGTAGTCTAACAGGAATTAGGGCAATTATTACAAGTCACGGGTTATTCTATTCTCATCCACAACAGATAATCACAGATTAAAAGACAGAGTAATGCAAATAGAATAAATAAGCTGATCTCAATAAGTATCTCGGGAAACAATCCGAGAATATGTCTGGTACAATAATGCAAATAGACAGGAAATAAACAACTGAAAATAGAAATAACTGACTACATACAGCCACTGCTCAAGAGAAGTCCTCTGGTACGATCTCGTCCTCGGGTCCTGGTACAGCTCCTGGAAGGGCTCCTGTACGGTGTATCTCTAGATGGATTTCCTCGACTATACCTGGGGACATCATCCATTCCAGGTCCTCAGGGGACATAGCAAGATACAGATAATACAAGCCAAAATAAATATAGCAGTGCAGAAATAAATAAGCAATAGGGTAAACTATGTAACCAGCTAAGTGATATGCAGTATGAGAGTAGCACAAGAACTCAGGCTGAAACTACTACAAGCTCTGTGTCGGGGAGCCGGTAGCAGTGATATCATGTAGTTGTCTAGCTCAATGGGAGACTACGACGCCGGCATAATATAAAATTAACCTGTAGCCTGTGTGTCTCTCCCCACCCCATGTAATCACGTATTTCATGACCATAACGTCTCATGTCCATGTCAGCGGGATTATAGCTAATGCAATAAGTCATGAAGTATCTAGGAACATATGTCAATGTCAAGTCCTGTATCCTATACAGAATCACCATGAATGTCTCAGGAAGACTCTGTCTCATGAATAGTGTCAAGTGTCCTGGGTTCTGTTGTACTTGATAGGACAAGTACGAGAATTATCGGGTCTCGATATCCATCTCTATGTGACGTTACACAACTCCGCGTACGGAGTTGGCACCCGACTGGTAATCGGACGCTAAGTAAGCCACTCGGTACTGGGTTTTAACAGTTAAACAGGTTTATATGCATTTAAACAAGAATTCAGACAAGTTCTATAACAAGAATTACTACAATTTGGCAAGCTTTACTTGCCCACTGATGTATAAACAAGTCAAGGAAAATAAGTAGCAAGCTGCAGGGTTTGACAAGGTACACTTGCCTGTGGTTCCGGCTCTGTTTGCAGTTCTGACTTCAGCTGGATTTGCAGGCGGTACTCCGGTTGCTGAAATAAACATCACCATCAGATTCAGAAAATATCAATCAGCTAGAAATGCCTGTCCTTGAGTCCAATTTGGAGACAAGGGCAGAAACGACAGTTTCGGGTCAAAACGGGGTCCACATGTGGGCCCGCTTTGCACCAAAAAACGTGTCAGGGTCAACGGTCTCCAAATTCACCAAACTCAGTGTCAACAGGTCAGGAACGACGATACGAATCCAACGGAACTTCCAGAATTGGATTTCGATGAGCCGATCACAAAAATTGCCCGTCGAACGGGGCCTGTGGGGCCCACGACACGCAATTTCGTCAACGTTCCCAGAATCGAACCAAACTTGGCTCACAGGACCAGCGTATCGCTACGAGTTCGATGGCGCAAGTTTCGTTTCAATCCGACGTGTGTACACAAAGTTAGGGTAAATTGCAGAAAAGTCGGATAAGGGGCGATGTCCGCGGATACGCGTTGATTCCGGTGTGCACGCACACCCGAATCGACTTATGCGAAATCCCGCAAGTCCGTATCGACGGCGCGCACGTATCTGTGAAGACCGCATGCGACCAAGTCGTCCCGTTTGGCGGGGCGTACTCGATTTCGGGGTGAAACAGGGTCTGGTTTTTCCTGTTTTTGGATCGCGGTGTGCGATCACCACAGGACGGGATGCCCCGAACAGTTTGTCCGGGCACCGAGAGGGTCATACAGGCTTTGTAACGCAATTTACGGAAACAAAAACGGATCTACGAGCAAGAAGATACACGCACATGAACGGGACCCGAAAATCGGGGTCCGAATCGTGTCCGACACGTGTCCGGACACAGGAAATCGAATTAGGGTTAGGGTTTGGGGATCCGGCGGCTGAGACGGCGGCTGGACGGCCGGGCGGCTGAGGCGGAGGGCTGGGGCACGCGGCGGAGGGCGGCGCGGCATCCACGGTGGAGGCGGCGCCTCAGGGCGGCCGGCAGCGGCGTCGGTGAGCTGTTGTTGCTGCCGGCTGCTGCTGTTGAGCGTGACCTCGCCGGAGAATAAGAGGAGGAGGGAGGAGCAGGGGTGGCTGACGGCGGCGAGATGGCGCCGACGGTGGAGGAAGGGCAGGGTGGTGGCGGTCCGGTGGCTAAGGTTTGGGGGCTCGTCGGAGAAGGAGAGCGAGGGGGGTGTTTATAGGGTGGCCGGGGGGTGAGGGGGCGAGGCCGGGTCTGGCGGAGGGGCGTGGAGGACGTGGCGGCGCGAGACGGCCGGAGCGCCGGGCGGAGCGGGCGGCGCGCCGGGCGGGGCGGCGCAGGACGCGGGGAGAGGGGAGCTGAGTCGTGCGGGTTGCGGGCGGGGTAGCGGGTCGGGCGGCGGATCCGACCCGACCCGCTAGGGCTGGGCCTGGCTCGGGCCCAATGGGCCGGGCCGGGCCGCGGGCTGGGCTGGGTTTATTAAAAATAATAATAATAATAATAGTAAATAATTAATAATTAAATAATTAAATAAATACTTTTTAGGCATTTAAAAATAGGTCTGAGGCCCAATAAATTCCAGAAAAATTACCCTAAGTCCAGTTTTTTCATTTTACACCCAAAAATATTATTTCTATAATATTTTAATATCATTTATTATCAATTAAAAATCATTTAATAATTAAAACCTTGTTTTTAATTTCAAAAAAATCCCAAAAAATTCCAGAAAATTGTGAAAAATCCAGTTTTTTCATTTTACATACTGTTAATTCTGTAGAACTTCTAGGTTAGAATTTAATCATCGGTGCACAATACAAAATTTGTATGTGCCATAATTCCCAAACGAATTTGAATTCAGACGAGCCGTAAATTCCAGTATGTTTTTGATGCTGAAATCTACAGGAAATCATGCATGAAAGTCGAGTTTGTATCGGTTGACTTTTTGGTCAACAGATCGCCTCGATTTGCGTGCCATGAGTCTCGAGTTGATAAAATTCAGTTTCTTTGGACAAAATTTAGGAATTAACATAAAAATCAGAATAATAAGATTAAAATAGAATTTTAGAGTAATTATTCCAGAATTAAATAAATTAAAATAAATTAATGGTTATATTATTATATAGTTATATGAATATATATGTAAGTAAATGCTAATTGATAATTATGACTAAATATTCAGACTGTATGACCCTAGGACATCGTAAACTTTTCCATACTTACCTTGACCATGTTGACCCTAAGAACTTATGAATTTGTCTGCCTTGCGTACACTAACGTACTGGCATAGACACCTGTCAGTTGACTGACTGATTTCGTACAGTACTTGAAGACGCGACACCCGCGTAATTCAATACGTAATTGACCGTGTTAGATGACTAGTGTTACCCCTAGTATACCCCCTGATTCCAGTATAAATGTGGTTGAGTATGTGCTAGTGTAATGACTAATGATTCCATTATATTATATTTATGTGTACATAGGATATTGGATTGTTCTGCACGATTTCTGGAGCAGGTTATTGGTACATTGCAGCTTCCTTGCCAGGCAAGTATACCTTGCCATTGTACTGTTATTTATTGTCACACCCCAGTCCCAAAAATACGTAGGACTAGAACACGTAAGCATGCCAGCCGCATGGATATGGCAACTCCAATATATGGAAACCAAATCCATACGTACGCTGTAATATGAATACAAAATCCACAAGTGGTATAAACATATGTCACAAGTCACAGGGTAAAATCTAAATCTCATCCACCAAAATCATATAGAAATAAATAACCAGTATCTATGAAACTAGATCTCAATAAGAAGTATCTAAGGATGATAGTTGGATGGAAACAAATCCACTACCAACTCAAATGGGAAAAGTAAATACAATATAAGTACCACTCACTCAAACAATATAAGTACCAGCTATCAATCACGGCTCGAAGAGAAGACATCCACGAAGCATACCCAACCATCCAAATCTGCGCTCCTGCAAATACTCAAGAACAGATACACCTGGCAGCGGACCAGGTCCTCAGAGGGACATAACAAGATACTTAAACACATGCCAATAAAGTACTGAAATAAATATCCAATGGGTCATCTAACCATCTATGTGAATGCAGTTTGAGAACAACTTTCTAACAAGTGAGCTATCTGGCTGAGAACTGGGATTGGCATGACTCTCTCGGAGAATCAGGGGCCTCAAAGGCATGTCGTCTTTTGAACGGCAGAGGCCCGCCAAGTAGTAAAGGGGTCATCACCGCCCGTATCTCCAGCGGAGCTTCCGGGTTACAGAAGGAAAAGTGTAAAGGAGCTCAAATGTGATACTTGTTGTTCTCCCCACCCCATGCTCTAAGCATGTCACATCCATGACACGATTTGGTTCATAGCCTATTCTTAGTACCCTAGCCCAATTCTGCAACCAAACAAGGACAAGGATGGGACCACCGTACTACAATAGGCTATGTCCCTAGACCTCTAATAACTGCTAAGTCTACTAGCATACAAAGTTTCTAACAGCAGTTATTCCTAACGCACGGCCCACACGTACAGGAGGCCAACCCTGCACGCAAGTCCGTGATCTCTATATGAGACTCACAACTCGTGTAACCACTGTGTCACGGCCAATGAACCTAATGGTGCTACATGATAATGGGGTAGTCTCATGAACAAGGTCAATGCAATACATAAATAAAAACATATCGCGACGTCACCGTCGCGCGCATTTTATATAACAGTTAAAATATATGAACTAAAGACAGAAAATAAAGATGCATGCAACATATGGAATATAAATAACAGTACAATGGCAAGGTATACTTGCCTGACAAGAAAGCTGCAATGTACCAATAACCTGCTCCAGAAATTGCGCAGAACAATCCAATATCCTATGTACACATAAATATAATATAATAGAATCATTAGTCATTACACTAGCACATACTCAACCATATTTACACTGGAATCAGGGGGTATACTAGGGGTAACACTAGTCATCTAACACAGTCAATTACGCATTGAATTACGCTGGTGTCGCGTCTTCAAGTATTGTACGAAATCAGTCAGTCAACTGACAGATGTCTATGCCAGTACGTTAGTGTACGCATGGCAGACAAATTCATAAGTTCTTAGGGTCAACATGGTCAAGGTAAGTATGGGATAGTCCACGATGTCCTAGGGTCATACAGTCTGAATATTTAGTCATAATTATCAATTAGCATTTACTTACATATATATTCATATAACTATATAATAATATAACCATTAATTTATTTTAATTTATTTAATTCTGGAATAATTACTCTAAAATCCTATTTTAATCTTATTATTCTGATTTTTATGTTAATTCTTAAATTTTGTCCAAAGAAACTGAATTTTATCAACTCGAGACTCATGACACGCAAATCGAGGCGATCTGTTGACCAAAAAGTCAACTGATACAAACTCGACTTTCATACATGATTTCCTGTAGATTTTAGCATAAAAAATATACTAAAATTTACGGCTCGTCTGAATTCAAATTCGTTTGGAAATTATGGCACATACAAATTTTGTATTGTGCACCGATGGTTAAATTCTAATCTAGAAGTTCTACAGAATTAACAGTATGTAAATACTTCGAATTAAATTCTGGGAAAAATATATGTCGATGATCTCGACATTAGCTTTTCGAAACTTTAAACGGTTTATGATTTTGATTCCTGGTTCTCCCGGAATCGCGAAAATATCAAAACACATCTATTTTCGGACATACTGTGCTCTACGAATTTTTCAGAATTTAATACTAATAATTTAGAAAAACAATTTATATTATCAGAAAGCTAACCTCATTATCTTTCTAACAAAAAAATTGGAGCGTGTTTGGAGTCCGGAGCTAGGAGATATCGTCTTTTTAATTCGTCATAACTAGTAGAAAATGAGGCTGAATTTATGACGAATTTTGACTATTTTTTTGGACAAAAAAGAGAGAAATTTGGGAAAGAAAAATATGAAGGATGAGGTATTTATAATGGTGGACACTACTTAATTAAATACGAATAGGATTGGTTAATTTGGATAGGATTATGATGAATTTAAACAAGGATAGGATATGCATGAAGTTGATTTCCTAGTAGGTTCAGGATTTGAATTAATTTAAAATAGAGTTTAAATTTATCTCAATAATTTATAATCTTAAATATAATTAAAGATAATACAAATAATTTATAAAATCTTATTAATATCTATTAACACTAAATTAGTATCTATCTAATATTAAGACTATATATATCCAAATAAATCCTAAATAATTTTAAAATCTAAATAAATTTCTTAAAATTCTAAATAAATTACAAAAAAATATAATTAAATATTTTAAACTAAAATAAATATTTGGTAGGAACGACATGCAAGTATGGTCGTATAGTAAATCATAGAAGTCCTAGAAATTTATGTTTTCTAAGTTTTAATTACCAAAAATTCTAGAAAAATCTCCAAAAATCTAAAATAACCTAAAATAATTCTAAATGAATATTTATATAAGTAAATATATCAAGAAATTTATTTTCTAATTAACTAAGAGCATATTCTAAATAAATTCAACATATATAATAAATATAATAATATAAAATATACACAAAATACCTATTTTGGGTGAGGGAGTTTACATTTATATTCCATATGTTGCATGCATCTTTATTTTCTGTCTTTAGTTCATATATTTTAACTGTTATATAAAATGCGCGCGACGGTGACGTCGCGATATGTTTTTATTTATGTATTGCATTGACCTTGTTCATGAGACTACCCCATTATCATGTAGCATCATTAGGTTCATTGGCCGTGACACAGTGGTTACACGAGTATGAGTCTCATATAGATCACGGACTGCGTGACAGGTCTGGCCTCCTGTACGTATGGGTCGTGCGTTAGGAATAGCTGTTGTTAGAAACTTTGCATGCTAGTAGACTTGGCAGTTATTAGAGGTGTTATTGTGTCATGGATGTGACATGCTTAGAGCATGGGGTGGGGAGAACAACAAGTACCGCATTTGAGCTCCGTTATACTTTTTCTGTGACGTCCGAATTCTCCGCTGGAGATACGGGTGGTGATGACCCATATATATACATTGGCGGGCCTCCGCCGTTCAAAAGACGACGTGCCTTTGGGCCCCTGGATCTTCAAAAGAGAACCATGCCAAATCCCAGTTTTCAGCCAGATAGTTCACTTGTGGGGAAAGTTGTTCCTAACTGCATTCACTTTAGACGGTTAGGCGACCCCTTTGGATATTTATTTCAGTACTTTATTGGCATGTGTTTAAGTATCTTGTTATGTCCCTCTGAGGACCTGGTCCGCTTCCAGGTGTATCTTTTCTTGAGTATTTGCAAGAGCGCAGATTTGGATGGTTACATGTGATCCGAGGATGTCTTCTCTTCGAGCTGTGATGGATAGCTGGTATTCTTATATTGTGTTGTGGTGTTGTACTCATATTGTATTTGCTCTTATATTCGAGTTGGTAGTGGATTTGTTTCCATCCAACTATCATCCTTAGATACTTCTTATTGAGATCTAGTTTCATAGATACTGGTTATTTATTTCTATATGATTTTGGTGGATGAGATTTAGATTTTACCCTGTGACTGGTGACATATGTTTATACCACTTGTGGATTTTGTATTCATATTACAGCGTACGTATGGATTTGGTTTCCATATATTGGAGTTGCCATATCCATGCGGCTGGCATGCTTACGTGTTCCTAGTCCTACGTATTTGGGACTGGGGCGTGACAATATTATTTGCTTGATTTATTTTTTGTGATGTACATGTTCAACCTAGGACCGTGAGATGTTGCTTAACATCCGAATAATATTCGAATTTTAACGCCGTACGCGGAGTCGTGTAACGTCACTTAGAGAGTTGATATCACGATCCATTATACTTTACGTGCTTGCTTTACCAAGTACGTCATACCGTATGACACCTGATACTATTCGTGAGACATAATCTTTTCTGAGATTCATGGTGATTCTGTATAGGATTATAGGATTCGTGACATATGACTTGCATATATATAGATATCATTATGACTCGCTGTAATAGTTAGAGGTCATGATCTTACGTGTTATGGACATGAGACGTGAGGTTACATTGTGTGGGGAGAGTCTTACCATACTAAAGGCTGATTATGTTATATATATATATATATTCTAGGAGTGCCTTAGACTCTGACCAGAGCTTTGGCACACGTACTGGCCCTTCGAGATAATAAATACTGCTATGGGTTTTCCATAGCCTATAATAGTTTCAGCCTGAGTATGATTAATGCTCTCATTTGCATTTCACATAGATGGTTACATAGTTTGCCCTGTTGATATATTTTATTTACTGCATTTTATTTGGCTTGAGTTATTCTTGTACCTTGCTATGTCCCCGAGGACCTGGATCCGAATTATGTCCCCAGGTATAACAGAGGAGATCTACCCCGAGATATACAGGACATGAGCAGACACTGGAGCAGTATTAGCACCAGAGGACAAGGTATTTCCAGAGGATTTCTCCTGAGTATTTGTTATATACTCAGTTATATCTGTTTTTAGATACTATATTTTCTGTCTCTTGGATTACTGTACTAAACTCATTATCGGGTTGTTCCTCGAGACATTTTATTGAGACTTGTTTGGATTATATTTCTCTTTGATTAGTTTGACATTTGAATTATGTTTACCTTCTGTGGATGAGATTAGAATTAGACTGTGACATGTATCGTAGACCTTTACAATTATTTTACAGCTTAAGTACACTTTAACGGGTCCATTAAATTTGGTTTGCCCATTGGAGTGTGCTGTTGGACATTGCCACGTGGCTAGTCCCTCGATATTTGGGACTGAGGCGTGACATCTTTGACACATTTTTTTGGTGCAAAGTGGGCCACATGTGGACCCCGCTTTGACCAAAAACTACCAATTTTGTCCCTGTGTCCAAATTGGACTTATGAGTAATCAATCCTAGCTATTTCAAGTATTCTGAGAGCAATGGTGATGTTTGTTACAACATCCGGAGGCGTATTTGGAGATACCACTTATATCGGAGCAACTGACGGAGCTCAGAACCCAGACAAGTGTACCTTGCCAAATCTGTAGAGATCCTGTTACATTATTTGCTTGATTTCTTTCTATATATATTTCTATGTTGTATCTGTTCAACCTAGGACCGTGAGACATTTTTTAGCGTCCGAACAAAATTCGGGTGTCGACGCCGTACGCGAAGTCGTGTAACGTCACTTAGAGAGTTGATACCACGATCATATTCTTTGTGTGCTTGATTTACCAAGTACATCATACCATAGGATACTTGACACTATTCATGTGATATAATCTTTTCTGAGTTATTTATGGTGATTCTGTATAGGCTTACATGATTCACGATCTGAGACTTGCATATATAGAGATATCATTATGACTCGTTGTACTAGCTAGAGGTCGTGATCTTGCGTGTTATGGACATGAGACGTGAGGTTACATTGGGTGGGGAGAGACACACATGCTACAGGCTAATTTTGGTTATATATATATATACTTATGTTACTGGAGAGTGCCTTAGTCTCTGTACCAGAGCTTTGGCACATGTACTGGCCCTTCGAGATACTACTTGTCGCTATGGGTTCCCCGACACAGAGGCTGTAGTTGTTTCAACCTGAGTATGAGTAATGCTCTCATTTGTATTTCACATAGCTGGTTACATAGCTTAGATTGGTGGGTCCATATGGGCGGTGATAAGTAATATACGACCGCCTGGTCTTCGAGACAGGTTTATCGTTGCTATATTGCTGGCGGTCTACATCGGAACACCGCTACGCCCTGATGATCTATTTTTACTTACTGTATTTTATTTGGCTTGAGTGTTTATTGTACCTTGATATGTCCCCTAAGGACCTGGACCCGGATTATGTCCCCAGGTACATCAGAGGATGATTACTCCGAGATATACGGGACATGAGCTGACGCTGGAGCAGTACTGGCACCTGAGGACGAGGTTGTGCCAGAGGATTTCTCCTGAGTATTCAGTTACTTACTCAGTTATTTATGTTTATGGTTATTTCATATCTTAACTCATGGACATATGTATTAACGTTATTCTCTTTTCTTATTTTGTCGGGTTGTTCCCCGAGACACTACTTATGTTGACTTGATGATGGAATACTTCCTTTATCTATTATCTTGACTGGTCTATCATATTGACTTGTGTTTAATTTATGTGGATGAGATTAGAATTATATTGTGATAGATGGTGTAGAATGCTGTAGAAGCATGAAATATGCTGGAGAATTGTACGTGTATTATACAGTCAAAACCTCCAACATACATGAAGTCCGCGTAAAGCAGAGCTTCAAGACTGCATGGCATAAAATATGGCCTCAGAGCTATACGCGTAAAACAAAGCTTCAGAGCTGTCTGGCGTAAAACAGAGCTTCAAAGCTGTCCGCATAGAATATAGCTTCAAAATTGTTTGGCATAAAATAGAGATTCAGAGCTGTCCGCGTAAAGCAGTGCTTCAAGGTTGTTTGGCGTAAAAGTTGATATACCTTCCTGCGTAAAGTTTAAAAATACGTTTGTTTTTAATGCAGCGTAAAGTTGTACGAGGAACTCTTCGTATTTCTCGGATGAATTTGTCAGACAAATCAATGAACCTGGCACATGACAAAAGTACGGCACGATGATCGAGAGGACGGTTGTGATAATGATTTTACACAGAGACCCAGGTTGTCGTCTAGTGACATATTCTTGATACAAGTCATTTTTACGTATTCAAAGAATACGCTGCCTATTCTACATGACAGAAATGAGTTTTTACGCTCAAGACTGGAGTCTTCTAAATACGCTGCCTATTCTACATTGACAAAAATGAGTTTTTACGCTCAAGATTGGAGTCTTCTGAATACGCTGCCTATTCCATGGGCAGAAATGAGTTTTTACGCTCAAGATAAGACAAAATCAGATGCCACGTCAAAGTTGTTTCCTGCACAGAGCTCGAGGCATATCTCTGCATTTAATACACGAGATGGAGGCATATCTCTGCATTTAATGCACGAGATTTTGTTCTATTCTTTAGATTTTGTCATGACTGGGAAAGCTAAAACTGTGACTAATACGCTCACATCACCATCATTGCATTTTACGCCAACCAGGCTATTTTTAACTATAGGAGTACGTCGTATGCTATCTCCTCAAAATACGCCAACTCGACTATATTTGCAAAGGTACGTGATAAGGCTATTTAGCCCAGAATACGCTCAAGACCTAAGTCGTGATGGATAATTGACTGGAAAAACTAAAACTGTGACTAATACGCTCACATCACCATCCTTGCATTTTACGCCAACCAGGCTATTTTCAACTATAGGAGTACACCGTATGCTATCTCCTCGAAATACGCCAACTAGGCTATATTTGCAAAGGTACGTGATAAGGCTACTTAGCCCAGAATACGCTTAAAACCTCAGTCGTGATGGATAATTGGCTATTTTATGCTGGTTATCTATTATTCATAAATCATCAAGTTTTACGCAAAGTTTGGTCTTTTACGCCAACAAGATTACTATTTGGCTTTTACGCCAACAAGACAGCTATTTGGCTTTTACGCCAACCATCTTTATGTAGGGACAGTTACCTACGTGGCTTGCATGCCGTGATCTTCAAAAAGCAGTTATATGCGTTATCTCGTAAAGGGACACGTGTCATATGCAGATTCAAAAGATTATTGGAACGTAGGTAGCAGTTATCATAACCGCAGCGTAAAATAAGTCTTCTTCTTCTTCTTCTTCTTCACAATTTGGCTTTTTACGCCAACAAGACAGTTATTTGGCTTTTATGCCAACCATCTTTACGCAGGGGCAGTTACCTACGTGGCTTGCATGCCGTGATCTTCGAAAAGCAGTTATACGCGTTACCTCGTAAAGGGACACGTGCCATATGCAGATTCAGAAGGTTATTTGAACGTGGGTAGCAGTTATTATAACCGCAGCGTAAAATATACAACTTTCTTCATAGTTTGGCCTTCTACGCCAACTGGACAGTTATTTGACTGATCTCTATACATAGAGACCCCCGATCACAGGGAAAAGGGATCGATCAAGGAGGGGCGGACAAGGCATAATCAGAGATCAAAGAGAGAGAGCAAAGACAAAGAGTGTTGGTTGACAACTTTGGCAACGAGAATTCAATCCCACTTGCAACCTTTGAAGCTTCTTCTTCTTCTTCTTCTTCTACATCACTTCTTCATCATCGTATGGTCCAAGGAACAAAGTGATCGACCGCAGATCAGACTTCTATAGCAATACTTTCCCAGAATTATTTTATTGTACTTAATATCCTCGTATAGGATTAATTATACTTTTTTTCTTGTTTGTAAGTAAAAAAGAAATGTTTCGTATAAACCTTCTCCTTCATTTTGTTTATTCAAACAACTGCATTTATATTTATTACAGCTTAAGTGCACTCTAACGGGTCCATAAATTGGGTTTGTCCATTGGAGTTGTGTTGCTGGTCATTGCCACGTGGCTAGTCCCTCGGTATTTTGGGACTGGGGCGTGACAAGAAGCAGTAGGTTTCCTCCTATATGTCACTCCTGCAAGATTTATTTAAAATATCAACACTTAAAAATTAACGAGGGACGACGATAATATTAAAGAAACTAAACTAATGAACATATCAACACTGTTCGACCAGAAGTGGTCGAACTTGAAGTCTTCTGTTCGACCAGGTGTAGTCGAACATTGTAATAACTGTTCGACCAGGTGTAGTCGAACAGAGTAAAAAAAGTTCGACCAAAGGGGGCCGAACAGTTTTATTATTGTTCGACCACGGTTGGTCGAACATTCTGCCTTCCGTTCGACTGCCGTGGGTCGAACGGTGCGAAATGTGTTTGACCCTGGTTGGTCGAATCTGTCCGCGAAAACAAAAAAAATTCTCCCAATTTAAATTGGTTTTAACAACATTTTATGGTGTTCAAATCACAAACAGTGATTCACAACCAAAATAAAGGATCGTTTCAACTAATTTTGGTGTTCGAATTAAACAAAAAGAAGAAGTAAAAACATGATTAAAATCACTCATCCCATCGATTTTCTACGGGTTGCTCCTCCATTATGGGGGTGAATCATTCTTCTGAATTTGCTGTTGTGTCCGAACAATCCGAGAGCTCCACGTCAAAAGTGTGTCGAACAATCCGAGAGCTCCACGCCGAAGACTAAGGTTTGTAGAAAGGGAACCAGGTGGGTAGTGTAGAGGGGGGACTTGGTGGGGTATGTTTAGAAATTTTGATAGTTTATGAATTGATTATTATGTTAAAATTGAAAATGATAAAATGGTAATATAGTATAATGTGTTTAGAATTTTGATAATTTTAAATCAGTTAAATTTGAATGTGTTTAGTATTTAAAATGTGTTAAGTAGAGGGTGGATGTGTATAGTTGCTCCTAGCAAAAAGAAAAAAGAAAAAATAAGACTCCTATTAGATTCCGCAAATTCACTGTCATCGTCTACTCCCGACCTAGCCATGATCCCTTCCTTCCTCTCCTCACCCTTCCTCCTCCACACTCTCCTCTCCCTCGTCTCCCTCCTCCTCCCACACTTCCTCAACCTCCCCGTCCTCCTTCTCCACGGCCTCCACACCTACATCCACCCCGACTCCCTCCCATCCTCCTCCTCCTCCTCCTCCTCCTCCATCCGCGCCGCCATCCGCCGCCCCTCCGATCCCTCCTCCAACCCCAACCTCAACCCCAACACCAAACTCAAATCAAAGTCCAAATCCAAGATCCCGGACTTCGACGAGTCCAAATCCCAGCTCTTCCGCCTCCGCCTCGCCGACTCCCTCCTCCACTCCCGCCCCTCCTTCCTCTCCTACCGCCTCTCCTTCCTCCTCTCCTTCCTCTCCCTCTCCAACCTCTCCCTCTCCCTCCTCCTCATCCCCTCCTCCCCATCCTTCTCCACCCTCGTCTCCTTCCCCACCTCCCTCTTCCTCCTCCTCAACCTCCTCCTCCTCTCCTCCGAGCGCTCCGCCTCCAAGAAATCACACAAACACCTCTCCCTACTCTCCGCAATCTCCACATTCCTACTACTTCTCTTACTCCTCTCCTTCCCCCGTCCCGATCTTCTCGACATCAACGTACCATCCCTTACTTTTCTCACAGCATTGATCTCCGCGTTGCTCTCCGGAGCACTCTTCATCCCCGCCTCCCGCGCCGCCCGCTCGTTCTGGCTCGGCACCGACCAGCTCCGCTGGAACCTGGCCGTGGTCTCCTGCCCCGCCCACCAGCGGGTCCTATTGTACGCTTCCGTGCTGGCGAACGTTGCGGCCCCGTTGCTGTGGATCCCTCCGCTGGCGGATGCCGTGGCGGCGGGGGCCGATTACAGGAAGCACAGGGTGAAGGCGCTGGCCGGCGCGGCCGTCCTGCAGATCCTTGCGGTGCGTCCGAACCTGCAGACGTACCTGAACGAGGCCGTGCTGAGCTGGTACCAGCGGCTCCACGCCGGCCGCGTGCCTGACCTGGACTATGGCAGGGCGAAGGTGTTCTTGCACAACCATTTCCTCTGCGTGGCGGCGGCGCAGTTCTTCGTGCCGCCGGTTCTGGTGCTGGTCCTGGTCGGGATGTCCCAGATGGGAGGGGACTTGTTCGGCGGGATCCTGGACTGCTCTGATGCCGCGAAGGAGGTGGCGTTGTTTCTGGCTTGGTGGATTGTTTTTGTCTTGGGCGTCGTGATGATGTCGAGCCTTGCGTTGTATCGTACCGGAGTTTTGATTGTTTCGTGATGGGGGATTCTTAATTTCCCCCCGAATTTGAGTATTTTTTTGAAGAAGATGATTTAATTATGAGAGGTGAGTTTCAAGCTGACCAAATTAGTCGAGGTAAATCAATGTTTCTCTATTAGCTATTTACATGTTTTCCCTTTTACGAATTTGCAAGTGACAAGACTTGTTTCATATTAATCTTACATTGAAATGTATGTTCCATGTAGTATTTGACACGGAGCTATGAATTCTTTTTACTGCTCCAACTTATTTATGATCATTCTAGGATTTTTCATGTTATGATCATGTTGATATGGTATGTTGGGTGTCATATTTAAGTATAGCATAAGCACATGGGAATATCCTGAGGACATATTTGGGATGCCAGAATATGTCACAGGATATTCCATCATGAGATTATTGTCATAATGATTGAGATCATTGTATTAATGACTGTAAGGCTATATAATGCCAATGAGACAATCAATAAAATCATCAACTAATTTCAACATGGTATCAGAGCCAAGTTTCCACAAACCCTAACCGCCACCAAGCTTCCACAAACCCACAGGAGGATTTTCTAGATCTCCTCCACCGAACTCTTCCACGCCCCCCTTCTTCCCTTCTCCGCCCTTCGCAGGCCGCCCTTCGCTGTTGCTGCCTCGTCCCGCTACTGCTGCGGCTACTACTGCTGCGGCTGCTGCTGCTGCGACGGCGGCCGTGACATGCGTGCTGCCGCCTCCTCCGCACCAGCACGAGACAGCGCTTAATAGGGATGCCTAGATCTGAAAAAAGGGGGGACATGTTCGGATCTAGGAGCAGACGACGAGGACGAGCGTGAGTCGTGGAGCGGACGTGACGTGATTGGATAGACGATGCATCGATGGAGGAGATCATCAAGAAGCTAGATTCTGCAGAGGTGGCGACGTTGATGAAGTTGTCGACGATGTCGGCTAGTGAGAACACGACACGAACGTCGCCGGAGTTGAAGCTTTCCTCCATTGATCTGAAATTAGATGGACCAGCCACCTATCTGAGTTGGTCACGGCGGGTGAGAAGAACCCTCGCAGGAAAAAACATGGAGGGGTTCTTGACGGGCGAGGCGACAGAACCGGACGAGGGCTCGACAGGACGCGATGAGTGGAAGTCCACTCATATGGTGATCTACATCTGGCTTCTCAACTCCTTAGTCCAGTCTATTGCCGCCACAGTAGACGGTATTGAGATGGTGAAAGATGTGTGGGAGAAGTTGAGAAGGACCTATGATGGTGTGGGACTTACGGGTCTTCCAGATAAAGGGGGAGATTGATGACACCGTACAGGGAGAGAAGACGGTGCAGGAGTATGCCACGGAGTTGGAGCGTCTGTGGTTGGATTATGATCACTCATCAGATCGGACGAGCTGCGGGGACCCTAAGTGTAAGGAGAGACAGGTGTGTCTGCAGGAGAGGACGATGAAGTTCCTCAAAGGGCTGACTGCAGCTTTCGCACAGAGGACAGCCCTACTTCTAGCCCAACCAAAGATCCCTAGCCTTGAGGAGGCTATCTCAGCCATGATCCAGGAGGAGACACGCATCAGGCTGCAAGCCGGGACAGGTGGTCCCCCCGAAGCAAAGTCAGCACTAGCGATCACCAGCTCAGGTAACACAGGATCTAAGGGAGAGCCCTGGCAGCATAACCGGCAGTGCTACAACTGTGGGGAGATGGGTCATCATCGGTATGCTTGTACCAAATCACCTAGGGAGGGAGATTCAGGTGGTGGACGAGGACCGTTCGGCGGACGAGGATATAATGGAGGACGTGGTCGTGGTCGAGGGGGTAGACGAGGCGGCCGAGGAGGTTATCGGGCGAACCTCCTGATATCAGAAGGGAACGGAGAAGCTGATGGCACCTTTACTGTGGAGGACCAGGCACTGGCAGACATGAGGAGTAGAACAGAGGAGGCGTCCACATCATTCTTTGTTAGGGGCAACGCTGCCATGTATGCCCATCCATCAGAAGGTACTGACGAATCACTTGCCCTTGCGTCTATCTCTTCCCTTAAATCATCAGACT
This sequence comes from Iris macrosiphon, assembly GCA_036927795.1. Lineage (NCBI taxonomy): Eukaryota > Viridiplantae > Streptophyta > Magnoliopsida > Asparagales > Iridaceae > Iris > Iris macrosiphon. Next base: position 164,661,420 of record JAYESA010000001.1, read on the forward strand.
GGATTATCGACTCGGGAGCATCTCGGCATGTGACGGGGAATGCTAGTGAGTTTTCTTCCTACACTCACCTAGCATCAGCAGACAGCATTCAGACAGCTGATGGCACTTTCCAGCCAGTGGTCGGTAAGGGTACTGTTAATTGTACAGGTTCAGTAAGATTATCCAATGTTTTACATGCTCCATCCTTTCCAGTCAGTCTCTTGTCCATTAGTTCTATAATCCTCCAACTTAAATGCATTGTTTCTTTTGATATTCCTAAGGTGACCTTCCAGGAGAAAGGGACAGGATGAAGACTTGGGACTAGCACTTGGCATGAGGGACTGTGGTACCTAGATCGAGAAGGATTGGACTCAGCATTGGTATCTATGGCAGAGAAGGCTGGCATGGAAGGACTGCAGCAGAGGACTGAGGATACCTTGATACTCCATCATCGGAGGATGGGACATTCTTCCTTTGATACTCTAAGTAAGTTGTATCCAGAGATTTATGCAAAAAAAAATAAAGAGAAATTAGTATGTGATGCGTGCGAGTTAGGAAAACTTACTAGGAGCTCATATGTTGGCACGGGTCATAGGAGCACTTTTGCTTTTGAGGTAGTACATTCTGATGTCTGGGGTCCATGTGCTACTAACACTATGAATGGTTATAAGTACTTTGTTTCTTTCATTGAGTGTGCCTCTCGTGTTACCTGGTTATATTTGATGAAAAATAAGAATGATGTACCTGCTTGTTTTCGGAATTTCCATAAGCATGTCCAGACTCAGTACAAAGCAGTTGTGAAGGTACTGAGGTCTGACAATGGAACGGAGTATACCAACAAGACGCTTGCAGAATACCTGTCAGCACACGGAATACAGCATCAGACCACCTGTGCATACACACCAGCACAAAATGGAGTTGCAGAAAGGAAAAACAGACCTTCTGGAGGTCGCAAGAAGTATGATGATCGACATGAATGTCCCACAGAGTCTGTAGGGACATGCAGTGTTGACAACAGCTCAACTCATCAACAGGATGCCCTCGAAGGTCCTCGGATGGAAGTTCCCATGTGAGGTATTGCAAGGCAATAATAGTGGGATACTCCCACTGAAGGTGTTTGGGTGTGTGTGTTTTGTGAAGGACAACAGGCCATCAGTTGGAAAACTTGACCCTAGAGCGGTCAAATGCATCTTCGTAGGCTACTCGGCGACCCAGAAGGGGTATGTGTGGTGGAGTCCAGTAGAGAAGAAGAAGTTTGTCAGTATGGATGTTCACTTTCGGGAGCATGAGCCATACTACCGTCAGGACGGAACTTCACACAACACGCCTAATACTGCCAGTATTAGGCGAGAGGGGGAGATGGAGAACTTGGTGGTAACCGATTTAGAAGTTTGGCATGGAGGCACGGAGAAGGGACAAGAACGTGAAGGTGTTAGGCCTACGGCTCAGGGAGAGTTAATTACCTACAGCAGGAGAGAGAAGCAAACTGCAGGACCAGTACCGACAGTGCCAGTGCCAAGTTCCTTGTCTGCGTTCGTCCCAACTCCTGAGGCACCGACACCAACCCCCCTTCAGGTGATACCCCCTCCTTCACAAGATATCATTCCTCCAACTTCTACTCCTCCCACACCACTATCTGTACGGAGGACCACTCGCCGCAATGCAGGAAATCCTCCAAACAGATATGGTTGGGATATTGCTCAATTTGTTTCTTATGACCATATCCCTTTTTCTCATGGAGCATTTATAGCATCTTTGGATAGTATTACTGTACCTAACAATTGACAGGTTGCCAAGAACGATCCAAAGTGGAAAGCGGCAATGCACGAGGAGTTGGGAGCTCTGGAGAAGAACCACACTTGGGAGCTTGTGATACTGCCAGAGGGGAAGAGAGCAGTTGGATGCAAGTGGGTATTTACCGTGAAGCAGAACCCAGATGGACAGGTTGAGCGCTACAAAGCTCGACTAGTAGCCAAAGGATACAGTCAGACGTACGGCATCGACTATGACGAGACCTTTGCACCAGTTGCAAAGATGAGCATTGTCAGGACTCTGATTTCTCTGGCAGCGAATGGTGGATGGAAGCTACACCAACTGGATGTGAAGAATGCGTTTCTTCACGGAGATCTAGTGGAGGTGTACATGGAGATACCACCAGGATTTGGCACCAATCAGACAGTAGGCAAGGTCTGCAGGTTGAAGAAGTCTCTCTATGGACTGAAGCAGTCTCCTCGAGCGTGGTTTGACAGATTCAGAAGGGCGATGATAGGGATGGGATATCAGCAGATCAATGCTGATCATACTGTGTTCTTCCGTCGGAGTGGAGGCCACATCACCATGCTTGCGGTGTATGTGGACGATATGATTATCACAGGAGATGATGAGCAGGAGATCGCCCAACTCAAAGGAAAGCTTGGCAAGGAATTCGAGGTGAAGGATCTCGGCCTTCTTCGGTACTTCCTTGGGATTGAGATTGCTCGAGAAGCAGAGGGGATTGTTCTCTCTCAAAGGAAGTATGCACTGGACCTTCTCACAGAAACTGGGATGTTGGGGTGCAAACCTGCAGCGACACCAATAGATCAGAGGTTCAAGATTGATGCTGAGGTTGGAGAACCAGTTGATCGGGACAGATACCAGAGACTGGTTGGCAAGTTGATCTATTTGAGCCACACACGTCCTAATATCTGCTTTGCAGTAAGTGTGGTGAGCCGCTACATGCATGACCCACGGAAGGGTCATATGGATGCAGTGTACCAGATTCTGAGGTACTTGAAAGGTGCTCCCGGAAAGGGACTAATATTCAGGAAGAACAATCACGTGAGCATCGAGGGCTACTGTGATTCTGACTGGGCTAGTTGTTCTGATGACAGGAGGTCTACCTCGGGATATTGCATATTTGTAGGAGGTAACTTGGTCTCCTGGAGGAGTAAGAAGCAGTCTGTGGTGGCCAGATCGACAGCTGAAGCAGAGTACAGAGCTATGGCCTTGGGAGTTGCAGAGCTGCTATGGTTGAAGAATATGCTTGTGGAGCTGAAGCTGGATTAAGGAGCCAAGATGAAGCTGTGGTGTGACAATCAGTCAGCTATTAGTATCGCCAACAATCCAGTACAGCATTACAGGACCAAACACATCGAGATTGATAGATTCTTCATCAAAGAGAAGTTGGATAGTGGATTACTGGAGCTTGGCCATGTTCCAACCAGGAATCAAGTAGCAGATGGACTAACCAAGGGACTCGCCTCAGTGAGCATGATTAGAGGATGTGACAAGATGGACTTAGTGAATATCTTTCACCCATCTTGAGGGGGAGTGTTGATATGGTATGTTGGGTGTCATATTTAAGTATAGCATAAGCACATGGGAATATCCTGAGGACATATTTGGGATGCCAGAATATGTCACAGGATATTCCATCATGAGATTATTGTCATAATGATTGAGATCATTGTATTAATGACTGTAAGGCTATATAATGCCAATGAGACAATCAATAAAATCATCAACTAATTTCAACAGATCAAAATGTTCACCCCGTGTACACTATCTAATGGTTTTCATGTCATTCTTTTGTCATTTTTTAGCACATTCAAAAGACCATTCTTCCTAAAGTGAAGTTGCCATGATGAACAAATCGGATTCACCTTTTCATATTTTGGCCATGGGGTGCAAGAAGTTAGTTATGTAGTTTGATGATGCATTGTAAATCCATTTAATTAAATAAGGTATTAACTCTCTTAACCATGTGTGAGTTAACCCTTTCACATGTATCAGCTTTTAGATAGATATCTAGAGGGAAGAATTAACACAAATTTGTTTTGGCAACAAGCTAAGGTTTACGTGTGCTAGTCACTCTGTTTTAAGAGGAGCAATGTCATATATAATTGTAGGTACCTTCCCTTCACTGTTCTTAGGTCAGATAACATGAAGAGAAGACCAATAGGTTGACCTGTTTGGAGTGGATAAAGATTATATGTTGGTGCAGGTTAACAAACCCCTTTCCTATATCTGGTGTTTGGCAATGTTGATCGGGCTCAAGTTTCTCATTCCGAGTTTAATCCGTTGCCAGTAGCTGTAATGGCAGAACTTTTTTGATAACCGTGCCTATGGCTATTTAGCATGCTGGGAAGTTAATATTAAAAGGACATTCTTTGGTGATGTTTGGGAGGTTATGTCTATTTGATTATCAATTAGATTTGGACCTTCAATTCGTGTTCTTATGAAACAAGACGGCTGATTATTAGCTTTGCAAAAGTTTGCTTGGTTATCCTCATAGCTAAAGGCACCACTAGTTTTGGTTTGATCCCTTTGACTTAGCCACTTGGCTTTAGGATTTGGAAGCGATATATTCTTGACTGACATAAGTTGGGTTGGTCTCAGATGGCCAAACAAGTTTGAAGCAAGAATGCACATTTGGAACTGACTTCTTAGTCATAAGACTCATATCTGACAAATGCTGTCTGATGTAACTAGTAGATTATATTTGCTCAAGTTGTTTTTAATTATGTGTGAATCACTTAAATATTTTAGCACTCATAAAAATAGGTGGAATAAAAATGATATCACCAAATAACTATCCACAAGTCTCAACAAGAGCTTGAATCCATCCATGATTAAGTATGCTTTGTATACATTTAACTACAGTATACACCCAACTACCTTACAGAATGCATTTCAATTTTCTTCATTCCAGCAGAGCTACACTTCTCTTGAGCTTTGACATTAAACATAGTCTTTGACCAAGGATGGTTATTATCATATTGTTCGGAGTGGAATTTGCTTTTGCAAAAGATCCTCTAACCTTTTTGAAGATTTCAAATCTCTTTCATGAAATGGAACACATGCATGAACTCTGTCTATATTAGGTTTTATGAACAGTCAAATACTTTTAGCATTTGTTGTATTAATACCTTGGGTTTTATGTCTGACACTAGCAAAATAAAATATAGGCTAAATTTCAACTTGATACCCTCAACTATTCAAGTTTTTCAACTTGATACCCTAACTTTAAAACTAGACAACTTACTACCCTCGACTATTGAATATTTTTAAGTTGATATCCTCCGTCAGTCATGGGTTAATTTTTTCGTTAAAAAAAAAAAACCAAATTACCCCTCCTCCTGCTGCCGCTCCCTTGTCCCGATGCTGCCGTTGCTCCCTTGCCTCGCCGTTACTGCTGCTGCTGAGGAGAGAGGAAAAAGATAATGGGGGTATTTTTGTCATTTAACATTTTTCGTTAACACTGTTAGGATATTAAATTGTACAATTATAGTTGGAATATTAAGTTGTCTTTTTTTAAAGTTCAAGATATCGTGGAAAAACTTGAATAGTTGAGAGTTTCAAGTTGAAATTTAGCCAATAAAATAAACACCTTTAGTATTAACAACAACATCAATAGGACCATTATCCAAAATTTCGAGGTCGGTTGTTTGAATCATTTTCGTCCATTGCTCTGTTAAAGGGCCATGTCCTCTTAACACTAGCAAAAAAGATATCTTTCCTTCAAATTCAGTCCGTTTTTGTTTAGCTATACCTCTGCGTCTAGCGTCTCCGTTAACTATTATCTTAGCACTCTATCTTTTCTGGAGCATATGTTGGTCTGCATTGTAAATGTCAAAAAACTCCAAACCACCCCCAGATGATTTTCCAAAATCTTGTACCCAGTCGGCACCATCTCTAATTTTCCACGAATACACTGAATTTCTTACCGTATCTTGACTATTGTAGAACTATTTTGAAATGAATCTAATATGATATGGATGATAGAAGTTTGCGACAGAGACATCTTTAGGCACCAAAAATGATAGTCAATAGAAGTTATTTTGAGATTAAAGGATTCTAACAAACTGGTCTCACATGGACACTCTTGTATGAGAAAAGAAACCAGCATCAATGTCCAGAGAAGTTTGGATAGGACTAACATATGAGAGCTACGAGTACAATTCAAGTATGCTTGATGGATGGTCTTTTACAAAGGTCTTGTGATTCAATTTGAAACTATGGTGAATGATTCAAAGTTTCTATGTGACGAAGTCCTTGCCAAATTTGTTAGTTATAAAGTAACAACTTCACAAACTTTTAGCAATTGGAGTTGCTATAATTTATATTTTATAGTCACCTAAAACTAGTTTGATAAAATTGTTTGCCTGTCTACAGGTATTGAAATGAATATTGGAGAGCTTATTTTCCATCATCATATGTGAATAGTCGCTGACTTATTTGGCAGGAGATATGTTAGACTCAAAGGGATGCACTGTTCAATGTTAGACATACATGTATCTTTAGGTATATGATATACCTACAATGTCACATTTTCTATAACCTCACATTTAACTCGAGGTAATAGACTAAACATATTCATGCCAGAGAGGGCAAAAGGGTGGAGAAAAATAGGCTTCCTGGCAATGTTGGAAAATGCCCAAAATACCTTTCTTTAGAGTTAGACATGATACCTTATTAGTGCCCTACCAGAGAAAAGTAAGCAACTTGCCAGTTTATGAGAAATCATGAAAAAACAACCGCTGCTTAACTTTTCTATGAAAAATTAAGAGATTGACACCTTTAGTGGATTTTTGATGCCAAACATTGAACTGTTATTTATTGTGCATTGTTTCTCACAAATTATACTTTTATATAAAAAGTGATAATAATTTTATAAAAACACTCGACCCAATTTGTCCAGTGATAATAAGATGTAAGAGGGGGAATTGCCATGCGAGAGAGCAAAGAGCAACTTAGAAGCATTTTCTTTTCCTTTGTTTTTTTGTCTCCTTTTTTTTGCTTTAATTTTCTCTGATTGTTTTCATATTGCGGATGAACTTTGAATAGGTACCAAATTTAGTGTTTTATAGGTGTGAAGCCTTACCCCTTATATTCTTGTTGTCCTCTCCTTTTCTTATTATCCACTGCAGAACTCCTAACTCTTCCTGTTAAAGTGTTCTATTCTAGCACTGCTATTTTCTATCAATAATTCATCAAGAAACTTTCAAAATCCATCAAGAACAGACGTAAACCGGTATCTTTCACGCTATGTTGCACATATATGGATACAGACGTTATATCCTTTGCATTCTCCCCAGGCTGCCAGTCAATATATATATATATATATATATATATATATATATATATATATATATATATATAGAGAGAGAGAGAGAGAGAGAGAGAGAGAGAGAGGGAGGGAGGTGAGGTGGCACCTCACTCTCAAAACAAGGATGGCGGTGACGTGGCACAATCTCAACCACACAAACGAGGGGAGGGGGTTAAGTGCAAATTGCCAATTATGAAATGTGTGGTTGGGATTGTGCCACGTCACCGCCACCCTTGTTTTGAGAGTGAGGTGCCATCTCACCTCCCTTATTCTCTCTCTCTCTCTCTCTCTCTCTCTCTCTCTCTATATATATATATATATATATATATATATATATATATAACGGTCAAAAAATACAATTCAATGACTGCTATTTCGGAGAACATGTGGGGATGTTTAATAGCAGAAATCTCCGATCCATCATCGTGTGTATATATATATATTAGATCCGTAAACGATCCAATACCTCGCGAGATTTTGTTCTAATCTGAATGGTCAAAAAGTAAATCCAACGACTGCTATTTCGGAAAACATGCGAGAATGCTTAAGAGTGAAAATTCGGGTTCATGTGTCCTAGGGTTGGTGTAGTTGGTTAAGGCCACTCCCTCCTTCTACAAGAGGCCGAATGTTCGAATTCTAATATGACCCAACATGTCTCTGATATCATTTCAATACTCAAGTAGACATGAACCCGATATCCGACTTCTATCAGCTTGATTGTTTTCTCTAGATGTACCCTGAAAGAACCCACCCTAAGCTTTGCCGTTCAACCTACGATTCACTCATAAGTATACCCTAGATGTACCCCAATAGACATTCATACTGGCTCCTTTGTACCTGAATTTTGATACTATAACTGTTACAACATAGCTAAACTCCCTATAAACCCTTAAAACACCTCCCAACCCGTCCATAACAGTTTTCAATCTTTTTTGCATCCACATCGAGTTGATCTCTAGAAATTTCCTTCTTATATTAAATATGCAGGATTGGTTCGATGGAGTAGCTAGTCTATGCCTAACTTGATGTTGAACGTCCTCTTTTTTGTTAGTAAGTTCCAGTTGTATTAGAATTTGGAAAGACACCAGTTTAACTTAGGGTAAATCCATTGAAAAGAGAGTTACTACCTTTTCTTTGGAGGGGAGAATAAATTCCATAGTAAAAGTATCGTCATGAAATTGGACAACTGCACTGGCGCATTGGAGATAATAGTGTAACCTGTTTACCTTTGCACCTTTAAAAACCGTTAAATGCGCCAGGAGAGGGGTACTAGTAGAGTAATATCTATACCTCTTTTGGGAGTACAATAGTTCTCATAACCAGGAGAGGGGAATTAGAACATGAAGTACCTTAGAATTGGCATGCCAACCTATTATGATTTTTAAGGGAATATCACTTTCTTTGGAGAACCTAGTGGAACCAACTGCCTCATTTGCATTTCTGCTGGATGGGCTCCTGAGTCCTGACTGCCAGCACTGATTGCCACTCACCGCTGCTAGTATGGCCTGTTGCTCAAGTAGTGTCTCCAGCACTGTTGCTATAGTAGTCTCTTCTCCTTCACTGTCCCTTCCCTTTTTCCTCCAGCCCTTCCCTCTTCCGAAGATCTCTATTCTGTATATAAAACGGAAGAGCTGGTATATGAGGAGGTAGGGGTGCAAGCAGAGCGGATTTGGTTACTTCATGTTAAAGTTACCGCCACTAGCATCAAAACTCTGGAGCATCTATGAGAGTTGAGGGTTGATATTTATATTATTCAACATGTTCCTGCAGATTGAAGGTCGATTTATAGACAGAGAGTTGGATTCATGCAACAATATAGTTTTTTTTAATCCGTTTCAAATGTGCAGCAGAGGAGATTCGTTACTAGGTTGCTCTGCCACTTTTACCAAAACTCTAGAGCGTTGATAATTGATAAGGGTTGAAAATTAATATATTACTCGACACTTACCGTTTTGTTCTTTTTCTTGAGTGAATATGCATATGAATTTCATTTGGATAGTTAAACAAAGGCTAATTTGTACTTAAATATCATGAACTTTCACGTTTTTATAAGTTGCTACCATGAAATATTTATATTAGCAACTTGCTACCATAAACTTTTTTTTTTTTTTCCTACTTAACTACCATGAACTATCACAATTTTGCAAAGTCAGGCTAAGGGTGAGTCCAAAAAAGGCCACGTCCCCTTGTATTGACAATCCAAAGAAAATAGATTATTCATTTGAAATTTAATTAATTAAAAAAATTCAAACTTAATTATACTAATTCTCAAACTAATCTAAAATTATTGTTTAAAAACTCTTCCAATTCCAACCTTTAACATACTTATAATCTCTAAAATTCCAGTTGACAAAAATACTTATAACCCTAAACAATTAGTTCTAACCTAGGCACAAAGACTCCAAAATTCATGTCGTGTCTTTATAGTGTCGAACACGCATATTCAACATGCCACATGCACTCCATAGTACACAAGGACAAACCAAAGGTGTCGAATCCGTCACCTTGTCAGAAATGTATCGCGTCGAATCCGCGTCCTTGAAACATAGGTTTTAAAAGTATTATTCCTATCCAAACCATAAAATTATTTCTGACCCTTAAAATTCAGTAAAAACAAAAAGAGAAGAAAAAAACTAATCCTTACCCTCAAATCCCTTTCCTTTCCCGTAATATGACTCCATGCGTGCGGGTGGCTGAAGCGACGGAGGAGGAGGACGATAGACGGCAACGAGGGCCATACTCACCGGCTGCGGGGAAGGAAAGGGATTTGGGATTTATTTTTCTTCTTTTTTCTAATGGAATTTAGAGATTATATATAATTTTTCATTTCTTTAGGGGCAAAAAAGTCTAAATATAGTTAATTTTAACGGTATGTTAACATGAGGGGTATCTTGCAACTAGTTACAAAGTTCATGGTAGCAAATTGCTTAAAAATTAGTTTAGATAGCAACATGCAAAAAGGTGAAAGTTTGTGATATTTAAGTGCACATTAGCCTTAAACAAATGTCAATTTTTGACTAAATTAAATATGAACATGGCTTGAATATGGGTAAGGATTTGATATTGCTAGACAATACAAAGAAATTAGTAAGAAAATTAAGGGTCCGTTTGGATAGGCTTTTTGAAATTTTGTTATGAAAGTAATCTTCTGAAAGTAACTTATAATTTTTTTTTCTGAATATAGAAATTTTGACTTTGCGTTTTATTACTTTCATCTGGAAAGTGATTATAAGAAGAAGAAAAATTGAAGATTTTATTTGGTAAAATATTTTTAGAAAGTAGTTTCTTTTAATTGTATCCACATTGTTCGTGTCCAACTGTGTCCCGCTCAAAACTGTTCGTGTCCAACTGTGTCCGAGTTCTCTCCCAAAACAACTATTTTTGTGTCCTGTTCCATGTGTCCCATACTGTGCCCCTCCTCCGTATCTGACATGGGTCTCCACTTGGGTGCAGTCTGCCGGTTTCGTGGCCGCTTCCAGAACCTTTACAGCGAGGAACTCCACGACGAAGAGAGGGCACGAGGAGCTCCACGGCGAGGAGAGGGCACGAGGAGCTCGAGGGGAGTCATAGCGGCCGTCGAGGTGGTGCCAACGGGAAGCTCCTAGTCGGAGATCCAGTCCCCGCCAGTTATTCTGCAGCTCGTCCACCTTCCTCGACGCGGGGATCTCTACTCCGAACGAACTCAGAGAAATCGGAGGGAGAGATCGAGGGAGACGAGTTGGAGGGAAAGCTCAAGGGAGGCGAGGAGGGAGAGCTCGAGGGAGGTTCGGAAGGCGGCGGTGGATGACAAACTCCACCGACTGACCCCTCCTATGGTGGTGGCGGAGCCCGAGCCTCGAGATTAGGGTGCACTGCCCTTGATCTTCGGGAGGTCATGGGTCTTCGATTTAAGCTACGTGGAGGAGCGGAAGCAACATGAGAAGGGCGGAGTCATCTGTTAGGAGATGAGGCTCCCGCAGAGGTGGCGCCATGGCGAGGCGGTGGGAGCAGAGCTTTGAAAATTTTCATGAGAGAGAGAAAAGGAGGGGGTGGGTTTGGGGGAGGGGCCTGCCAAACTCTCCGAAAACTCACTCAGGAAACATGCTTTTGCTACTCTTTGAAATTTAGAAGCCAGAAATTTTTAGGAGGTCAACGAATCTCAGTAAGAACCTTCGATTCGACGTTTCTTACTTGGGGGCTCGTTTGGAGCTCGTTTCTCCGATGACGGGAGTTTCGTTTTTTCGGGGACGGAAGCTCGTTTTCCGACGATATGATCGCTTCCCATAATATGACCATAATTTTAGAAGATGACATAAATTTTGTGAGAGAAATTAGAATACTTTCAATACACATTTATCAAAGTACCAATAAACTTAAGATTTCTTACTTTGACGTCATAAAAAATTAACATCCGAAATATCTATCTGTAACTTTGAACTGAACTTTATAAATTTTAAAATATTTATAAGTTTTGATAAAAATAATTAATAAACATTAAAAATTTATCAGCGCGCGCTCCCAAATTTAAAATATTCTAAGTAGTCGTGTTTTTTTGTCCCCGCTTCCGCTTCTGACTTCTAAGCTTTGAAATCACAGTTATAGTGTTGGTGTTAGATTTTTTTTTTTGGAAGCAAGACTCCCAATAGCAAACGTCCAAACACCAATTTTGTTTGTTTTGACGTTTAAAAGCAGAATGTTACATTTAAAAGCGTAACCAAACAAGCCAAGTTTTGCCTATAATTTGAGGGCTTCAGATGGTATTTGGATATCTTTCGGATAGCTTGGATATGCATATTTGCATCCAAATTTTAAACTGACGGATAAAATATTACCATATTTGTTAAAAATCAAATATGGATCTGGATTTGGACAGGATTAGTTGTTTGTTTACTTTACACTCTTCTAGGTGGAGGAGGAGGAGGAGGAGGAGGAGGAAGAGGAGGGATACATGGAGGAGGCAGAACATGCTGCAGTTTAGGTTCGGCGTTCTTTTCTTTTCATCTTATACTGATTTAACATTCTAGAGCTATTTTCTTCTTTTAAGAAATAGAATACTAGTGATTTTGACTCAGTTGTTCATTCAGAGAGAAAATTATTTGTCAGACTATCATTTCGGATAGCCAGTCCTGTAATTGGAGAAGTGATTTCATTCTCTGTGGCTGATTGTTGTTCATTCCATTATTACTATTGCAATTCCAACTTTCTCATAGTCCCTCTTCCTTGATAGGAGTTCTGTTTAAAGTCTTTATGTTTGGTCAGTCAATTATTTTGTGCTTAGTTTGTTCTTTATTTTATCCGACTGTGGTCGTCGAGGGTTTAAGTGATCAAAACTTGGAAGTTTGTACCTCAAAAGTAGAAATTACCTAGAAAGAGGAAGCCTGTCAAGATTGGCAACCTTTCTTTTTCCCATGCTCTACGAGACTACAACGTATGTTGCACGGACACGAATGAGACACAAACTACATGACTCCTACTATGGATGTTCTACTATATTTTGAAATGTATGTACAACACTGACAAAATAAATAGGCTTTCAAGGAACACAAAGAGATTTTTTTAATTGCGAGCAATTTTTTTGTTTTGACTTATTATTCATCTCTACTGTTATATTGCGGCTTAGAAACGGTTTAGAAATGAACCATCTAAATTGTATGTATATAATCAACCAACTATTAATATTTAAATATTTTTTAACTATCACATATGTTTTTTTTTTCTCACGTACTCGAGGACGTAAGATAAAAAGTTAAAAACCAACCGTATATATAACAAATCATAAAATATATTTAAAATTTAAATTATATTTAAACTAATTACATGGTTAGACACATATCCAAAAACTAAAAATATATATTTATAAAAAATTATAATTAAAATATATTTATAATATTATAATATAATATAATTTTTTTTTTTTTTTTTAATAATATTATAATTTTTTTTATACTTGCAATTCAGGTTAACATGACTTTAACTATAATCTCTTCCCATCTCAGCTCTTGTTCAGATGATGTCAGTTAGAAATTCTTTCTTTGACTGTAAACAATGAGTAGATTTCTTAATTATTTGAGTTGGTGTTGGGGACGCTTAAGATTCAGAGGTCAATATACAACCTAAGTGTAATGATAAACTTAATGTTACGATGATAAAATAGTTTTGACGTTCTCCACTCAACAACAATATATGCTACTAGTTTACAATATATTAAAGCTCTTTGAGCAGATATTATATTAGACAGTATATATGATGTGGAAATAAGTTTTTTTTATTAGACATGGTAGTATGGTACAATATATTAAAGCTCTCTGAGTAGTTATTATATCAGAATTTTTTCTGCTGAAAAATATAGTTTAAATAATTTCTTCGGAGATTTTTTTTTTTTTTTTAAAAGAGAATCCAAATAGTTTGGATTAAATTTAGCAAATTTTTACATTCAACGTCTTTACTAAGGACGGCCATTTTTTTTCTTTTTACATTTTTTTATCCGGTGAAAAAAAAAAGTAAAAACAAAACAAAACAATTAAGTCTATGTGCTCTTAGGAAGGGCGTGATTTTATTATTATTTTTTTCTCGAAAAAATGGTTGGCTCCCTCTAAGTAAGGACGTGAACCATACATGGCAGGCTCCCTTAGTAAGAACGTGAGCCATACACGACAGGCTCCCTTAATAAGGACACCTACCATTTCTTTTTTTTTTCTTTTTCTGAAAAAAAAAAAATTAAAAAAAATCTCACGTCATTCCTAAGGACGTGTAGGCTTATTTATTATTATTTTTTCTTTTCTCCTCGATAAAAAAAAGTTAAAAAAAAAACAAAACGTACTTAATAAAAACGTTGGATGTGAAAATTTGCTGAATTTAATCCAAACATCCTTAGTAAGGACGTTTGAATTTTCTTTTAACAATTTAGAAAAAAAAATTCTCTGAAAAATATATTTAAACTATATTTTTCTACAGAAAGATTTCAGTTTTTATATTAGATCAAAACTTGAAAGTTTATACTTTGTACGTCAAGTAGAAATTAACTAGATTTTATATATGTCACTAATTATTTTTTATAATATCTGATATTTTTTAGGTAAGGACATTCTTTAAAAATGTAGTTAGTTGGAGTTTGTTATAACCAGACTAGGTGGTGGGATATTGGTCATCCAAATTTGATCTTTTACTTGGTAATACTTGAGACCAATTTGCTAATCAAGCTTTTATTGCTCATGAGCAGTAGATTGACTGGTCGCAACCAGACAATTCAATATGTTAAAATTAGGTACAGTAACTAAAATTTCCTATGTCTATCAAAGTTTTTGAAGTTTCAGCGTAGATAGTCGCTGCTGATTTAGAGCATCATTAGTAGATGATGTTCAAAAAAAATTCTCCAACATTAAAATAAAATAAAATTATTTAGTAATAGGATCTCATATATATAAAAAAAAAATTAGGATTTGTGTTTGTAAAATGTCTGAAATTAGATTTTGGACCTTAAAATTACTGTTCACTAGCCTACATGAATAGTGATTTCGAGATCTAAAATTTAATGTCGGACACTTTAGAGACACAAATCATAATTTTAACTATTATGTGATATCATATTACTAAATGACCAAAGAAAAAAAAAATTAGAATGAGTTGGGTCTGTATGAGAATAGTAGAGAATGATAAAATGAACTTTGGTCCCAAAGATTGTGTGGTCAAAAGTTTAATGTAGAAAAATAATAGTGTAAATTTAGAATTGAGCTCCAAATTGGGACTTATTATTCTACAAAATAATTTCCTACATTCTGAATCTAGAAATTCTCAGGTCCAACCTATAGCTCTTGTGGATGAATTGGACCTGAAAATCTAGAAATTGAAACTTAGGATGGTTCTTACTATTTTATAAATTGAGCTCCTACATTCTGAATCTAGAATTTTGGATGAGCCTTACTAATGATGTTCTTAGAGAGCAGCTTCACATCATATGGATACTGATATTGGAGGTAAACAAGCTCAAGGCAGATCCAAGTTTCAACTGGGGTGGACTCCAGTCCACCCTAAATTTTTTATTCTTTTTTATATAATTTTTTTTTTGTAAGAATTAGTCTACACAAATCCATCGTAATCCATTCTAGCCCATTACCATTTATATTTCTGGAACCGTTCCTACTCAGGAAATCTCTTGATTTTATGGAAGTATTTGTTGGCTTATCCAACATCTAAGATGCGAGCTTCATGTAAATGGCATCCTTTGCTGCTTGGTTCCAGTAAACGGCTGCGTAAACTAACGAGTGACTGGGGAGGAATATGTTCGATAGTAGCATATACGTAAAGGAAACAAGTACAAAAGTATATGTGGGGTAAGTTTTCAGTGTTCATACAAAGCGGGATGTGTAAGAAGCATGGTTTACGGTATCCGGCCGATATCGATACAGTTTGACATATCTTGATCCAATATCGATATTGACCGATATCGACAATGAATCTTTTTTCTAGCCAATTCAACCACAAAAAATGAACCGAAAACATCAATCAGCAAGGAAATAAAAACAGTAAAATTGTAAGAGCACGTAAAAAGAAGAAGAAGAAAACTTATCTATTGCATGTAAAACAACTATTTTGTTCAATTTTAAAACAACTAACAAATAACATAAGAAATACTCTCTCTCTCTCTCTCTCTCTCTCTCTCTCTCTCTCTCTATATATATATATATATATATATATATATATTAAAAAATCGGATTTTTTCATTTAAAGTAATAAAATATTATATATTTATAAATAACGGAAAAATATTGGAAAAATTGCAGAGGGGGGGACCACTCGCCAACTCAGTTGGCGAGCTGCTGAGTTGGCGAGCATCTCGCCAACTGAGTTGGCGGGGCACTCTCCTCGAGAGGCCCGCTCGTCAACTCAGTTGGCGGGCCAGTGAACGTTGGCTTTTCAGCCGTTGGGCAACGGCTCCCTCCAACTCCTATAAACACCCCCCCCCCAAACACTCCTCACACAACACATTCTCCTCCTCAAATTTTCACAGCTTCCTCCTCCTATTTTCACAGCTTCCTCCTCCTGTTTTCTGTAGCAAAAGTTCTCAACCTTCATGGATCGTAGCGTAAGAATTGTATGCTCGCACGGCGGTAAAGTAAATGGGTTAAATTACGAAGGAGGAAAAAATATAATTTTTTCAACTTATCCGAATATTAGTTTTGAAAATATACGTAATCATATTATTGAACGTTGTTCTATTCATTATGATTTTATTCTGAAGTCTATTTTTTGTTCTAATTGTTTTTTGATAGATAGTGAAGATGCATGGAATTATATTCTTGAGATTAATTCACAATCACGATATATAAAAATATATGTTATTAAAGTAGCAGCAACCTTAGATAGTAGAAATAATGAATATTTTTCTGAATATCAGCATGTTAGTTCGGGTGCTAGTTCTTCTCAACAAATAGTTTCATTTATCCAAGAAGGTCATTCATCAGATGAATCT
Organism: Iris macrosiphon; assembly: GCA_036927795.1. NCBI lineage: Eukaryota > Viridiplantae > Streptophyta > Magnoliopsida > Asparagales > Iridaceae > Iris > Iris macrosiphon. The sequence continues at coordinate 164,677,934 of JAYESA010000001.1, forward strand.
AATCATGATGATGATAGTGACAACGACGATGGAAATAGTGATGATTTAGTTGAAAATGTAGGTTATACAGTAGATGATGATGTTGTAAAAGCTATCACTGGTGAATTATTTAAGGGACAATCATTTCCTAGTCGTTCTCACTTTAGAAGCTTTATAAGTAATTTAGCAATTAAATATAATTTTAGTTGTTCAGCTAGTCTTATGAATAATGCTCGTGGAATTATATATAGTTGTGATCAACCGAATTGTAATTGGAGAGTATATGTCAAATCTATTGGAAATGGCGATATAGTTAAAGTTAGTACATTAGAAAATCGTCATTCTTGTTTAGGAAGACTTAGTACAGGACGTCATCGACTAGCTACCGCTTCATGGATTAAGACCATGATAATTGACATTATTAGAGATAACCAGTCATACAGTCCATCACAAATTGTTAAAGATATATATAGGGAGCACCGTATACAAGTTAGTTATTCCAAAGCATGGAGAGCCCGAGAGACAGCACTAGCTGAAATTAATGGTAGTTATGATGAGGCATACGCTAGTCTTGAGGAGTATTGTTATAGAATTATGGAGACAAATCCAGGTAGTATATGTTTTATTAAAACTGCCGAAAATAATAGCTTCCAACGAATTTTTATTTGTTTTAAGTCATGTATTGATGGATTTTTAAGTGGATGTTTACCAATTATTAGTACTGATGCTACATTTCTTTCGTCTAAATATCAAGGTATCTTATTTATTGCTTGTGCTCACGATCCTAACTATCAATTATATCCTATAGCTTATGCTGTTGCTGAAGGTGAGAATAGTGATTCTTGGTCATGGTTTTTAAATTCGCTTAAAATATCTTTTAAAAGTTGTTTTAATGATTGGAGTATAATTTCATTTATATCTGACAAGCAAAATGGATTAATAAATACTGTTCGTGCTATTTTTCCTGCATCTCCTCATTTTTTTGTATTCAACATTTTAAACAAAACATGAAAAAAGTTTCAAAAGAACCAGTATTTCAACGCTTGTTAGACTCGCTTGCTAGATCATATAATAAAACGGATGCAGAGAGTGTGTTTGATATAATTAAAGCCGAGAACATAGTGTTGTACGATTGGCTTATTGGTGTAAACGATGAAAGTCGTCGATTTGAACATTGGATAACAGCGTATGCTACTTGTCCTAGATTAGATATTAACACTTCTAATCTTGCTGAATGTTTCAATAGCTGGATTAAGAAATTACGAGATAAGCCAATTACAATACTTCTCGATGGTATTAGAGCCAAGATTATTACACTTTATGACAATCGTAGAAAGTTTGCTGAAAATATAGACACAGATTGTTGTCCGAAGATGTTAAAAAATATGGCTTCTATTATCAAAGAGAAGAACCACCTAGAAATATTAGCTATTGATAGTTATAAGTTTGAAATAATAGACCGGACAACAGGTAGAACCTATATTGTTCATATAACTGACAGAACCTGTATATGTTTTAGATGGTACCATACTTATATACCATGTATACATGCATGTTTTGTTTGTAGATATTGCAATATTAGTATTGATACTTTTTATCCTGCAGTATTTTCGACGGAAAACTTGAAACCCGTATACGCTCAAAAAATGGAGCCAATTCCAGTTCCCTACGAAATCCAAGGTCCTTTGGTAAGAGGACAAATTAGGGTGCCAGATGTAAGACGCAAAGCCGGAAGACCAAAGAAGAACCGCATCAAACCCCGGGATTCATCGACAAGAGATCTACGTTGCAGTAATTGTGGTGCTATGGGACACAACCGAAGAAGATATACTAGTCAACCGAGAGATTAAAATAGAATTATTTAATACCCAAATATTGTAATAAAAAACCATTACAAATCATACAAAAATTTTAATAATACAACGTTACAAATTTTCTACTGATCCTCGTCCTCGTCTTGTTGAGTTTGGGTAGGCAGCGGTGCTGATGGAGTCGAAAAAAATTGTGTGAATATCTGGTAGCTTTCATCTCCAGCAGTTTGGTAACTCGGATCCGCTCCTGCATACTGGTAACTAGGGCCCGCTTCAGCATACTGCTCACTAGGGCCCGCTCCAGCATACTGCTCACTAGGGCCCGCTTCAGCAGTATCCCGACGCCGACGACGACGAGAGTGTCTCTGTCGTAATAAGCCGGTCGGATAGTCCGGTGGAAGACGGGATTGTAATGGAGGCATTTTCGGTTCCCGTCCAATACCCAGATGCTCAACACGAGTCACAAGTTCCTCCATAAGAAGTCGACCTTGTGGGTGAAGATTTATCTCAGGTTGTTGCAAAAATTATTGGTATACAACACTCTGAAATTTAAAGAACACGTAAATTAATATATTTATCATATCTATGTATATGTATTTTTGAAAGTTTAATGAAGTCATACCAAATCATGTATTCCATCGGCAAAAGCACGCAGAGTAGAATCGTCTACAGATCTAGTCTTGAACCTGGGCTCCTCGTAGTGGTATACTCGGTTGCTCATAAGAGGGCATCCCCACCATCGCCTGTAGTCGAGGCTACCTATGTCTGCAAAATGTAAACAAAATTTTAGCAAACTATTTACACTAAATCAATACGAATAATGAGTAACTTATAACTTACATTCCTCAGCAGAATTTAGTATGGGAGACATGTCCCTGACACTATAATTCTCGAACCGATTATTCCAGTCAGCAACGAGACCAATGATTCGTTGTAATGCATTTGATGTCTGATAACCGACTGTCGGTGGATCATCGAAAATTATTGGGGCCATTGCGAATTGCCGAAGAACACGGTCTGCCGGATGGTACATGGTGAACCGATCATATATAATATGACATCTGTGTAAACTAAATGCATAGGATGTCATCTTGATTTCTGGAGCATCAGGTTCATATGAGTACGGTAACCAGGTTACCTATTTAAAGATATTGTATCAATATGATGTGATGTTTATCTACGATCAAAACTTAAATAATTTAAAGATATTTATTGCATATTTAAAAATTACCTGATTATACCGCAGTGTATCAAATTGGCTACGATATAGTGATACAGTCCTGTATTGGTAGTGTTGATAATCCACTACGTCTGTAGGCCAGCGCATAGCAACTGGAAATACTCCAACATTACTGAGAATGCTGGTAACAGGCCTACCAATATAAAAGTGCTCGTAGGACCAGAACTATAAAACAAAAAAATGACATTAGTACAAACATAATTTGCGTATAAAATTACTCTTACTTTTTAAGGTCTTTAATTCATACCTGTATCAGTAAAATACGTCCACAAATACTCTTGCGATTGGATCTGACAAATTCTGTCAGATTGGCGTACAAAAATGCAAGAGTAGCAGCTCCCCACGCATGCTCAGTAGGTTTGTTCAGATCATCCAAGAATGGTAAAAGCTGCACATTTACCATATTTTCCGATGCATCGGAAAATAGAATTGCACCACATAAACAGAGCAGATACGCTCTAGTGCAACGAATGACCTGGATTTATTAAGTGTTATATAGAATTGCACCACTAAATTAAGTAATAAACAAATTTACTAAAAAAAATACATACCCGATTTTCATCTACATCAACCACCCCATCAATAGTTTGATGTAGGTCTCTAAAGTTGCCACGGAGCCATGAAAATTTCACATAATTGCCGTCTTTTAGACCTGAAGGAGGGCTAACACCAAGATAACTCCGGATCAGATCAGATCCCTTTAAGTGCGGATCAAAATATATAGCGTTACCTTTAATAGGTAACCCTAGTATATTCGCCACATCAAAAAGGGTGATCGTCATCTCGCCGAATGGGAGTTGAAAAGTGTTGCGTTCTGGCCACCAACGCTCCGCAAGACTTACAACTAAATGAAGATCGTGAATTAAATATCTAGCACGATCTATATAGTGGAATCCAAAGGATTCCACCAAAGCCTTTTGAGCTGGATTAATCTCCCACGTACGATAATTCCTTTCACACCGCCAATGTACGTGGATCCGGGTTCGTAAAGCATTATCATGGTCGTATAACTATAAAAAATATATGCATTAATAAAGTAAACATAGGCATTATAAAAAATATATACATTAATAAAGTTGGCAACTTATAATTTCAAAAATTACCTCGCCAGTAAATATCTGACTAGAAATGTGCTCTTCACGTTGCTTAATAATAAGCGCGGTAGTCGGTCCGCCAGGAATACGACCGTCATTGCGGGTAGCCATCGCTAGTAAATATCAAGAGGAGGAAGTTGTGAAAATAGGAGAAGAATGTGGTGTGAGGAGTGTTTGGGGTAGTGTTTGGGGGGGGTGTGTTTATATAGGAAGGGAATATAGCCGTTGCCCAACAGCTGAAAAGCCAACGTTCACTGGCCCGCCAACTGAGTTGGCGAGCGGGCCTCTCGAGGAGAGTGCCCCGCCAACTCAGTTGGCGAGATGCTCGCCAACTCAGCAGCTCGCCAACTGAGTTGGCGAGTGGTCCCCCCCTCTGCAATTTTTCCAATCTTTTTCCGTTATTTATAAATATATAATATTTTATTACTTTAAATGAAAAAATCCGTAAAAAATTGATAATATTTTGGTTTCGATATCAAAAAAATTGATACTACAATCAGAAACCGTCGATATTGTCGATACAGTCGATCCTGATAATAATAGAAAGAATTCGACACCGATTCTGATACAGATACCGCGAACCTTGATAAAAAGATGCTAGTAGTATAAGAATCATCATTATGTCAATGTGCATTTCCTGAACGTTTCTTAGGCCACGTTTAGTGTGCGAAATCAGAACCTTGGAAAAGGAAACACATTCATTTCATGTGTTTTAATGTCAAAGAAAATGAGTAAGAAAAGAAAAATGATTCCCAAGAAAAAAAATTGGAAGAAAATATTTTTTCATACTCAATGGATTCACTTTCTCATCTCCAATTATTCACTTTCTCTTTCAATTTTGCAGACCTTTCCAAGCACCAAAAATAAAAAGAGAAAATTTGAGTTGCACCCCACTTTATTTATCCCAATTCAAGGTGCACCCCACTTTTTACCATAATGTATGATACCTCCCACTTTTGACGAAAATCGTCCACGACTCACAATCAACTCCTTTGACCAACATTTTTTGACGAAAATATCCCTCATTCTTCTTCTTCCCCTCCCCGCCGCGCGCACCCCAATGCCCCCCTCCCTGCCACACGCCCCCGGCTGCCCCCTCCCCATCGCGCGTCCCCCGCTGTCCCATCCCCGGAGCAACTGCTAACTGCTGTTGCTGTGGTGCTTGCTGCTGCTGCTACTGTTGCGCGACGTCGAGGGTGCTCGGCGACAAGGGAGGGGGGTAGGAGTGGGTTGCGAGGGAGGGGGGGAGGGAGCACGATGGCGAGGGCTGCGTGGCGTCGGGGGCACGGCGACGAGGGAGGAGGGGGGCATGACGCGCGACGGCGAGGGAGGAGGGCACAGGGCGTTAGGGGCGCGGTGGCGAGGGAGGAGGGAGCGCGGCGACGAGGGATGCGCTGCGTCGCGGAAGAGGACAACGCAAGGGTAGGGGATGGAGGGTGGGAAAGAAGACGAAAGAAATGATATTTTCGTCCAAAAATGTTGGTCAAAGAGGTTAACCATGAGTTGTGAATGGTTTCGGTTCAAAGTGAAAGATATCGTACATTATGGTAAAGTAGTGAAGTGTATCTTGAATTAGACTAAATAAAGTAAGATATAACTCAAATTTTCTCAAATAAAAATTAATAAAAAAATATTTTTTTTATAGAAAAAAAAACAAAAAATTAATTTCTTTTCCTTTTCTCTACTATGAACCAAACGAGGCCTTATTGTTGGGCTCTTTCTTGGATCTGTCTGACTTTTAGGGTGGAATTTGGCAATTGGCAACAAAACTCATGGAGATAAATTGGTTTTACTGTTTTTGCAGGAAAGTCTCTCTCCGTACCTTCAAATTAGCTCATCATATTCTTGATGTTTGCCAATGAAGAAGACGAGGGCCTAGGCCAAAGTGATGATCAGGAATATTTATGTCCATGATATCTGTTGTGGGACTTAAAAGTCTAAAAATCTTGTTCCAGGTGGATTCTTAGACATGACCTCTTCAAAGTTTGGAATGTTCATGTTTGGTCTCTAATACACAGGAGCGGAAGTATAATGAGTTGTTTACTATGTTGCACAGGTTACTTACTGGTTTTCTGGTGTATTTTCTTGACAAATTCCATAGGTACTAGATAAATTGTTTAGTACACTCTAATTTTTTTTTAGTTTATTTATAAGTTTATTATTAATTTTTTTTTTTGAGGGCAGTCAAAATTCTCATATAAAAGTCAATATCTTATATTTTTCAGCCTATTTTTTTTTTCATAACTGTCACAATATTGACAGTTCTTCCAATTGTGACAGTCCTAAATAATTAGGACTGTAAAAAAAAGATAGTCTTTCCTATTGGAAGGACTGTCAATTTTGTTTACAGTCCTAAGAAGAGGCGTAGAAGAAGAAGAAGTAGCAGCAACAACAACAACAGCAGCAGAGTAGGCGGTGAGCGGGGGCGACGCGAGGCGGAGGTGCGCGCGGGCGGAGACACGCGCTCGCGAGAGGCTGAGTGCGGCGGAGGCGTCCGCGCGAGAGCGGCGCACGGCGGAGGCGCACGCGTGCGCAGGACTGCGCGGCAGAGGCACGCGCTCGCGAGGGGCTGAGTGCGGTGGAGGCGTGCGCACGTGCGCAGGGGTGGGCCGGCGATGGCTGCGGCGACAGCAGCAGCAGAGGCCAGCGCTTGCGCCTACACCTCGCCACCGCTCCCGCGCGCGCGCCTCCGCCTCCGCTTCTTCCCCCGCCTCCCGCCTCCTTCTCCTCCTCCTGCTCTTCCAGTAGTTGGGATTGGGGTTATAAAAATTTGAAGAGAGGGAATAAAAATTTAGAATGAAGAATTTTAGGAATATTTGGAAGAGTTAGATTGTCCTGAATAAATTTTGGACTATTCTAAATAAAAATTATAAAAATTTAGACTGTAATAGACTATCCTAATTAATTGTTGAAGTACCTTTAAAATTTGTCATTTTCTTTCATTTACTAGCTTGAGTGTGAGTATTACCATGTATGTCACCAAATATTCTGGTCTTCTCACATAAACAAAACAAACTATTCTAATCGCTTCATCTCCATTGTTCACCATTCTTTCATCATTTCTTCTCTCAGTCAAAGCAAGGAAATTGCTTCATCTCCCATCTTCTTTTGCCTACATCTCTCTCGACTCTTTTGTGGTGTTGCCTACATCTCTGACTCTTGGTGGCATATTTTTATGCAATGTCCATTTTATTGTAGGGTTGAACCTTTCCTTCACAATTGGTTCTCTTTTGCTACTTTTCAAACTATTTGAATAATCAAAGCTAAAGAATAGACTTGCATGCTTGCTTTTGGACGTTTAGTAGTTCTTGTAACCTTTGCCAGTAATAAAGTGTGTGCTTTAATGGTTAGTTTGACTCATGGAACTAGCAAGAAAAGCTACGGAAGCTGAGTCCTCGTCTATTTTTGGACGTTTAGTAGTTCTTGTAACCTTTGCCAGCTGCTTCTTTTCTTAAGTTAATTTTTGTGTCAAAATAGAAGTCAAAAATATTTTGAATATATACAAAATTATTGTTAAAGTATTTTTATGTTGCATAAAAATGTGTTATGTAAATCCGTAGACAAGCCAAGGTTGCCAAATTTTCATCCCAACCTGCAATGATTGATAAGTTTTCCCTGGTTAAGAATTCTAAGGAATATCAATATGCTCTCATGAACGACCATATATAATGGATATTTTGTTCCAAATGGTTACCCAATCCATTTTTTGAGAAATTTTGAGTTACCTTCCACTTTTTTTATCATATTTAATGACGCACCTCACAGTTTTTTTATAATGTACATGTTCTCCCGCATATGACGAAATTCGTCCAGAATTAACGGTCAACTGCTTTGACCAAATTTTTTTTGCCGAAAATGTTCCTCCCCATTTTCTTCTTCCTCTTCCATCCTCCCCCCTCCTCCCTACCACCGCCGCCACCACCTGCCCCCGCCCCCCCCTACCCGCCACTGCCCCCTCCCCGCCACTGCCTCCGCCTCTGCTCCCCCCCCATGTAGTGTCCCGCTTCGCGTATGCACTATGAACAAGAGATATCGCTTTGCTGGCTCGAGCGGAAGCCTTCTCGAAGAGTTTTTCGATCGAAACACAAGACGACTGATCTAGGTGAGTGGCCAAAACTTCATTATCTGATTCTTGCACGCCTTAATAATGAATCTGAGTTTTTGTAATGCTTGTTTGCTAATAGATAATGTTTGCATGAGAATGATAGAACGAGAACATGCATGCTTAACTAGAGAACTTGCATGCTTGTCTAAAAGAGATAAAGAACCATTGCCATTCTAGTATAGTAAAGAATTATTGCATGCTTAGAACACTATCAATGCTATCGAACAAACCGCTGTCATGCTAATAAACAAGAATAAAAGAATAGAATGTTGCTTGCTAGGTCACACTGACACCGCTATTGAACGAACTCTTGTCATGCTAATAAGAAGAGTAAGAGATTGCTTGCATGTTACCTTATCGTTTTTGCATTGATAAAACTGTTTGAAATCCTTGAACGGTATCAGAGAGATGACAGCCAATCCGCATAGAGATAGATGGAATAGAAAGCTTGTATTGTCACGTTGTGTTATGCTTGTGATATGCTTGTTATAGAGAAGATGTGAGAGTAATAGTGCGCCCTGAGTTCGGGGTGTGGCTATTTGACTAGTGGATAGAGGCTAAATGACAAGTTTGAAGATTAATAGTGCGCCCTGAGCTCGGGGTGTGGCTATTAGACTGGTGGATGGAGACTATTGATGGGGTAAGACTAATAGTGTGCCTTGAGGGTATGGTTATTAGATGGGAGACGGTACTTTTGTTGGTAAGAGTTTGAGTTAGAGAAATTAGTTTGTGTCACGACCCAATTCCGTAGAATCAATTGAGGCGTCCCCCGAATCGTGACCGCCGTGCGGGCCTGGGGTTGCGCTCGCACAAGGCTTTAATGATTTGCATAGCAAGCACATATTCAGAGTACGCAGATAAATTGAAACACAGATTTAAAACATGAAAAAGTTCTCTTTATTGATAATGAACATCTATTACAAACTCCTGAACGAGTCAGCTAATATGCCGAACGGCTTACAAAAGAGATGACTCAAAATGAGATAGCAGTCATGTACATTACATCCCTTTATAAACTCAAAATGATAAAGACCTCCAGGCTGGAGGATAGCTTTGCCACGGAGCTGCATTTGTGTATGAAGAGTTGCAGCTTCGGACTTCAAAAGGGCTTCAGGGGCGCGGTGAATATACGTCGACAGCTGGACTGGATCGGGAAGACGACTTCGGCTCCTCGCTCGGTTCGCCTTAGTGCGGAGAACCTGTTTCAACGAGGGTCAGCATATCAAAATATGCTGGTGAAGGCGAGCTAGCCTGACTATACCAATCAACACGTTGTTTTAATGAAGCATGCATATTTGTGGGTTTCTATCTTGCCTTAGTTCATTTACAAGTAAGCAGCATATAGAATTATACTGAAATGAACGTGCCACCGTTCGGTGGATTTTACCTGCTCGTCTGAATTACCTGCACAATACTTACCATGTCTTCCCTGCCACGAAGACACAAGTTAGTTTGCAACAGGTTTAAATATACACGATGATCACTGGCATGGTTGCCATAGTGGACGTAGCCGGGGACAAGGATAGCATGCTACGAGAGAACACGATTGCGCTGCAAGCTATCCGGTCCCGAACACGAAGACTACACACGAGTTCCGTCCGGATCGGATCGGTGCCAGTGCCCCAGCGACCGTCCGCAGAACCAATACCTTGTGCACAAGTTGTCCATGATCGAACACGATTGAACAAGTTAACAAGTCATGCATTTGAGGTAACACGAGTGCAAGAACACGAGTACACGACAAGCAGTATTGCATGATTTATTTTTGCATAGCCTCCCTGAACAATTATGCATATACAAGATGTGTTCTATACTTAGCACGTTTTATAGAACATTTGCACGAACAAGCATACATAAGATAACAGTTCACATGTTTAGTTGACAAGCATAATAACCAAGTCTATTCTCTTTTATCTTGGTTTCTTTTATTATTACTTGGTATCGTTTGATCGGGGCAAAGGAGTGAAGCTTGGAAGCAGGGCTAGCTAATCGGGTTGGTAGCCACTCACGTAGAAAGTTGGAAGGAGAAGGAAAGAGGCACTTCACGACTCCGCTCGCAAGCCGCCTACTGCTCGTTCACCTGCACACGAATAGCTCGATTAATACTTCTTCCTCTCTTTCCAATCTCGGAATAGAAGTGCAAGTCAATGAACGAAAACAATGAAAACCATCGAAACTGTTCAAGAAAAACAAGCAAATCCCAAAACCAACTCAAAGCACTCAAAAACCGAGGCAATAAAAGATAGCAGTGGAGAGGTCCCTCCTGACTCTGCCGCTAAGCCGATCCTTGGGGCGCAGTCCACTGAATATGGGAATCGATTCCGAAGAAACAAATCCATTACGAGGACGAGTTCTTAATTCAATCTATCCCGATCGAACGATACCGACTTGTGTTTCTTACCCGCGCTCTCCGCACCGGGAGAACGGGGCGCTACATCCTACCCAACTAATTGGAAGTTTTGTCCCGAAACTTAGGAATAGAACCTACCGTTAGGGTACATTACGTTGCGGACGACGATCAGGAAGGTTCGGACAGGAATTGATGGCATGGCCTGATCGTCCACAAGCTAGACATAACCCAAGTCTCAAGCGGCAGTCCTTCTTGTCGTGTCCAGTATTTTTACAAAACCGACACGTAATGTTCCAATGCTTTATTTGTTGACTACCGTCGTTCCGACGCTTTGCAGCGTTGTTTCCTCTCTCGTTGCTTTGGCGTTTGTGATTGTAGGTATGCACAGCGCCGGCAGGAACGTGAGGATAGAGTGGTTCCAGTGACAGGGCATGATTCATTACTTCACGCATTGTACGATATTGATGAACGGCTACGTGAGAATGGATGGCAAGGCGTAGACCACCTTCAAACCTTCTAGCTCGACTCGCTGCATCAGGTAAATAGGCCCTAGCGAATTTGGAGAGTCGGTTGAATTCGGCGGAGTACTCTTTAACTGTCATACTGCCTTGCCTCAGTTGCACGAACTCGTTTTCTATTTGACGTTGTACTGGAGGGGGTACGAACTCCTCTTCGAACGCAACACGAAAAGTCGTCCACGAGATCGCCTCCTCTCCGTGATCAAATTGGAGAGATTGTCGATGCACGTCCCACCAATCGTGAGCGTTGAGGCAGAGTTGTAGTTGTGCGCAGGCGACGCGCTTCTCTTCGGGGACCTCTAGCAGAGCGAAGTGATCTTCAAGTTCGGCCAACCAATCTAGAGCTACGACCGGGTCCTCAGTCCCGTTGAATGGGGTATTGCAGACTTTCTTGAAGTGGCCAAAGTCGAAGGCAGTCACGTCCCTCGCCTTTGGAATTTGCGGCGTCTCTACTTCAAGCACGGGCTGCTCCACCGGAGTCGCTGGCGTTGCCGCGGACTGGTTGGATGCCAAAGTCTGAACGATCTGCTACAGGGTATCTACCTGCTTTTGTTGGACTGAGAATCGTGCTTCTATATTGTCTTGAAACTTGAGCTGACTCTCTTCCGCCCGCTTCTCGGCCCGTTCATAGAGAGCCTCGTCCCTTTGTTGGTTTGCCTCCAACATCTGCAACATTCGTTGGACGGGATCGATGCTTGGCACGGCTCGCTGGCTCTTTGAACTTCCCGAAGTATCCGAACTACTTTCCTGGCCTTGCATTTCGTCCGGAGTTTGCGCTGCAGATTGCGCTGGAGCCATTCCTTCAAAAGAAGGTAAATTACATTAGGATCATAATGTATTATGGACTTATTGCATGAACGTATCTCATTTTGGCCTAGCGAGTTCAAGAGTTCGCATAGGAATTTTGATCGTTAAAGGAACTTTTCCAGCACGAAGTCTAAGGAACTTTGAATCTGTGCTCTGATACCACTATGTCACGACCCAATTTCGTAGAATCAATTGAGGCGTCCCCCGAATCGTGACCGCTGTGCGGGCCTGGGGTTGCGCCCGCACAAGGCTTTAATGATTTGCATAGCAAGCACATATTCAGAGTACGCAGATAAATTGAAACACAGATTTAAAACATGAAAAAGTTCTCTTTATTGATAATGAACATCTATTACAAACTCCTGAACGAGTCAGCTAATATGCCGAATGGCTTACAAAAGAGATGACTCAAAATGAGATAGCAGTCCTGTACATTACATCCCTTTATAAACTCAAAATGATAAAGACCTCCAGGCTGGAGGATAGCTTTGCCACGAAGCTGCATTTGTGTATGAAGAGTTGCAGCTTCGGACTTCAAAAGGGCTTCAGGGGCGCGGTGAATATACGCCGACAGCTGGACTGGATCGGGAAAACGACTTCGGCTCCTCGCTCGGTTCGCCTTAGTACGGAGAACCTGTTTCAACGAGGGTAAGCATATCGAAACATGCTGGTGAAGGCGAGCTAGCCTGACTATACCAATCAACATATTATTTTAATGAAGCATGCATATTTGTGGGTTTCTATCTTGCCTTAGTTCATTTACAAGTAAGCAGCATATAGAATTATACTGAAATGAACGTGCCACCGTTCGGTGGATTTTACCTGCCCGTCTGAATTACCTGCACAATACTTACCATGCCTTCCCTGCCACGAAGACACAAGTTAGTTTGCAACAGGTTTAAATATACACGATGATCACTGGCATGGTTGCCATAGTGGACGTAGCCGGGGACAAAGATAGCATGCTACGAGAGAACACGATTGCGCTGCAAGCTATCCGGTCCCGAACACGAAGACTACACACGAGTTCCGCCCGGATCGGATCGGTGCCAGTGCCCCAGCGACCGTCCGCAGAACCAATATCTTGTGCACAAGTTGTCCATGATCGAACACGATTGAACAAGTTAACAAGTCATGCATTTGAGGTAACACGAGTGCAAGAACACGAGTACACGACAAGCAGTATTGCATGATTTATTTTTGCATAGCCTCCCTGAACAATTATGCATATACAAGATGTGTTCTATACTTAGCACGTTTTATAGAACATTTGCACGAACAAGCATACATAAGATAATAGTTCACATGTTTGGTTGACAAGCATAATAACCAAGTCTATTCTCTTTTATCTTGGTTTCTTTTATTATTACTTGGTATCGTTTGATCGGGGCAAAGGAGTGAAGCTTGGAAGCAGGGCTAGCTAATCGGGTTGGTAGCCACTCACGTAGAAAGTTGGAAGGAGAAGGAAAGAGGCGCTTCACGACTCCGCTCGCAAGCCGCCTACTGCTCGTTCACCTGCACACGAACAGCTCGATTAATACTTCTTCCTCTCTTTCCAATCTCGGAATAGAAGTGCAAGTCAATGAACGAAAACAATGAAAACCATCGAAACCGTTCAAGGAAAACAAGCAAATCCCAAAACCAACTCAAAGCACGAAAGCAACAAGCGACATCGAAAATCGAGGCAATAAAAGATAGCAGCGGAGAGGTCCCTCCTGACTCTGCCGCTAAGCCGATCCTTGGGGCGCAGTCCACTGAATATGGGAATCGATTCCGAAGAAACAAATCCATAACGAGGACGAGTTCTTAATTCAATCTATCCCGATCGAATGATACCGACTTGTGTTTCTTAGCCGCGCTCTCCGCACCGGGAGAACGGGGCGCTACAGTTTGTTCATGGAGATAGCTGCATTTCAGGTAGTTAGTGCATATGCTAGGCTAGCCTTCTTGCATACCTAACTGTTTGATGCATAGACGGATAGAAAATAGAACCTTGTTTATATATGCAAATTGTTGCTAACTTGTATATTTGCTGCAGGGATAACCGTTCGGCAAGGGATAAGAACTACTAAATAAGTGATATGCTAATTTTGCTTATTGTCTTGCATCGCACCTAGACTTGCATGCTTGCTTGAATATGATGGTCGCCTTGTAGTATAAAAGAATAGTCCACTAGATGCTGCATTGTCCCTAGAGTCTTCGAGTATAGCTCACGAGACACACTGCGTACACCCTATTTGGCACATCGTGCTTGAACTGCTTGCCTTATATGCTTGGTTGTATTGAACTGAACTCTGATTTCAAAGATGTTTCCAAAAGAAGTAATATGGCTCTGTTCCTGTACTGCATATAACGAACCTAGGTAAAACTAGAAAGATCACTAGTAATGTAATATTTTATCACATGCTTACTTAGTGTTGATTTTAGAGAGTGTTGCTTCTGTTCGTTGATTTATACTCACCAGTACTTTTTCCAAAGTGCTGACCCACCAACAGTTTGCTTGTTCGCAGGTGCTGGATCGTTTGAAGAAGCGATTATTGTGCTTCATCCCCAGGACCAAAAAATCTGCTGTCGAGGCCTTGAGCTGTATCGAGATATTTTGAGCTACTTTTGTATAGAGGAACATAATGTATTGAACGATGCTATTGTATTCAGGGAACCTCGTGCCTTGACCTTTGTCCTATACTCAGATGGATTATTGTTTGTAACACTGCTCCTCCGCTGCAAACTCAATCGGTTTGATGATAACCAAGACAACTTATACTGTTGCCTTGTGCGAGAGCATCTCCGGGCTCTCACGTTATCACATCCCGAAGGGAACGACCATCCCGCGGGAGTGCTGACGGGGTGATTCACGTCCGACGGGAGTGATCGGGACCGCGGAAGATCGGGACGTGACACCCCACCCCGTCCCCTCCCTCCCCCGACGTCGACCTCCACCCTCCCCGCGCTCGCCCCCTTCCCCCGTCGACCTCCCCCCTCCCTGTAAACCCCCATTTCTGAAAAACAGTATCAGTTATTATTATTAATTATTATAATAATAAGGAAAAGAAAAGAAAAACAGAAATTCCTATTGGACCAAAACCACAACCCGTCAATCATTCCTGCGTAAAACTCGTTTAGCAAAAATCCTACAAAAACTCTTTCATGCGTAAAAACCCAACCCGCCTAAATTCCTTTCTCTACGCACAAAACTACTTCCGTGCGTATAATAAAAGCAGCAGTGTACCCGCGTAAACTCTTCAGTTTTTTGCGCGTAAAACCAAAATCATGCGTATAACTCTCCGCCGCTTTCTATTTTCTCTGACGCGTATAAGACTACCCTGCGTATACTTCCTTTCTCGCACGTAGTATCAGCAGCAGAAGCAAAACCCAATTTTGGGTTGGCTTTGCTTTGCTTTCTATTTACTTAATGGTTAAAAGATCTTCTCAACCGCATACATAAACCAATAAGAAGAAAACAACATCAATAGTTTCTTAACCATTAAGTAAATTCCACCGCCTCCTTACTCCTATATATAATTACAACTCCCAAACACTAACCTTTCTTCTTATCACACTTAACATTTCTTTGGACGAACACTTTACTGGACTTTACTCGGCAAGTATACCTTGCCACTGTACATCTATTTACATTCCAAAAAAATGATACATGCATATTTAATTCTGCCTATATAGATGTTTATTTTACTTTGGACCTGTTTTATAAGACTACCCTAGCATTATGGAGCATCCGTGGATTCATTGGCCGTGACACAGTTATTACACGAGTTTTGAGTCTCATATAGATTTTCGGACTTCGTATTGGGTTGGCTGCCTATACGTAAGGGCTGTGCGTCAGGAATGACTGCTAATAAAAACTTTGTATGCTAGTAGACTTGGCAGTTATTAGAGGTATTATTGTGTCATGTATATGACATGCTTAGAGCATGGGACGGGGAGAACAATAAGTAAAGCATTTGGGCTCCTTTGCACTTTTCTGTAACGTCCGGATTCTCCGCCGGAGAAAGGGTGATGATGACCACTACATATTACTGGCGGCCTCTGTAGTTCAAAAGATGACATGCTTTGAGGCCTCTGATTCTCCAAGAGAGTCACGCCAATCCCATATTTTAAGCCAGATAGCCCACTTGGTGGAAAGTTGTTCTCAAACTGCATTCACTTAGATGGTTAGGCAACCCGATGAATGTTTATATTTCAGTACTTATGGGCATATTTTTATGTATCTTGTTATGTCCCTCTGAGGACCTGGTCCCTTTCCAGATATGGACGAGCAGGAGCTTCCACAAGAGTATGGGCCTGGACCGGATGCTACTTACGAGACTGAGGAGATCATACCCTCAGAGTATCTGTAATTATGACTACTGTTTATAGATTTTGTTGCTACTCAGTATAGTCGTTTTGTAGTGGATTTGTTTCCACCAGACTACAGCCTCGTTACACACTTTGGTATCCAGTTATATTCTAGTTTTATTCCTACTGAGTATTTGTGTTGTGGATGAGATATAGATTGTGTGTGACTTGTTGTGACAGTATATTACCACCAATGGATTGTATATTCATTTACAGCGTACGTGTGTATATGGTTTCCATATATTGGAGTTCATATACATATGGCTGGGCGTGTTACGTATTCCTAGTCCTACGTATTTTGGGACTGGGGCGTGACATATTTTTGGTGGTGGCCCATGCAGGTCCTCGAATATATTATCTTGGTTACATAATTGTACCAAGCAAGCCTGTGTATAGGAAAGATTTCAAGGATCTCATCCACACTTGACTAAAACCTCATTCATCCTTCCAACTATCCTATATTTTATTTTACGCCACAAATCCTTTGCTCTTGTTGGCATATATTTTATGCTGCAGGAGATTACCTATTTTTGCGCCATAGTTAGGTATACTTTACGCTGCAGTTATAACAAACTGTTTTCCTACGATCCCTTAGTCTTTCTAAATCTGCGTATGCCATTACATAGGTAAATACCCAGCGTAAATCTGATGATCCCTGAACCTAGCGTAAATAGTTTGATCAGGCGTAAGTATAAGGATGATAATAAGCGTATTTATCACTATCTTAGTCATTAAGAAACCAATCTTTTGCAATTAATACAGAGATATGCTCCCCTGTGCAGCAACAGCCTTTGACGACCGGGTTTCTGTGCAAATCACCATCACAGCCGTCCTCTCGAATATTGTGCGGTACTTTTGTCAGATGTCATGTTTTCTGACAAATTTATCCAAGGAAAACGAAAAGTTTCTTACGCTGCCAAGTATGTTATACTTTACGCAGATAAATTTACGAAAACAGTAGTTACGCTCAGATTTATGTGCAGGACTTTTACGCATAGACCTTATGCTGATAAGTCCTGAACTATGTTTTACGCCGACGATCTGAAATCTTTACTTTACGCTAAACTTCCTTGGAGCCCTGCTCTACGCAGCTAGCTCTGAAGCTATGTTTTACGCGGATAACTTTCCAGCATATTACATACTTCTACATCCTATTTAATACCTGTACCCTGTTTGATTCCCATACCTTGCCTAAACGATTATGTACATTAACTGCAGAAAGATGGATATGCAGAAATAATGTACTATCACTGAGGGTAACACAACTCCTGGAGTCAATGATCTAACTCAAGGAGGGACTTCAGCAAACTCTAGACTTTCAGGATCAGATGGACAAATTCATAATCCAGTTCCATCTGACTTACCCATTCCACCTAATGGGACTCTTCCAGTCTCATTAGCACCTCAGGATGGCCAGACACAACTTTTCCAACTCTTCCAAATGATACTGAAGGAACAGCAATAACAGGCCGCCATACTAGCTGCAGAACAGAGACAGCAAGCAGCTGAGCAGAGACAAGAATTTCTGGCAACACTTGAAAGGAAGGCTGCAAAGACTACTGTGCCAGCCCAAGCACTAGCTCCAGTACCACAAGCTAGAGTTGGTTCGGTAAAAGACTTTGTACAAATGGGCCCGAGACCATACAAAGGCAATGAGAATCCAGAAGAAACTACCAACTGGATTACTCACACTCGAAAGTTATTAGAGGCATCACAGCTACCTGCAGACCTGTGGATGACAGGTGTGAGGACGCTACTAGATGGTAATGCTTATCACTGGTGGAAATCCATGGAATGCCAGTTGGGTACATACCAGACATGGGAGCAATTCCTGGAATGCTTTGAAAGAAAGTATTTCCCGACACTGTCAGAAATGCATTATACGATCAGTTTCTCCACTTAAAACAGGGGAACCGAACAGTGGACGAGTATGATGCTGAATTTAGCCGTCTTAGCAAATATGGCGCTGCTCTGATACCAGGTGACTTGGCCAAGGCTAAGAGGTTTCATCGTGGATTAACTAAAGAGCTCCAACACTATACTAGCTCCCAGTCCCGAATCTCTTATGCCGAGTTACTGACAGAAGCCAGATTGCAAGAAACCATCAACAAAGGAAAAGGAAGTCAGCTGAGGACGCCACAAGGACCGGCAAGGATACAACAAGGAGGACCTATTAGACGTCATTTAGCTCAGCAACAATAGTACCAACACAGAGCAGGACCGTACCAGATTTCAGAAAAACCCCAATGCAATTATTGTGGGAGACGCGGGCACCTCTCACGGGACTGTCGAGTCCGCCTAGGACAGTGTATGAGATGTGGTTCTGGACAGCATATATTGAAGGACTGTCCTATGCAACAAGCATCAGCACTTCCACCGCTAGCACAGAGGTTAGCACTTCCAACACCAAGGCCAACTCAACAGATAATGAGACCAAGAGCACCTCGACCTCCAACGACAGGGGAATTTCAGCGAGGACCACCGCTACCTACCCAGGAGGATCAGTACATGAGGGCTAGTCATGGACAGCCACAGAGGAATGGGCAAGCTTTTGCTATGGAAGTAGATGACATGGATCAGGAGATTGATGTTATAGCAGGTATCACTATTGCTTTTACTTTTCCTGCTGTAACATTATTTGATACGGGAGCCACCCACTCATTCATATCATCTAGTTTCATTGCCAAACACAACATTACCTCTACACATTTACCTAGTTGTGTTAGAATTCTTACCGGAGGAGGAGTAGTACCTATTAGTAGAATTTGTAGATCATGTTCTATAATGATACGTGGCAGAGAGATGAATGCCCGACTCTTAGTTCTTCCTATGCCTACTTTTGATATTGTGCTTGGAATGGACTGGCTGAGCAAGCACCATACTTTCTTTGATTGCTTTGGAGGAAGCATTCTTTTTAAGGTACCAGGCCAGCCTGAACTTGAGTTTGTACGAGGATCCACAGAAATCCTTAATGGTATGTAGCTCGCAATGGACGATATTGTTTATCATCCCATTATTTTAGAATTTACTGACGCCTTCCCAGAAGAATTACCAGGATTACCCCCAGATAGAGACGTAGAGTTTTCAATTGAATTAACCCCAGGAGCAGCACCTATAGCATCACATGTTTATAGACTGGCAAAGAAGGAGATGGATGAATTAAAGACACAATTGAAGGAACTAGAAGAGAGAAATGTTTCATCCGACCAAGTGCATCACCCTGGGGAGCACCAATATTATTTGTACCAAAGAATGATGGGTCAGTACGTATGTGCATC
Organism: Iris macrosiphon; assembly: GCA_036927795.1. Lineage (NCBI taxonomy): Eukaryota > Viridiplantae > Streptophyta > Magnoliopsida > Asparagales > Iridaceae > Iris > Iris macrosiphon. The sequence continues at coordinate 164,697,469 of JAYESA010000001.1, forward strand.
GATTATAGAGCCTTGAATGCAGTGACAATGAAGAATAAATATCCACTGCCACGCATTGATGACTTATTTGATCAACTCAGTGGAGCCAAGGTGATCTCAAAAATAGATTTGAGATCAGGATATCACCAGGTGAAGGTACGGAAGGAAGACATTTTGAAAACCGTATTTCGGACAAGATATGGGCACTATGAATTTCTGGTCATGCCATTTGGATTGACCAATGCTCCAGCTATCTTTATGGACTTAATGCATCGAGTCTTCCATCAATATTTGGATCAATTCGTGGTAGTCTTCATAGATGATATACTTGTCTATTCACAGAACCATGAGGAGCACGAGAAGCACCTGCGGATTATTCTAGAGACTTTAAGAAGAGAGCAGTTATATGCGAAGCTCAGTAAATGTGAGTTTTTCCTGGACAGAGTCTCATTTCTTGGACATGTTATTACAGGAGATGGTATTTTTGTAGATCCAGGAAAAATCTCGGCAGTCGAGACATGGCCTGTTCCTAATTCAGCAACAAAAGTAAGAAGATTTCTTGGACTTGCGAGATATTACCGACGGTTCGTGGAGAACTTCTCAAGAATAGCAACACCTATGACTCGATTAACTTGCAAAGAGCAAGAGTACATATGGACTAACGAGTGTCAAGCCGCTTTCGAGGAATTAAAGAAGCGATTGACTACAGCACCAGTATTAACTATTCCATCAGGATCAGGAGGATATGTGATCTACAGTGACGCATCAGGAAAAGGCTTGGGATGCGTATTGATGCAGCATGGCAAGGTGATTGCATATGCATATAGGCAATTATGAGTACATGAGAAGAATTATCCAACTCATGACTTGGAACTTGCAGCAGTTGTATTTGCTTTGAAGTTATGGAGATATTACTTATATGGAGAACGGGTGGAAATCTATACCGACCACAAAAGCCTAAAATATGTCTTCACGCAGAAGGAGTTAAATATGCGGCAACATCGATGGCTTGAATTGATGAAAGATTTTGAGATAGAGCTACATTATCACCCAGGCAAGGCTAACGTTGTAGCAGACGCATTAAGCCGGAGGCCAACAGCTTATTCCTTAACAACACAGAAAGAATTATTGAAGGATTTGTAAGGTCTTGGTATTGAAGTATTATTACCCAGAGCAGACAGGTCTGTGCATTCATGATGATGGGACATTACGATGTAATAATCGTCTATATGTTCCCAATGGAGAAATTCGACAAGAGCTGATGACAGAAGCTCATAGTTCAATATATTCTATTCATCCTGGAGGCATCAAGATGTATCATGATTTACGACAACATTTTTGGGGGCATGGAATAAAAAGAGAGATAGCTTGCTTTGTAGCTAAATTCTTAGTATGTCAACAAGTAAAGGCGGAGCATCAAAGAACAGCAGGGTTATTGCAACCACTCCCGATTCCAGAGTGGAAGTGGGAACATATCACTATGGACTTTGTCACGGGCTTTCCCAAGAGTCCAAGTGGTAAAGATGCAGTGTGGGTAATAGTAGACCGACTCACCAAGTCAGCACATTTCTTGCCTTTTAAAGTTGGCCAATCTACAGAAGCTTTGGCTGACTTGTATATAAGGCATATCGTGAAATTGTATGGCATTCCAGTCAGCATTGTATCAGATAGGGACTCGCGCTTTACATCACATTTTTGAGAAGTATGCAAGAAAGCCTTGGAACTCGTCTGAAGTTCAGTACATCTTATCACCCTCAAACAGATGGACAGTCAGAACGTACTATTCAGACATTAGAAGATATGTTAAGGGCCTGTATATTAGACTTTGGGGGATCATGGGAGGACCACCTACATCTTGTGGAATTTTCTTACAACAATAGCTATCAGGCAAGCATTCAGATGGCTCCGTTTGAAGCATTGTATGGAAGGAAGTGTAGGTCTCCTGTGTGTTGGAGCGACGTGGGAGAACGTCAAATCCTGGGACCAAAGCTAGTAATTAACACCGTGGAGACAGTAAAAAAAAATACAAGGACACTTGCGAGCAGCGCAAGATAGGCAGAAACAATGGGCAGACCTTCATCGCCGTCCCTTGGAATTTAGAGAGGGCGATCATGTCTTCTTAAAGATATCACCTACCAGAGGCACCATTCGATTCGGAGGGCGCGGCAAGTTAAGTCCAAGGTATATTGGGCCATTTGATGTATTAGAAAGAGTGGGAGAAGTGGCATATCGACTTGCGCTACCACCTTCACTTGAGAAAGTACATGATGTATTCCATGTATCGCAGCTCAGGCGATATGTAGCAGATATCAGTCATATTCTTGACCATTCGGAGATTACCGTTGGGCCAAGCTTGACATATCAAGAGCAACCTGTAGGAATCCTTGATCGTCGAGAGAAGGTATTGAGAAACCAGTCTATTCTCTTAGTCCGTGTGGCATGAAAACATGGCTCGCCAGGAGAATCTATTTGGGAACGCGAAGATGACATGCGCCAACATTTTTCGAACCTATTCATAGACCAAGGTATGAATTACTTTGTTAATTTATATCTTCTACCAATCCTTGACTTTTATTTTACTTGGCTTAGTTTTAATTTCGAGGACAAAATTTTTATAAGTTGGGTAGAATGTAAACCCCCATTCCTGAAAAACAGTATTAGTTATTATTATTAATTATTATAATAATAAAGAAAAGAAAAAAAACAGAAATTCCTATTGGACCAAAACCGCAACCCGTTAATCATCCCTGCGTAAAACTCGTTTAGCAAAAATCCTGCAGAAACTATTTCATGCGTAAAAACCCAACCTGCCTAAATTCCTTTCTCTACGCACAAAATCACTTCCGCGCGTATAATAAAAGCAGCAGTGTACCCGCATAAAATCTTCAGTTTTCTGCGCGTAAAACCAAAATCATGCGTATAACTCTCCGTCGCTTTCTATTTCCTCTGACGCGTATAAGACTACCCTACGTATACTTCCTTTCTCGCGCGTAGTATCAGCAGCAGAAGCAAAACCCAATTTTGCTTTGCTTTGCTATTCCACACGTGTAAGAATTTTATTCCACCACTCCTTAAAAGATCTTCTCAACCGCATACATAAACCAATAAGAAGAAAACAACATCAATAGTTTCTTAACCATTAAGTAAATTCCACCGCCTCCTTACTCCTATATATAATTACAACTCCCAAACACTAACCCTTCTTCTTATCACACTTAACATTTCTTTGGACGAACACTTTACTGGACTTTACTCGGCAAGTATACCTTGACACTGTACATCTATTTACATTCCAAAAAAATGATACATGCATATTTAATTCTGCCTATATAGATGTTTATTTTACTTTGGACCTGTTTTATAAGACTACCCTAGCATTATGGAGCATCCGTGGATTCATTGGCCGTGACACAGTTATTACACGAGTTGTGAGTCTCATATAGATTTTCGGACTTCGCATTGGGTTGGCTGCCTATACGTAAGGGTCGTGCGTCAGGAATGACTGCTAATAAAAACTTTGTATGCTAGTAGACTTGGCAGTTATTAGAGATATTATTGTGTCATGTATATGACATGCTTAGAGCATGGGGCAGGGAGAACAATAAGTAAAGCATTTGGGCTCCTTTGCACTTTTTTGTAACGCCCGGATTCTCCGCCGGAGAAAGGGTGATGATGACCACTACATATTACTGGCGGCCTCTGTAGTTCAAAAGACGACATGCTTTGAGGCCTCTGATTCTCCAAGAGAGTCATGCCAATACCATATTTTAAGCCAGATAGCCCACTTGGTGGAAAGTTGTTCTCAAACTGTATTCACTTAGATGGTTAGGCAACCCGATGAATGTTTATATTTCAGTACTTATGGGCATGTTTTTATGTATCTTGTTATGTCCCTCTGAGGACCTGGTCCCTTTCCAGATATGGACGAGCAGGAGCTTCCACAAGAGTATGGGCCTGGACCGGATGCTACTTACGAGACTGAGGAGATCATACCCTCAGAGTATCTGTAATTATGACTACTGTTTATAGATTTTGTTGCTACTCAGTATAGTCGTTTTGTAGTGAATTTGTTTCCACCAGACTACAGCCTCGTTACACACTTTGGTATCCAGTTATATTCTAGTTTTATTCCTACTGAGTATTTGTGTTGTGGATGAGATATAGATTGCGTGTAACTTGTTGTGACAGTATATTACCACTGATGGATTGCATATTCATTTACAGCGTACGTGTGTATATGGTTTCCATATATTGGAGTTCATATACATACGGCTGTGTAAGCCCCTGATTTTTCAAAAATATTAAAATTGGGATTTTCACAATTTTCTGGAATTTTCTGGAAATTTTCTGAAATTAAAATCAAGGTTCTTAATTAATAAATGATTTTTAATTGTTAATAAACAATATTAAAATATTATGGAAATAATATTTTTGGGTGTAAAATAGAAAACTAGACTTAGGGTAATTTTTCTGGAATTTATTCGGCCCCGGACCTAATTTAAAACACCTAAAAACTATTTAATTAATTATTTATTTAATTAAATTATTATTATTATTTTTTTTTATTTTTTTTATTCTTTCGGCCCGTTCCCAGCCCTGGCCCACTGGGCCTGACCCACGGCCCAACCCGCTACCAGGTCGGGTCGGGTCGGGCAGACCCGACCCGCGAGCCGCCCGACCCGCTGACCCGGTCACCCCGTCCCCCCCCCCGCGTGGCCGCTCCGGCGCCCGAGTTTGCCGTCGCCTCCGGCTGCCAGCCCCACGTCTCTTCCTCCCCCGCCTCGCTCGCTCCGTTCCTCCCGGCGTCCATCGCCCTCAGCTCCGCCTTCCCCGCTCGATTTCCCCTATATAAACCCCACTCCCCACCGGAAACCCTAACCTCCGCATCTGGCTCCGACCACCGCTCCGCCCTGACCTCGCCGTGCCGTCGCCCAGCACGCCGCTGCAGCCTCCCCTTTCCCCTCTCATTCCTCCTCCCTCGGCGCCGTCCTCCTCCTCCACCAGAACCCCTCGAGCCGCAGCTCCTCGCCGTCGGCTCCGCCTGAGCCGTCCCCGGCGCACCGCCGACCACCAGCCGCGCCCCCAGCAGCCCGACGAGCCGCACCCAGCCTCCCCCGTCGTTCCTCCGGCCGGGCTGCCGTCGACAGTCTCCAAAATCCGCAAACCCTAACCCTAAAGCCCAATCCCTGTGTCGGCGTGTCGGACACGTGTCGGACACGACTCGACCCTATTTTTCGGGTCCCCTTCAGGTGCGTGTAACTTTTGCCTCGTAGCTCCATTTTTAATTCTGTAAATTGCGTTGTGAAGCCTGTATGACCCTCTCAGTGTCCGGATAAACTGTTCGGGGCATCGCGTCCTGTGGTGATCGCACACCGCGATCCAAAAACAGAAAAAATCAGACCCTGTTTTCACCCCGGAACTGAGTGCGTCCCGCCAAACGGGACGACTTGGTCGCGTGCGATCTTCACAGATACGTGCGCATCGTCGATACGGACGTGTGAGATTTCGTGAAAGCTGATTCGGGTGTGCGTGCACACCGGAATCAACGCGTATCCGCGGACATCGCCCCGTATCCATTTTTTCTGTAATTCGCCCTAACTTCTTGTACACTGGTCGGATCGAGACGAAACTTCCGCCATCGGACTCGTAGCAATACGCTGATCCTGTGGGTCAAGTTTGGTTCGATTCTGAGAAAGTTGACGAAATCGCGTGTCGTGGGCCCTACAGGTCCCGCTCGACGGACGATTTTGTGTTCGGCTCATCGGAATCCAAATCTGAAAGTTCCGTTGGGTTCGTATCAGCGTTCCTGACCTGTTGACACTAAGTTTGGTGAATTTGGAGACCTTTGACCCGGACACGTTTTTTCGGTGCAAAGCGGGCCCACCGGCGGACCCCGTTTTGACCCGAAACTGCCATTTTTGCCCTTGTCTCCAAATTGGACCCAAGGACAGGCGTTTCTAGCTATTTGGCATCTTCTGAGCGTGATGGTAATGTCTATTTCAGCTTCTGGGCTCATCTCTGGATATTTCTCCGAGACACCAAACTATATTTGGATCCAAACATCAGGCAAGTACCTGCACTTCAAGTTTATTCTTTATATTGTGATAATTAATTTCTTGCTCTACTAGCACCATTGGATGTTTACACGTAGTGTTAGAATCTTGATTTCATGCCTTGAATATTGGATTTCATGTCTTGCTTTTCGTGTCGGGCGGGAGAATACTAGGAGGCATGTGGTTTACCCTTCCCCCTGTAGTCATTGTGTACTAGCTGTTGGTACGCGACTGTACCATCAGCCTTATACTTGATTATTCCTGTAGTCATTGTGTACTAGTCGTCTATGATGGCCTTATTAGCCTTATAAGCCCCTACATGCCAACTATGTATTCTAACTACACAAGTTCACACACAATAGTTCTTGTATTGTTGCAGTTCCCGTTGTCTTGTCACAGTTACATTTTTCCTGTTATTCCTGATTTACTCATATTCCTGGTTTATAGCAGTTAATCTTATTTTATTTATATTCCTGGTTTTTAGTGCTTAACTTTTAGTTATTATTATTACTTATTTAAGCTTATTCTCAACATGATGCTTAGTCAGTTCTTTTCTACTTGTCACAAATATTTAGTTTAAATCTTGTTGTGCATTGTGTACTTTGCTCCTTTCCTGACTGGATCCGTTGTTTTAGGCGATGCTGAGGACTTTGCCCCCACCTTTTATGGCCCCTATGAGGCAGCAGGTGATGCAGTTGTGGAGCCTGTTCCCACACAGGAGACTACTTCTGCAGAGTAGTTAGCAGTAGCTATTTTATTTATGCTCTTTATCTTAGTAATCGGGTTTGTCCCCGATTTCATTCTGGATTCTGTATTAAACATTTGATCTGTTGTCACATTTATTTCATTTGAGATCTCAGCATTCTTTCCTGTTATTGTCTTGCCTATTTCATTATTTGTGAATGAGCTAGATTAGTTAACTGTGGATATGACCTAGACAGCGTACTACCGCCGACTCTGCTGCGTAGGCTGGACGTACCCACGCACTCGTACCCGAATTTTCGGGTGCGGGTCGTGACACTGGGCGTGTTACGTATTCCTAGTCCTACGTATTTTGGGACTGGGGCGTGACACTCCCCGCAACCGGTCCCCCCTTCCTGCTCCCGCGGGTAGCATCAACTGCAGCAATAGCAATGGTGGCGGGGGAGGGAGGGTCGACGGCGGGGGAGGAGGGGAGACGAGCACAGGGAGGGGGCGGCAGTGTCAAGGAGGGGGGGGCAGGGTCAGGGTTGGGGACCGAAGGCGGTGGCGGGGAGGGGGGGGGAGGAGAGGGATGAGAGAGAAGAGAGGAGGGGGGAGGGGGCAGCGGCGGTGGCAGGGAGGGCATGGCGGGGTGGGGAGGGAGGACGGTGGCTGGAAGAGGGGGGACGGAGATAGGGAGGCCGGACGACGGTGGCGAAAAGGGGGGATAAGGAAGAAGACATTGAGGGACATTTTCGTCAATTTTTTTTTGTCAAAGACGTTGATCGTCATGACTGGACGAATTCCGTCAAAAATGGAATGTCTTGTATATTTTGAAAATAATGTGAGATACATCCTAAATATGGATAAAAAAGTGGAAGATAACTTAAAATTTCTAAAAAAAATTAATACAGCCAACTATATGAGTGGGACCTCTCTTATTTTTCTCTCTTTTCGTGCATAAGGACCCACTTGTCATAGGGAATTTATAAGGGCACTACAAAGTTTACTCAGGGCTAGCCCAGGATTGGGGCTAGCCCATTAATGAACAAAGTTTACTCACACTAGCCCATTTTTTACTCATACTAGCCCAAACGTGAAACCCTTCTCCTAAACCCTCCCAAAGCCACCGGAGCCCTCCTCCCTCCCGCCGAAGCCCTTCTCCTCGAGTTCGTCCTTCTCCTCCTTGTCGATGGCTCCCAAAGTCTCTAAAGAATCAATGTACAAATCTTCTTTCTCCTTGTTCTATTGCATTTACAAAATTCTTCCAAAAATTTAAAAAATTCTATTGCATTTCAAAAATTTTGAGTGATTTTCTTTCCATTCTTCAAATGAGGGCATACAAGTCCCGAATGGAGTTTAGGATATAGTTTAGACGTTTACTTGGATGGTCGAACCCGATTTTAGGGCATACAATATCGACAATCGTCGACAGTGTCGAGCAGTATCGGACGGGACTGTAGAATTTTCTACAGTCCTATATAGATTTAGGACTGTAGAGAAATCTACAGTCCTATATAAATGAAGGACTGTAGAAATTTCTACAGTCCTAAATTTATAAAGGACTGTAGAAATTCCAACAGTCCTAAAAAATTAGGACTGTTGAAATTTCTGCAGTCCTGTATACGTATAGGACTGTAGAAATTTCTACAGTCCTGAATGTTAAATTAATTTAGAATATTAAATAAAATTTTATTTTTTGTCTTATAGTCATGACCCTCGGAAGGGCACTGTGGATGAAGATATCATCAGAAGACGCCCTACTGCGTCGATGCGTAAGGAACGCAATATTTTGCGTACTATTGTACCAGGTGTCACTATCCGCGAGCCCGAGGCACGCCCTGAAGTGAGGAAACGTCGATTGACGAAGAAGACTGTCACTCGTTCGAAGAGACGTGCTCCTCCTAATTCTTCCGGTTCTTCTTCCTCCTCCGACGAGGACATGCCAAATGTCCCACATCGGCCTACTGATGGTTCAGGACCTTCGCAGCCTGTAGATAGTCCTATCGAGAGTCTCCTACAAACCCTCGGAAACCGGGCTACTGATGGTTCAGGACCTTCTGAGCAGCCACATAGTCCAGTCGATACTCGTCCAAACGGTTGCTCTATGTTACCGTTGATCGAAAACCATATTACATACCAAATATGGAACAATCCGGTAAGTACATAACGTTATGAGAATTTTATATATAGTTGTAAGTTCAAAGTTTATCCAATTATTTATAGATAAGTACATTTACATAGAGGTATAACTCCATCCAATTGTTTACTTTTCAGGAGAGTTCTCGTATGTTGACGGTGATCAACCACGAGAAAAAATGTAATACATGGAGGTATGAATTATTGGGAGACGATGTGATGGCAAAAATCAGTCCCACCGGTTTATAATATTTGGGTAGCTACTCATATACGCCGGTGGATAATGCACTGATATCAGCATTTGTAGAACGATGGCATCCTGAAACCAACACTTTCCATCTACCCAATGGGGAGTTGACGATTACCCTTGATGACGTCCATCATATATTGGGACTTAGGGTTGATGGTCGAGTCATGATGAATCAAACTTTTGATGAGTCGAGCATCAACTTTTATGACCATATTGTGGATTATGTATCAGGGTGTCTGGGAGTTGATGCCACTAGTTTTACCGGTCTTCGAGAATTCAAGAAGTCCTACGGACTTCCTCTAAAATATTTGGAGGAGATATTCGCTGATCCGGACCCCGAAATGGATAATAGCGATAATGTGGCCCGCGGATATATGCAGTTCATCTTAGGGGCTGTTGGCATTACGGATAAGTCTGGAACGTCCATACATGCCAAATATCTCCTCAATTTGGACAACATTGACACATTGGAAGAAATGTCTTGGAGAAGCGGTATACTAGCATACCTTTACCGCGAGCTTGGTGCGACATCCCGCGTGGGTTCGAAGACAATATCCGGATGCCAGACTCTACTCCATGTATATATATATATCTTTATCAACTTATATACATAATTTTAAATTTTGTTGTTTATTTTTGGACTAATATTTTTTTAATCTGGTTACGTGAAGGCATGGATATACGAGCACTTTCCAACCCTGGAGCGGGCGAAACTGAACCGAGGGTATGACGAGAATCTTCCTAGAATGTGCCGATGGAAGCCAACTAAGGAAGATACCAAACGTTCTCACACATTGGCCGTCCTACGGAATGCACTCGAAGATATGGCGACAGAAGAGGTAAATTTAGACCTAATTTTGTACTTAATTGGTATTAATTGACTACATTATGCTAAATGACGTTATGCTAAATTTTATGCGGTGCAGATTGTTTGGGATCCATACCGTAATTTGCGACAGACTAGTCGTCCATTGCAACCAGTCGCTTTATATCACGGTCTTATCAGTTGTCATGAAATCGAGGAGGCTTATATGCCGGACAGAGTGCTCCGTCAGTTTGGCTACGTTCAAACTGTCCCAAAGCGCACTTTGAAAATGATAACTCCTCCGCGCGGTACAAAACCGCTAAACTATATTCCTGCGGCGTTCAACTGGGTATCGGACTTCTTCACCGAGTGGCAACGCCACGTTATTAGAGATACCGAACGGCAAGAAGTAGTCAATATGACGGAGTGTAGCGACGACTACCTCGCCCACTACGCCGGTGTCAGACTACCTACCTTGTTCCAACGCGGAGGTGATATTGTGCGTGTACCTTCAGATATTCCTGCCAAATCGGTCTTGTATACTGCATTGGTCATGATGGTGAGCCAACTTCTACACTTTAAGTTTGATATTTGTAAATGTTTAAAACATAATTTTTTAATTCTCATAAACAGGCAAGGAAAGTGAAGAAGTTGGGAAGAAGCCTCGTAAGTTGCCAGGGTTCGAATTATATGGCAATCAATGACGAACTCCAAGAAATCGACAACGCTGAAGATTTTCCTTTCTTGGAAAATAAAGAGCAACGTACAAAGAGGCGACATGAAGTTTAGGCCCTGTTTGAAGAATTGTAAAACCTTCAATGAATATGACTTTTGAGAATTGTAAAAATTTAAACTATGAGTTTGAGTTGTAAAACTTTGAATAAATTTGCTACTATTGACACTTTGAATGAATTTGCTTCAATTGCTATAATTTGATAATTTGCTACAATTGCTACATACATACAATTTGTGTTCAAATTTTGCTACATACATACAGTTGTCAATTCTAGTCCTAGTATATACAGTGGAGTTAATTTTACTTATAACTGTGTATACAGACAGTGGATAAAGTTTAGGATTGTCAACAATTTGACAGTTCTAGTTTCTTCCAGGACTGTCAAAACTTTACCCACTGTCTATGGGTAGTTATATGTAAGTTTAGGACTGTCTATGGGCAGTTATATGTAAGTTTAGGACTTTCAACATGTTGACAGTCCTAGTATATACTAGGACTGTCAATATTTTGACAGTCCTAAACTTTACCCACTGTCTATGGGCAGTTATATGTAAGTTTAGGACTGTCAACATGTTGACAGTCCTAGTATATACTAGTCCTAGTATATACTAGGACTGTCAACATGTTGACAGTCCTAGTTTTCTGGCACTTTTACATACTGACAGTCCTAGTATCGATTAGTATCAATGCACAACATATAGTCAAAATCGATTAGTATCAATTAAATAGCTCCATTCATTGCACAACATACAGTTCAATATATAGTTAAACATACATGGCTCATTGCACAAAATACATTTCTATATACAATATCAATCGATTAGAATATCAAAGTAGTCGTTCGGCATGATTTTTGGATCCTCCATCTTCATCATCTTCTTATAGGCAGCCATTGCATCCGTGTAGGGTGTCGTCTATGCGATTACTTTCTCTGGTGCGTGTTTATACCAAAGCGTAGAAGGTGGCAAAATAGGAGAATGACCGATCAACCTTGGGATGACGAAGTGTTGTCCGACAAGCCCTATGCAACATATATTGGATACTCCGTGCTCAGCCGGGGGAGCACACATTGGAAAAAAAGTATTGTTAATACCTTGTGAGATAATTACAATAGGTATCTTATACCTATTAGAGAATACGTAAGCAGCAGGCGGGACATCCATGTAATGGTCTGGTCCGGTAACTGTTTCCGTACAAGGTATGCTTGCCAACAAATCTCCAACAATTTCTTCGCCGAGTATCTGCATATAGAAGGGTAGTCGAGACTCCAACTCCTCGTACAGCTCTTCCCTAACCTGTCTCCATCCTGCTTCAACTGAATAGCCTAGTTGTCTTGCTAGTGCATGATATCCACAATGTCCATCCTTAGGAACATCAACAATAGACCAAATGAAATTTCGTATCTCAGGTAGAAAAATTTTAATGTATAGACTATAAGAATCAGAAAAGTTATCTAAACCCTCCGCCGTGACTGCATCGTTCGTTTTCTGTTTCTTCGCCAAACTATTATAGATGGTCCTAATGGTAGACTTTTTCCCATCTTCTTTTTGTCGCATGGCATAATAATTTTTTTTCGGTGCAACTCCGGAAAGGAATAATTCTTCAACCAACTTTCTCTCATCCTCCTTCAACCGTGCCACGTAGGCATGACCCGTAAGTGTCCCTGGAATAGGATGATTGTGTCTTCCATTCTTAACTTCGATTATCCACTTCACATCTTCTACTTTTACAATCAACACCTTCAATGGACAACCATATTTTTTCGTCCCAACGTTTTTCTTAGGAATTTTTTTTCAACAACACCCTTTTTTTTATGATGCTCCCTAAATACACCTCATCTATCGCACCCCAGCTCTACATATTTTCGGCCCGGCCGAGATTTGATGGATCTTGCAATAACAATTACTACGTTATGTCGTCTTCCAACTTCTCTGCACCACTCTAATGTTTCTTCCTGGGTTGCAAATTGAATATCCGTTGAGAATATATCATCCACATCAACACCAATAGCAGGATGTACCACAATATCTGTACAAGGTTGGTCCTATAACCAATATAAAATAATATAAACATTAATAACTTCATATAATTATCCAGGATTGTCACTTTTTTGACAGTCCTATTTGTATATAGGACTGTCAAAATTATGACAGTCCTACTGTTATATAGGACTGTCGAAATTCTGACAGTCCTATATTTATATAGGACTGTAGAATTATTGACAGTCCTATATTTATATAGGACTGTCTAATTTTTACAGTCCTTACACGATGACTGTCGAATTAAGGTTGTCGTTTGACGTACCGTACGTGCTTCGGAACAACCGACATGTTCTTCGGAACGTCCGGAGTGCATATTTAATGGATTGGATGATCCGACTTCGTCATCGAAGATATTTTCATGCATTGTTCCTACAATAGTAAAAAAAACTAAATTTTTTTCTGACAATCTCAAAACTTATTCATCGTATGTTGTCGAAGACATACCGGAAGAATATTCGTTGGACAATCACCAAAGCAAAATTCTCCTCTACTTGGGACCACAACTATCAATTTCCAAATTTAGGTTTAGACTTGGAGAATGAGAGTTTCTTCAAGTCAAAGAAAAATGCCTAAAATAGAAATTTTGTTCACTTATATACCTTGGTGTGGGCTAGCCCCAAGTAATTTTATGAGTGACAAACTTATAATTTTGAAAAAAATAATTTTGGACTATCTTCAAGTAATAAATGTAGTGCCCATTATAAATTCTCTTGTCATAGACTCATACATGTATCAAAATTTGATTGAGCCGGTTGTATCAAATTCCTCTCACGTGTGGCAGAGAACAGTGAGAAGAGGACAACTCTCTTTCAAGCTAAATTGCTGTGATTTCTTCTCCATGAGATCCCTTATGGAATAGCAACTATAAATAATTCAACACTTTGTAGAATAGTTCCACGAACCTACCGAATCTTCCGTATATATTGGACCCTGAAATAGATTTCCCAACAATTCAAAAACAAACAAACCAAAATTTATTGTAGTCTGAAATAGTTTTCTTTTGCTTTCTTTATTCGATTAAACAAATTTCCGGCTAATAGAAGCTAGTAACTTGATATGCATTCTTTTTTTTGGATTCGAATGTTGGAATACTAGATGTTGAAGTACATTTTATTTTATCTTATATGTTAAATTTAATTTCGAATAAGGGACTGTTTGGCCGTCCGTAAATGAAAATATCATACAACACATATTGTATATAGCTTTTGTTGTCGTAAGTGATGATACAGATCAATTATTTGGTTGTATGTATATGATATTGCATGATTTACAAATTAATTTTTCAAAATGATATACTAACCAAGAATTGCTGAAACGTATGTTGCTGTAAATAAAAATTTATTGTTTGGTTGTCTCCATAACATTGAATGGAGAGAAAAGTATTGAAAATGATGTAACTCGTATTGTATTTGTTGTCTAGATGGTATTGTAACCATTTTAGCAGTAGTTGGAGAAAATGATGTAATATTTGTTGGATTAGTTCAATCCTTTACATCAAACCAAACGATAAAATTGGTACAAATAGTACAATAAGTATTAAAAAATTTATTTACGACCAATCAACCAACCTCTAAGAGAAGGAGCCAAAGCTTGGTTGATTGTACATCAAGAAAAGATATGTTTATTTTAAGTTAATCGTTAAATTCAAGAAAAGCTTGCTTGTTAGTTTTGACTATTATTACATCGGCATGGATAAAGCTACAACTTTGATTTGTTCGGGAAAGAGACGTCTCTAGACCCACAAGTTTGATTACCAGTAAATTAATTCCAATCTATCTTTTCATCACCGAACCAATTTCAACAAAACAAAGTTAAGCCATAACCACACTCATGAGTTGAATTAAACGATCATCACATTTCATGAATGTAAAAATCTATTTTGTCCGCCGCCAAGGGACACCGCACTAGCCCACGTCCACGTGACCGTCAGCCATTAGCTCCATTTGCTAGTTCGGATCCATTCAGACTGAAAGATCCAATGGCTGACCGTCACGTGACCGCTAGTAAGTACGATTCCTTTCGAAGACGGTCAAGATAACAGAATTCTTATATATATTTACAAGAGACTACTTAAGTCAAAATTTAAGATTGGAATATTAGAAAATTTTCAAAATTTAGATTTTGGGAACAAAGAGATTGTGGGGATCTTAAATTTTCAATCCAAACAAAATTTTGTGTGTTGGAATCCAATTTTGTCAAACGTACCATGTTATATATCCTTATTAAAGGTCATTGATAAAGACACTACAAAAAAGAATCAGGACAGTCTAATTTTTTTTTTAGATAATTACAAGTTTATCATTCTCCAAACTTGATCAGGGCATTACAAATTTTTTTTTCAGGACTGTCAAAATTTTGACAGTCTTAACAATAGGAATGTCTTAAAATTTTGACAGCAATAAAGAAAATATATTGATTCTTTAGGACTATCAAAATTTTGACAGTCTTTCGAATTGGTAGAACTGTCAAAATTTTGAAAGTCCGGAAAGGGAGGGTGTCTGCGCGAGACGAGACAAGGGAGGAGGCGGCGGAGGCGGAGAGGGAGGAGGAGGAGGAGGAGGAGGAGGAGGCAAGAGCAGCAGCGGTAGCGACCGCCATCTTCCTTCTCCACCTCGTTGCCTTTCGATTCTCCTCCTCCTCTCCTTCTCCCTCGTCGTCGTCTTCCTCTCGTCTTTCTCCTCCTCGATCAGCAGAAGCAACGGCGACAAGAACAGCAGTGGTAAGAGCAGCTGCGACGGGTTTGCTGTTCACGCTCGTCCGGTGGTTGGGACACGGACGCGGAAGCCGGATGAAGGTGCAGATGGAGGAGGAGAGAGGATGGACTAGTAAAATTTGGAGTAGTCCGAATAAAAAAAATTTGTAACTGAATTAATACTAATACTGAACTACCCTTAAATCTTTTTTGTAGTGCCTTTACAAGGACCTTATTTAATGACTATCCAAATTTATCCTAGCCATTAATGAAAAGATTTCGTTCAATGTCGTATGTTTTTTAATTGCCAAACAATGTAACAAACGTCAAATCCATGTGCGTTTTTTTTCTAACATAGACGTTTGAATTTTGGAAAACTGCGTGCATAGGACATAATTTTATTAAACTTTAATTCTTTCCGTGAAAATATAAATACATTCATTTTAAGAAATATAAATATTTACTGTTGTATTTCAGTTTTTTTTAAAACTTATTAAATCTGGCGCTAAGCGAGGATAGTCGCTAAGCGAGGATGACTTATCTATATGAACGTGAGTCGCTGGCATAGCCATAAAGGACGAGTTATAGTCTTGAACAAGGATGAAAAGCAACAAAGATTCAGTGGTGGCTGCAGACGTCATGTCCAGATGCAGGAGACTAACGTGAAGTTCCATCCGGATATGATCGGACCCGGTGTCCCAAAAACCGTCTGTGGAACCCAATGACCTTGTTTTCAAGTTGTCTGCGACATACAAGTCTTTAAACTTCAGGTCTCTGGTCTAGTATAGGAACAAGTTCGAGGCAGTATGTATATATATATAGAACAAGTTCGGTATGGAACGAGTTCGAGGCAGAATATATATATATAGAACTTGTTGAGGCAGGATTGTTCACAATAGTGCCAGTTGATTCAGTAATTTGCTCCACGAGCAGTGATTCTGGGATTCATTCATTCATGGTGCAAATTTTCTGGTTCGGGAATTGCCTTAGCGACCCAACGGTCCAAGATACATTCAGCTTTATTTATGCACGAAACGACTATTAGATAGTCTTCTGAGGAGAACCTAAATGAATGCATGACATACAAAGTGTTACACGGTCTTGGCATAGTTTATGCGACAAGCATTGAAACGAGGCATAGCGGGTCTAGTTGCATATGGTAAAGGTAGCATGCGAGGGTCTGAATATAAGCAATATTTCAATTACATGTTCTAGCATAAGCAATACGAGTTGGGATTATTCCCTTAGCTAGGTGAGTTGGATTCTTATTAGCATACAGGGGGTGATTCACCTAGCGACTAGCATGTAGCATTCCATATTTAAAGTGTGCTGGCTAAGCAAAGACAAGTTCACCGTAGCCATCCACCTTAGCGATGATTCGTCTTGGTTGAGCGATACGTCAAGCGAGCCTCTGAAAGTCTAAGCGGGAGTCCTGTAGGGACAAGTCTGGATATCCTTTGCCTCAAACGAGTATTCTCGCCTGAGCAAAGCGGGTCGGGACATTGCACTTTTGTCGTTTGAATCGGCAGTCCACTTTGAACGGAACGGGGTGTTACATCAGGATAATCGTATTGCTATATATGACATATATAAAAAATATTATTATTAGACATGTAAAAAAATATAATTATATTGACTAAAATAATTCAATTTTAATATACCTGTCTAGAAAATACTAGACTAGAAATGTGCGACTAACGTAGCTGGATAATCATATATGTGGTAGGCCAATACGTTTATCGTTTTGGGTACCAATCTGCAATATTTAATACTTAGTGTTAAAATATGTAATCAAATATTTAGTGTTAGCATGACTACTATCACGATGATTACAATTATAATCGTTAAAATAGTAACTAGAATTACATGATTACAATTATAATTAAAAATATTACAAACCTTTCTTGGTGTTCTCCTTCTCTTCTCTGCTTATTCTTCTTCTCTGCTTATTCTTCTTCTCTGCTTACTTCCTTCTCTTCTCTTCTCTTCTTATTCTTCTTCTCTGCTTCTTCTTTACTTCCTGCATCATTTATTCCTCCCTCCCTCTCCTTATAATACAAACACACCAACACCCACCAACCTTATTAAACCAACTAACTTATTAAATCAACTACCCATATTTAAACCACCATTGACTAAACCGAATACACAAACCAATACACCACAGCCAACCACATTTAAACCGGAAAGCCAACATTTAAACCGGAGAGACCAGATTTTCGCCAACTCCGTGTATTCCCGTCAAAAATTTATATTTTCGCTAATCCAGTTGGCGAAAATCAAAATTTTAAAATTTTGCGTATCAAAATTTTAAATTTTTTAAATTTTTTATCGTTATATTTAATTAATATAAATTTATTATCAGTACAGTAAATTTTTTGATAATAATACATGCAAACCGTGCATTCAAATGCATGCAAGAATGCGTGTAAATGAATGATGACGTGGCACCAATGTGACCGGCGCATTTTTTTTTAAAACTTATTAAATCTGGCACTGACGTCACATCTAGTTCACTAAAATATCCAAAAATTGTCCTGTTCTATGCAAATTAAGTATAATTTTTTACCCCATATAAAATTTTCTGATAAAATAATTTAAACACGACCTAATCCCAAAAAATTACATAAGATAATATTGGTTAAGGTCCTATATTAATTAAAAAAATTGCATTTAAATATATTTAATTATATAGAAGATACATATATTCATATTAAATTTTAATTATTAGATAATAGATTAAATATTAAACTAGATTAACTTAAATTTCAAATATAGAGATTGTTCTTAAATTATTTTAATTATATAGCATATACGTATATTCATATTAAATTGTAAATATTATATAATATATTAAATATTAAATTATATTAGATTAAGTTAAATTTCAAATATAGAGTCCGTAATTAAATTTATCTTCTATTTTATATAATTTAATTTAATCTAATTAATTAATTCAACTGATTGTATTTAAATTGTTCATATCTAATTTTAAATTTTAAATAATATATTATATTTTTTTTATTGATTTTGATCTTGAAAATGTCACGTGTGTATTTTATATTGGAGGATGAACATCCCACCTAGTATTGTTGGATGAAAAAAATGTACTAAAAGGTTATTAAGTTCCTGGTAGCAAAAAGCAGTGTTTTAAAATTCGGACCGGACATGCCCGTTGCACCGACCAACTCGTGAACCGGTCACTTTTTTGGTTCATTTCAAGTTTGATCCAGTATTTTTTTTTTTCAAAAATCGGTATTTTTTTACTAATCCGGTTGACTCGGACGATTAAACCACTAAACAGTCTAACCGAGTTGAATTTTGAACCGGTTTAACCCTAATTTTTTTTTGGGTCTAAAGCTAACTAAATACTGCTAGTTTCAAATAATACTAATTTCCAATAATGCTTACTAAAAGAGAACTAGAAGGTCACTTATTAGTAAAAATTTACTTAAATGTGTACTTATGTAATATGTAAAATATTCAATGCAAGATTATAATTTATAAGTTTATATAACTGATTTTATTCGAATTAAACCATTGGTTGAACCAGTTTGATCAAACTCAATGTTCGAGTGGAATGATATAGTGGTAAGGTCAAGGGCATGAATAGAAAATGACTGGGTTCAAGCCTTGGATACGAGGGTTTCGGATAAAAAATGTTGGAGAAGGTTGGGATAAAAAAAAAAAAAAAAAAAACAATATTCTAAGATTTCTGGTCCGATTTTAAAATATTGGCCAAAGTACCCAAACAAGACCAGCCGAACCAAACATTCAGAAGCGGCCACGAGGCACATCAACCAGAAGCTTCTAGAACCCCACCGGTCCATCCCGCCATAAGCAACAACTCGCAAGTGCCCCCACCTCAAATCTTTCTCATAATTAAACCCGAAATCCAAAAATTGCCACCCTCTTTCTGCGATCAATCCCCAAACGACACGCTTTTCGGTCAAAGGATCACACGGTCTAGTACTCTCTGGACGAACCCCCTGCGAATCCGGGTCCCCCAGCCCTCTAACCCGCACCCGAGACTTCTAGAAGCTTTATATTCCCTCTTCCTCCGTAATAGTTCTTCTCCACAAAAACATTTCCCAAAAATAGAGAAAGAGAGAGGGGGAAGGAGAAATAAAAAAACTCCCGTTGCTATCCATTTTCAGATCGGAATCGCGATGGCGCCGCCCCTACCGGCGGCGGAGCCACTGGAGAGCCAGCGGTCCATCCCGACGCCGTTCCTCAGCAAGACCTACAACATCGTCGACGACCCTTCCGTCGACGACGTCATCTCGTGGAACCCCGACGGCTCCGCGTTCGTCGTCTGGCGCCCCGCCGAGTTCGCGCGCGACCTCCTCCCCAAGTACTTCAAGCACAACAACTTCTCCAGCTTCGTCCGCCAGCTCAACACCTACGTGAGTCCCCCCCCCCCCCCCCCCCCCCCCCCCCCCCCACCCCGCCCCCAGTGTCATGTCCTCTCGTATTGGTGTCGGTTTTACTGATCCGATCCGTTCTTTAGGGTTTCCGAAAGATCGTCCCAGATCGGTGGGAGTTCGCGAACGACTGCTTCAAGAGGGGTGAAAGGCGGCTCCTTTGCGACATCCACCGCCGGAAAATCTCCGCAGCAGCGATCCCGCTCGCGGTCCCGGTCCCAGTAATAGCGGAGGAATCGCCGGGGAACTCCGGGGAGGAGCAGGTGCTGTCTTCGAATTCCTCGCCGGCGCCGCCGGAGGAGGCCACGGAGGCAGCGCCTCCGGTGGTCGCCGGTAGCAGCTCGGATCTGGCAGCGGAGAACGAGAGGTTGAGGAAGGAGAACCTCAAGCTCTCGAAAGAGCTAGCGCAGATGAGGAGCCTCTGTAGCAATATATACGCCCTGACATCGAAGTTCGCCGGAAATGGAGCTCCGACGGAGATAGCGGTCGCGTCCTTGTCGGCGGCCGCGGCGAGAGAGCTCTTTCCGCGGAGGTCGGTCGCGGATCCCGATCTGGAACCCGTTAAGGACGATGCGATGGATGCGGATCCGTGTCCGAGAATTTTCGGAGTACCCATCGGAACGAAGCGGGTACGGAAGGAGGAGGAGGAGGATCCGGTAAGGAAGCCGGAGGCGGAGGTCAAAGCCGAGCCGGACCTGGACTCGGACCCCACGTACCCGGAGGAGGAAGGCTCGGGTCCGGGTTCGTGGTCTTTGTGCTGCTCGCGCCTGGATCCGGAAAAGTCACAATAGTTGTGATAGGGATGTAGAATTAACAATGCTGTGGGTTGTAAATGCAAATCTTACATGTTGTACGGGGGTTATGCGGTAAAGATTTTATAGATTATGTTAATTTGGTTTTCGTTTCGGCCACTTTGTAGGAACTTCCAGAAACATTGTAGTTATTAGTGGGACTATATAGCTGGCTGGCAAATTTTGGTTTTTAAGTGGTTGGGCGGAAATTTGTTGTGCTTTCGTGAAAGTTGTGGTCAAAAGTGATGCAACCCGAAAAATTGTCAGACTAGAATAAGCATTTTCTTATCATTGTTTTTAATGTAAGGGCATATTTGGTAATAAGTGGATTGTGGATTTGTTTTTCTTTCCTTGGAAAAGGTGGCTTGGTCATAATTATCATATGGATTGTGCATGCATGGAATAAAATTGCATATCCGCAAAATAGCGATTCGATTGATGTGGATGACGAGATTCCAGGAGATATATAGAGTCAATTGTCTTGTAGCAATTTTTAGATGAACCAAAATTATGAGAAATTTGTATGCATCGGGTGCCTAATGGTTGGCATGTAAATATTGTATTGCATCTGATATATGTATTCGATTCCTCCCCAATTGTTATACACAATTTTATAATAATCTAACAGTCGGTATGTAAATATTGTATTACGTGACATCAAATAATTTTTTCAAAATTAGGTTGTATGTTTATTCTTCTACTCAAGTAATGTTATGTGTCAAAATAGAAGTCAAAATAAGTTTGGATGTTCATAAAACTTTCAAAGTGGTTTTAGAATGCATAAAAATAGCATGTGGTAACACTTAAGTATAAGGGTAAACATATGCCATAGTTTTAGTAGGCGAATATACACCATAATTTTGATTTGTGAACAAAAAATTGGATTTATTTTTAGAGTAGTTTTTAGTCAGTGTGTTTATTTTAATTTCAGTTATATATTTTTATGGGTGAGCGTTCGGTTTATTTGGATTCAACCGAATCGAAATAGTCAAAATCGAATAAACCGAAATTCTAAAAATTCAAATCCGAAACCGAACTAAAATTAGCCAAAACCGAAATCAAACTGAATCGAATAACGATTCGGTTTATTCGGTTGTATTATTTCTATAGTTTAATGGGTAGGGTACAAAATTTGAATCATGGTTAAATGATATTAAAAATTGAATTTTCATACACATTTGTTGTATTTGTATCCAAACTTAGATTAGTTATTAAATTGTCAAAGTTTGGATTTAAAATACATATATAAATTTGTTGTTTTTAAAATATATATACTTTTTATTACA
Organism: Iris macrosiphon; assembly: GCA_036927795.1. Taxonomy (NCBI): domain Eukaryota; kingdom Viridiplantae; phylum Streptophyta; class Magnoliopsida; order Asparagales; family Iridaceae; genus Iris; species Iris macrosiphon. Next base: position 164,719,347 of record JAYESA010000001.1, read on the forward strand.
ACATATGCATAAAATTGAGGGTATTTATATAATTGTATAACTCCTATCCGATTTTTGGTTTTGGACTGAAACCGAAATCAAAACCGAATAACTTTTTTTTTTAGTATTTTTAAAACCGTAATCAAATCGAATATCTTATTCGATTCGGTTCGATTTAATTTTTGGTCCAGAATCAAATAATGCTATATATTTTAGTGAGTTTTTGTCCTCCAAGGACTCCTTATATGCACTTATTTCGAAGGATTTTTGGATTGACTTGTTATTGCTATTTACTTCGAGACATCTGTCTATGAATTATTACTATTTAAATTGGATAGTCGTTTTTTGCTTTCTATATCTTGTCATAGTAATTTTTTTTTATTGAATAGAAGGTTAAATTAGCATAATCTATGATTATAATCATGTTGGATTTTTATTGATACTTGATGATTCTAATTCGTGTTAGATATAGACGGTGTACTATCATCGATACCGAGACGTAAGCTAATCGTATTCACACGATTGTACCTAATTATTTAAGAGCGGATCGTGACAGTTTCGCGGTTCTTGGTCTCGATAGTAGTGTCGTGGCAATTTTACGATTTCAAATAAAGTCTGTGTCATAAGCAATTTTTCGGTTATAGGTAAAAGACTGTGTCAGTGGTAGTATTCAGTTCTGGACAAGACTATGTTGTTGATTAGTTTCACAATTATAGCTAAAGACCGTAATGATGGAAAGTAACCAAAAGGGAGCTAAGATTAAAGGAACACGGAGTATCGTCAACATTCTCAAGATGTGGCTACTCGAAGAACGAACCAAGCTGAAGATTATTATATGCCTCGTGTACAACTAGTGTTACGGTCGTCATCGATGTTTGGATAAACTCCGGGACCACTCGGATTGGATTCTATATATATATATATATATATATATATATATATATATAATACGTCATTGGTCTCCTATGTAATACTACCGAAAGAAAAAATTCTAACAAAAAAAGTCGAATAAAATTAGTCAAAATAAAACTATATTGAAAAAAATAACTACGAAACACATTATGTCATCGGAGTTGGCGAATGAAGGCAAGATTCCGCCAACGGAAGCCAACTTGGTTGGCAAAATCTTGTCGGTCCCAAAAAGAAATACCAAAGCGCAAACTAAACCAAACGACCCAACTGAACCCATGGGGCCCATAGGCCAATTTTCGCCAACACGTGTTGGCTGAAATAGCCCCCCCTCCAAATTTCAGCCAACAGCGTTGGCGGAATTTGGGATGTGGGGTCCACT